>NC_051170.1:103777925-104155425 GCF_013339725.1 Rhipicephalus microplus
TCAATCAATCTAGTTTACATAAAATTATTGAATAACCGTACATTGACCCATCCAGCCGAGCTGTGTTTTTGTAACTTAAATAGCGGAGAAAATTTGCGGCTGCTTCAGTGAGTCCAGTTCGTCCGCTGGTGTATACCTTCCTGCATAAGACCAAGTACGCTATAGAGGACTTAGCATTGGATTTCCTGCGTTTGGCTGCAAGGTTCTGGTGTAGAACCCGCTATATATTTATTTATACAATCGTTCACACAGTCAACTACAGAAAATAAAAAAAGATAAACCTGCGCAATGTTCAAAACTTCAACTTCAATATGAAGCCGAGTAATGAAAACTAACTGCAATTCAAATAAAAAAATTTTCGTATGTTTTAAAATACGAACAGTAGAACTATTGACTTGTTCAAAAAGCAAAACAATGCCCCAACTAGGACAACAATAACCAAGCTCGTTGTACATCAAAAGTTATACGGGAAAGTTATTCATTGTAGAACACTATTTCGTGACGGTATCACATCTCCTGTCACATCATGTGACTGTATACGGATGAACAGCATTTTTTAGACTGATATATCAGCGCGAAAAAGACGGAACATTTAGAAAAGACACACACATTGAGATAAAAGTTCCGTCTTTTTGCGCTGATAAATCGGTCTAAATAATCATGAACCAACTCGCCCAAGCAGTGATTTTAGCGATGAATAGCTGCTCAATATGTTCAGAAAGCAGGGAGTCCGATCTCTTATTTATCCAGAATAAAAAAAGTCAATCACTGGCTGTTCACTATATAGACGTGATGTGTTAATCTTGTTGTCGTATATAGTTTCATCTTCTGAGCCTGCTTACTCGATAGGCAGGAGTAATGGCCACAGATTGGCCCAATATTCAGTGCAGGTGCTTCACCTTAAGGTAACACAGAAGGATGCATGAGTTTCTCGATATTTAGACATTCTTGATGTCGCAATTACACCCCGTTTTTTTTTGGTAATTTTGTTTAGCACAGTTTCGGCACTCTATTACAACAACGCACATGGCCTGATATACACCTTGTTCGCTACAATGGTAAATTGGCACTACATTTACAACAGAACGCGGCGGGGAAGCGGTGATGTCATGGCGTATGTAAGCTAGCCCTATAACAGCAGTGCTCATCCTGTGTGTTGCTACGTTGCTTCATTTGTGCTTTGTCGTCTTTTGTAATACTTTTTTTCATTTGAGAACGTGTTATTAACTTTATCTCAACGAACCACCCTACTGTGAATCAAATTTGAGACATTTAACGCTGGTGGCATTTTCAAGTGATGATTTCGCTACTTGCTATGAAGTTTCGCAGGCTACGACTATTTCGAATAGTACATGTACCTTATGATTTGAATCGAATAACGACTGTTGAAACCATATATTGGAACTTTTTAATAATCACATAGCCCTACCATTGGCGTAGCCAGGGGGTAGCACTCCAGGCCCATGCACCCTCCAACCGACCCCAAGGGGAAAAAAAATGTGTGCCTATGCCCTTGACCCCTACAAAATATGAACTTAACAAAACTCAAAATTGGGCTAGACGGTGCATGGTTGACGGGAATTTTTGGACACGAACAACAACACTCTCAAGAACGAGACGACGGGACCGGCGCTACTTTCATCTGTTCTTATTCTTCGCACTCAAATGTTCTCGTAAAGAATTCACTGCTTGTCGGCCATTGCACTTTCGTAATATAAGACAGACGTTCTTACCACTAATTACCAATATCCATATCTCAATAAGAATCGTTCCGTTACAGACCTCACCAGGCAGTGGAAGTGATACATTGGTCCATAGACCAATATATACATGAGCAAGTCGCGGTCGTGTATGTGCCACAAGCAGGAAGAGTCAACATTCGGCGCGGAAACATTGCAAGCAGTGCGAATACTAAAGTATGGTCTACAGGTAAAGGAAGTCCCTAATCACACCATTTCACTTCAAAAGACCGGCGCTCACTCAGGTGTAGGTGCGGTGTTTGTTTGCTACTCTGTGTGTTTGTGTGTCTCTTTGTGAGAAGCCCCAGAGAATGCTTCCGTGGGTATAGAACTCGAAACTTGTCTTGGCCATATACTTAAAGGCATGTCACGCTGGATACACTCACAATATCTAACGAAACCCGACCTTACGACTTTTACGATATAAATTAAGAAATTTTATTTCCCGGGATGGCAACCATAGGGTTCAGTGTTGTTGTCGAATCGTATTAACGAAGCTATCACGTCAGTAAACCCGATTAAACGAAGCTTTTTCGGGAATCAGTAAGTAAAAAATCTGGCAATTCCTTTCTAATTTTTACACTGCATGGTGGCTTTTCTTCTGGCGTACGATCATGCTGTCGTGAGCTTAACGCCGTCCGCTCTATAGTGACGACACTACAGAGTGAGCGTCATGTTCATATACCCGTAAAAACGAATGGAATTAGTGGCAGTTACTTTACAAAAAAAAAAAAAGGTTCATAGTTCGTTGTGATGTGTTGTAACAGGGTGGTGATTTGTTGCCGCAGTAAGTGCTCCCACAGAAACGTGGGGATGCGTTTGTCATTTAATGGTTTACGTGACATATGACACTGATCGCCTGCAACTTTGTTGCTGAGCCTGCTAACGCTAGACCACTGCATTCGTTCCGATCATTGCAGTGCAGTGGCCGCTTGTTGAAGCGACACGTGACAGCACACTTCGTCTGTATCACATCGGGCGTGGGAGGCTATGTTCAGGTTGCCCTTGCGGATTTTTCACACGTGCAGGCATGTGTCAGTGGTAAACAAAATGCCACGGTAGCTTCTGGGTGCCGTGCGTTACAGTCTTAGCTTTTAAAGATCTTAAAAATTCTGTTATCGACTTTGCGAACTTCCCGAGTCATCACTTCGTCAAAGACCAACCCGCCTTGAAAGACGAGGGATCAATGGGCTTCCTCCTTGCTTTGCTTATGCTTTTTGTAAGCGATATATCCTCCTCGCCACATACTTCTTAAGATCACGTTTACAATGCCCAGACTACGCCTTGAGCCCATCAAGATTTCGCGCCTGTCGATGGGCACGCTGCTGTCGTGGCTTGCGCAGTCGGAAACACACAAAGTGAAGCAAACAATTTGTGGACCGCTAGTCTAACACACAGCCCCATTGTACCGGTCATGCGTCCGCGTGCACCACGCGCCACCTAGAAAACGCTCCAGTTTCCAGAGATTCAAGAATTGACACCTTTTTCTCTCTAGAAGAACTACAAGCGGCCTTGACTGTATTCATCTTAAGTTTGTAAGGGAGCAACGGAAGGAGGAACCGCTGTAAATGCTCTCGTCACGCAACGGTTACTCCCCGGCAGGACACCGCACACAAATATGCATGCCGCCCACATTGATATTCATGGGCCAGATTATTGTTTGTTCTGTGTGCCAAGCTTCACCAAACCAAAACAGTGATTTATTTTAGCATCCGTAGATAATAAGATAGCAGCGCTGGCTGAACACAGAAGGCCCGAGAATACAGTACGGCAAATACCTAACACACGCAGCAGCAGAATGGAGAGTTGGCACGTCAAAGCGGACAGAACGCCGAAACACGTGCAAAACAACAATAAAAAAAGCCTAGACACGCCGTTCGTCCGCGAAGTAAGGGCGTCAAAGTCGATCAAGCACCGAAACACGTGCATAAGGAGCCCCCCGCCCAGATATATCAGAGAAGAAAAAAAAAAAAAAAAAAAGCGGACCCAGACGCGCTTCTCATCAGCCATACACTTAGTAGCACGCTTCACCGTGTAGTTTGAGGGCAGAATGACAAATCTGCGCCATCTGCGCCCACACGAGAAGTGTGGCGCTAGCGTAGCAAACGATGTAAGTTACAAAGTAATTTTTATTCAGTGTTTATGTTGACTAGCACTAAATAAAAATTACACTCAACTTTTTATATTTATTTATGAGTTTTAGTGTACCTCAGTTTTTTTTTATAATTGTATTAGGAAAACACACTGAAATTATTGCGCTGACGCCTGAGCTGCCACTGCTCGACGTTTTTTTTTTTCTCGGCGCAACTAGGTTCGCGTTCGCACTACTTACTCATTTTCATATGGTCTGTGGTTGGCGAGCACATGGACGTGCGAGCTTGTTAGCTATGTTTTGATCGTGTGTGTGTGTCGCAGATTTGCGTTTCTACTTATTCGTGATGAAGGTTAGTGTATATTTATCTTTATGGAGCGCGAAGTAGTTGTGGATTTTGCTGCTGGGTGGAACAAACACATCGTAAACACGTCTTCAGCTATCTGCAAGCCTGTTCGCTCGTCGGACAAGGACTGTGCATGCATCAGCGTGCAGGTGAGTGGCATTTCCAGCAACATTTAATGCTCTTACAATACATTGTTGAGTGGTTGCGCTATTGAAAGAGAAATGATTTGCTCTTATTCACCGTATCCATTGCTAGCCGTATCGGACTAAATTACCTCTATTACCGCCTGCATACCCTCTTGCTTCCCCTGTCACCACTGCAGTGCCAGTGTACTTTTGCAGTTAAAAGTTCATTTCCGCAACACTACCTCGCTTGAAAAAAACATTGGGGCGGGGTTGTAGCTGCATTCATACTGGCACTTTTCTACCATTGGCTTTATGTAATGTTAACGGCTGAGTGTTGGGGCCTTGGGCCGCATTTTTTAGAGATGTAAAGTGTATGTAAATCAGTAAGTGAACAAATCATTGTCGCATCACTTCACTGGCATAGCCAGGCGGTTGCGCACAGAATTTTTTTAGGCCGGGCGTAGGGAGCCCAAATTGACGACCATATTCGCTTGCCCGGCCTATTCAGATAAGCGCACCCCCCCCCCCCCTCCCCGCACGCCTAAAAAAAAAAAAAAAAAAAATCTGCCCACATCACTGCGTCACTTGCTTCACCTCTGCGCTGAACGTACTATTTTATAAGCGCACCATCAAGCGAGCAGTTTACATATTGACAGAACAATTGGAGGAGGAATGACCCTAATATTTCAGATTTCTTTAGTGATACAAAACCTTAGCAAAACTGAATATTGTAAAAGACAATCATAAATGCTGTATGTTCTCGTTAGCGCTGTCATTATTCTGCATCATGAAATCTTTATGCGCTGTGAAAACTTGGCATGCCGTTGAAGTCACATATCGACGTTAATACCAATCGACGAAAATTTCGACAACCTCAATAACGCCGTTTGGGATTTGCCGCATGCACATAATTAGGCTGATTCCCACTTGGCTGTTCTTAACCTGACTTCACTGCTACCAAATGAAACAATATTTGATGCATGTCTTTTACTTTTTTTTCAGGGATATGACACAAATTTGGTTATACTGCAGATAAAGATGTTCCCAACGATGCTAAAGTACAGAAAGCAAGTGAATTTTGGTAAGTGCAGACTTTTTGTACTACGTATATGAAAGCATCGCTTTTTAGGGGCAAACTGTGCATGTGTTGGCCAGAGAATAGTTCATTATGCCACATGGTTACACTGGCACTGACAATTCGACATGGCTCCGCTGGCCCGTGTGTGTGCTCCCACTGTTACCGTTAAGATAAAATGTTTATGTTTTCATTGCAGGGATCGCTGTTTGTACTAAAAAGCCAACTGCCAAGATTTGTTTATGCTGGTACTCCTAAAAGTATGCTTTCCCTATTTACATGGATTTTGGCTTGCACAAAGCATAACACTTGGGCCTAGATTCACAAAGCTGTCCATGCGCAGGCCTTCATAACAGCGTTTCTTGACTTGCCTTTACCCTGTTTTCTGCAGATGTTTCGTGGGTTTAAAAGTGCCACAGCATGTTGACCTCCCCCACTCTGAAATATTCGCGTTCAAAGTTCCGCAAGAGTGGGCTTAACTTTCTTGTGCACCTCTTTGCTAGTCCAAGATACTGAAGTGTTATGCTCTTACTAGAGGTGGCAGTGTTTCTAATGTTTGTATTTCCATCACATTGACCAAGTATGCGATCTTGGCTTGACTGGTAGCACATCCGCAACAAATGTCTTTGTGGCACATGTAGAAGGCAGTACAAAATAAATAGGCAGACATTCACACCGGGAGCTAACTTCTAATAATGCTTTTTTTTTTTTTTGGAAACCATGGTGTGCTTATTCCAATTTGTCTAACAAGCAGTAACCTGTTTGGCTGTGAACCAACAAGACGTTGAACTAATGAAAGCTTCACATCTTGTTGCTCTCAAATATATATGTATTGGCAAGCTATCTGTGACACTGTCAAACAAAGAATCAGAATATCTGTGCATGCCTTAAGATATATTGCTTCGTTTACATATCTCGTGGCTGTGACTCGTCAACCGAGTGAACGAATGCACCCTAGTTTTCTAAATTTAAAGCATTTTTTGAAGGTAGCACGGTCTACATTTATTTGTCTATAGTTTTGTCCAGCCGTTTGCGTCAGGTACAAAGAAATATACTGAAGATTATCATGTAGCCTCTGCAAATGGTTGCTTTAAAGCAGGCTTTGCATGCATGGCTTGTGCCTACAGGTATTGCACAATTCAAGACGCAGCAGCGTATGATAGAACAGTAGAATCGAGAGCAACTATGTGCACGAGCTAAATAAGTATTTTAACATGAGCGGACAGTACGTGTTATTTGCCACACACATGACCTCATTTAGAATGCCCATTGGTGAATGGGCTCATAGAAATGTCACTCAGCTGTGTATAGGAAACAAGTTAACTGTACCTAAGGGTATCTTTAACTGCTACAAATATGCCTTGTTGAGGTGCTGCACATTTTCTTCCAGAATATTGCTGTCTGAGACATCATGTGAAGAGCGTCTACCACATCAGCATTTATATGGCTTGCCAAGTAACGTTTGGCCGAACCTTCCTTTTTTTCACATTTCGTTTTGCAGTAGACATCCTAGAATGTAAGCGCTGCTGCAGTGTGTGTGACTCATTGTTATGAATTGATTCTGGCATGTTTAACCTCACACTTCTATTTTTTTTCTTGCAGCAATGAGATGCTTCACATATGCCTGCGGTGACGTTCTGCTGCACTAGCCTGATGGAAACACCAGCTGCGAAACTTGAGTTCTTCAGAATTGGAGAAGTTGCCCTTCTCTCACCAATGATGACACAGACTGCCCTATGCTAGAAATTCAAGATTGTTTTTCCACGGATGACGCAGAAAACCTTTGATGTATTATGGTGTTTGTTTAGTGCTGGCTGTGGTGTGGCGAAGTCTACTTTTACGTGTGGTCACACGTCGCCTCATAAAAAGAACAATAAAGCATTTATTTTCCTTTCAATATTGTCCACTTTTTGTGTTAGAAGCACCCAAGCAGTGCTCTTCCAAGGAGCTCTCGCCATGTGTTAAGCGTGTGACAAGCATACTCGAGATAAATACTCATTTCCCCAAGGAGTAACTGGAAGCATGTGCAGTTGGTTTTCAGAGAGTAACTGCGAACACGTGGGAGGAACGGTAAAGAGTAACTGTTGCTCTTAGAAGAGCAACTGGTGGGAGTAATGGTTGGTCGGCAGGGAGCAACTGGTGGGAGTAACTGTTGGTCTGCAGGGAGTAACTGTCCATCCCCCGAAGGAGGAACTGAAAGGAGAGCAACGGTTCCTCCCTCTGCAGTTACTCCTTTTAGGAGAGTAATGGGAGTGGCAATGCAATTGCTCCCTGAAAGGAGCAACCCCTATACCCATGTTGCTCCGTTTTGGCTTAGAGTGAGGTGTTATACTGTCAAGAACAGTATGGTGTCGTCGAATGCAAGAGGTAATGAAAAACGAGATCAGTAAGGCATGTGATGTAGTTTACCTGCAACTAAACCTACGATGCGATCGCAACTCTGCTAGCACGGCGGTGATCATGAAACCATTGAAATTTATGGGTTATCGCTCAAGTTTCGCTAGCGAAAACCTTCCTTGTCTGTATTTGCTCATTTTGTCTTGCCGCGTCGTTTGTTACGCTGTGTCAACTCGTTAAGCACAAGGAGCCAACTCTTCATTCATGAAGCAGCTAATACCGTAGTGTTCTATAGGCTGTCAGTGTTTCGCATTGGTCGTTGCACAGAACAAGTGCAACGTTACTTGTTTGTTAGCTCAGAGTTTCAATAGTCAGTCACTATTCAGGGTTTCGTGTCTAACATTTTAGAATAATAATAATTTTTGAAATGACACACGAATCCAATGTGTACTTCGACTTACTCGAACTCAAGATTATTCCCAGACCCGTTGTCACAATCCCGCTATTCGGCGTGGTGGTGGTGTGCGGAACCGGCGCCATGTGGATTGCAAGGGCTGACGTATCAGCCCCACGAAATACGCCACGGATAGGGTGGCTAGAATTGGGAGGTGTGAAAACCGGCCGCCTCAAGCTGGCCCCCATTCGCGATCCCGCAGTGGCGGCACTGTTGTCGGAGGCGCTCATATTTTTGCGTGGCAATGAACCCGCGTGCGCGTGGTCCGATGCGGTGGACACAAACATTCGTATATTTCTGCAGGCATACGCGACTTGGCACGGCAAGGATTTTGTGACACCTTAGGTGCTCATGCAAGTGCAGGCTTTTCATCCCTAAATTGATGCATTCTAGGAGCCACTTCTTATGATACTTCTACCCGTGCATGGAACGCCGCTTTGAAGCCTCAAACAGGCTTGCATGGTGACTTGCTGTTTTTTTTTTTGGAAGCTGCGTGATCTAAAATGAAAAAAAGCTAAAATAGCTACATAGGAAGTGTACTATAAAAATTTTAATTAAAACCTTTTTTTATAGCCATTCTCTTGAACCACAGAGTTCTCCTGGTGCAACTTTTTGGTCGTGGCACGTAAGCAGTGCACTTGATTATTTTGCGTCTGAGAGTGCACAAGGTACATTTTAGTTGTTTTTTGTTTCTGCAGGCATCAAGTTTGGTGGCAGTAGATGCCGCCAAACCTGATGTTTCACTCGATGCAAGCGGTTCAGTAGGAATTTTGTTACTCTCTTACAGGAGAAGCACTTTTGAGTTGCATGTGATGTCCATAAAAAACAAAATGACGGCAATGTGCACACATGTTAGCAATGTAACCATTTCAATAATCACCGCGTTTAAGATATACGATGAGCGAATTGAAACAACCTTTTTGGGTCGGGAAGCACCACAAACCTTTCGACACGGAGCCATTGCATGCTTTAGCAAACAGGCGATCGCCATAAAAATTGGTCATATCAGATGGGTCTATTTTCTTACAATCGTTGGCCTTCCCAATGCCACAACACACAGATAGGCTATCTGAGTGTTTGAGAAAATCTTGGACTTGTTTTTTGGGTTAGATTTCATACTGACTGTGTAGTTGGCTAGCCAGGAAAGTTTTGCAAATATCTGAAATGGCTTTTCGGTCAACCTAAAAGACAACAATATCGTGCAAAAAATAAATAAAAGAACGGGTGTTGTTTGGCCGCTGAGAAGCTGGTCAGTATGGTACAACACAGGACTTTGGTTCTGAAATGCCTGCTGTGACCAATGTGCAGATGGTGATTGCAGCTCATAAATACAATGTTCCGCTGGGTCGTCGGCTCCACTTGGAAGATCCGCAGCGTTCATCGAGTCAGACTCGCACTCCTCCAACGTGGTAGGTCTTTCGCGACACCTCTTTGCTGGTACAAATTCTGATGCTGCAGCCTTGCATCACTTTCGTTCCTTAGGTAAGCTTTTTGAAGTGTGCTTGGGCAGGTTTGGGAATATGGTGAGTATTGCATCATCTCTGAAGCTAGGAATATCGCGCTTCATTCGGTCTGTCTGGCCTCCTACAATATGCACGAATTCTCGCACGATGAACATAAAAATCGAATACGAATGTATTTTTGGCAAAGAAATGTGTCTATTGAAAAGCGATTACCGTGTGTTTAAAAGTGCGACAAAGCATTCAATGACTTCACTTGCAGATAGTTTTCACACAAGCAAAAACAAATATACGCTCCACTTAAATAGGTTCAAAGTATTTACCTCGCGTCGAAATGTTTTTCGTGGATGGCGGAAATCTCCTGGAGAGCTTTGCCAGCCCTTGTTATGGCCCACTCCCGTATTGCAAATCTATCTTTGCATGCCGGCGCACGAAAAAGGGAGACAATTTCCACGCATGATCTGTATCCTTAGTTGCACTCTGGCACAAAACAAGTCTGCGGCGTTTTCTTTTTTTGGTAGCTAGACGCCATTTAGTACTCTCGGGCCACACAAAAAGAATTCAGTGAATCACGTGAAACGTCATAGAGGCTGTGAAGCATTTTCAGAAAGCCATCAGCAGCCGGCTACACCAGTAAACGCTATGTATACACTGCAAAAAGTGCAGACAGCTGCCGTCTGCGCCAGGCTAGCGGGCAGTGCCTACGACCATCGCGCCATATCTGAACCTAGCGGAGATATCGTGTACCGAGGCACCGCTGGGCAGGGGAAACACGGTTCCCTTTTCACACCTCCCAATTCTAGCCACCCTACCACGGAGACACGAACAATTCAAGGTTAGGTACTTTTAGCGCGCGAGCGAACACCGGTTGTTGTCTACAGACCGAGTCAGAACCGAGAGATCATTGCAGAAACAGAATATGCCCTCAAATAAGGTACAGCAAACATCGCACGTGCATGCACACTTGGCTGGTTCAATCACAAGACAGCTCAGGCGGGTTTAACAACAATGGCGAAATAATCAAATGCGCTCAAGTACATGCGCTGGAGAGTATTAGAGAACACTTTTAAGTCCTTTCATATTTACCGGCTTCCCAAGTACTTCCACGTTGACATTCGCGCTTACCAATGGCCGGATTCCTTCTGCAGTAGGTGATCAGTTGTCACTTCGGCGACAGCGTCGTCAAAACACATCTCTGATCGCACGGAGTCATCTCTTGCAGTTTCTCCTTTATAAGGCTCCAAGACCGACTGATGACAGAACATCATTAAGCAGCATGTCTTATTTCACATACCAAACCACACTTCAACATCACAACCTCTTCTTTCACTGACTGCTCTATTACTATATATCACCACACGCTTATTTTAGGCGGCGCCTTCGCGAGACTGCCACATGACTCATTTGCTCATACCACAGCGACTGCTTGGGTAAGCGTGTGATAATTATCTCACATTCGTCTTCGGTGGTGGACACGCCGGTGTAGCCACGATGATCTCTCTCATTTTTTCCTTATCCAACGCGGCAGCCATATGCAGTCTCGGCCAACGTTTATGTCTCGGCGGCGTCTTCTGCGGAGGGAAAGGGATGGGTGCGCTTTGAGGATGGGACCACAGCTGTCGCTTTGCGTCGTGGTGCGCGTCCGATCGAAGCCATTACGTGAAGCGCATTCGGATGCGCTTCAAGCGCTCGTTTCTGTTTGCGCTTTACGTACGGTGTTTGGCCAGTCTTATCTGCCGGCTTATCGGTGAGACTCAACTGCAAAACGACATCCTGTGAAGAGTCTTTTAGTAATTGATACTGGACGTACGAGAACACGCAAAAGAGGAAGAAACGGAGTATTCGAGCATCTGTCCATTCGGTAGTCCTGGCGTTGTTCATGCGTCTGGTTAATATCATTACCAAACTCGCTCAGCTGTCAGTTCTGCCGTCATTTAACATTTATTTCTCTTTCCACGCGCAAGATGTGGATGACAGGGTGCAGCAAAATGGCACAGCAAGCAAACGTGACGTGCAATGAAGAAACGGAAAATAATAGAAAATGCGTGCCGCCGCTGACGTTTAATACTGCTCTGAGCACGTGGCTTCACAGGTCCTCGGAGCAATAGCGGCAGCGACTTGTCTCGGCTAGACGGCTATGAACCGAAGAAAAAGCCTACGAGGAACTCTCTATCTACGAGAAGCAGCTTCACGAGGAGCAGGCCGCGGCGTATAGCTTAATGCAGGCTCCCCCGCTTGCGTTCCACATCGCATGCAAATGCGTTATCAGTGTCGTTCGGTGGGACGCGAGCTGCCATCCATCTTGACGTCGTCCCTGGAGTCTGACATTGGTTGTCATCTGAGACCAGCTGACAGCGTGCGCACGCGAGCAGTAGTGGCATCGCCTCCGGTATCGGCCGCTTCGCTAGACGCCTTCTTCTCACGCTCCCTCTCTTATATCTCTCCACCCTCTCCAGCCTTCAACTGTCGGTGCACGTGCGTGAAAGAGGCAGTCTCTTCCGGTGCTCATCGCCATCACCCGAAGGCTCGATGTATTCGCATATGGAGACAAGTTTGCGTGCTTGCAAGAGATTCGCCGACCGCTTTTCCAAGTCGCATGCACTGCAAACACGGGGGGGATTGTGAAACTCTTGTCTCACGGGCTTGGTAGGCTCTCTGCGCTGGCCTCGTACTTGTCACGTGAGACAGTCTGCGCGTTCGTGTTTGATATTACACTTTCCGAGGAACGAGGCCGTTCCCTCCTTTGGCTTTAGGGGCTGTCGAATTTTCCTGCTGGCTTAAAGGACATGTCAAACGAGTGTGGCACAAGTACGGATGTCTTGTAAAAGGTTTGAGGTGCATCCTGATGATCGAGCAATTAACTTTGTCGCACTGAAACTTTCTATTGGCGCTGCTCCTTTTTTTTAACGGAAAGCCATATATGTCGTGGCCGATCTTCCGGGATGGGTGGTGGTCGCGAGAACATATTGTTTTAGCCTCTAATGACAGCCTGTTGATTGGCTGGCTTGCTGTCGTGTAAGTTGACCTTCATAGTCTCGGGGTTCTCAGGGACTCTTAAGGCCCATCCCACCAGCAGCTTTTGTGTAGCCATTCCAAGCTGAACAACGTGATCTCTCATCGCTACACGCAGTTGAGTTGCCATTGTAAAGGTGGCTGGGGAGCATAGCCAATCTATATGTGGTGTAAATCAGCTCTAGGGGCTCCGCAGAGTGCAGAGTCATAACCAAGCTTAAAAGGAACGCTCTGACGCGTGATCTCGACTACCTTGATGCCATCCACGAAGCACTGGATGTTGTTGCCGAAATAATGCCTCTGTATGCATGAATAGTATGTACGCACGCATGGGTAACATCGTGGCGACAAACGTCAAGGCTACAGGGCGCTGGGGCCAATCAAACTGTTTTAGGACACGTTGCGAGCATTCGTGTTAAGGTTGCTGACGACTGTACATTCAGGGGAGAAAAGGCCGGGGTAAAAAGGAGCACTGTGAGCTGGGCATAAAAACGCACAAGACTGAACTTGACGCCAGGTCACTCGCTCGAGTTTAGAAAGCCATTTTCGAGGCGGTGGGAAGAGTTGAAACCGGGTCTCTCTTTGCCCTGCAGAGAGGAGGGAGTGGACGCTCACTCGCGTGCACTTACCTCGAGGTGGGGAGGATCGTACGTCTTGGCTGGCTTTTGGCTTTAACGGGAACGATTCTGTTGTAGTTACTGTGCGCACAAAGGTCACTCTAATTGTTGCAGTCTCCGTTTGCGAAAAGAGCGTGCTTTTCAGACACAGCGGAGTAACAACTGAGGCGCTTATTCGCCTTCTTCTGTACCTGTGAGTACGTTTTGTGCGTTATTTGTGCGTGAGAAACGGGATGTAGATAGAGAGATGCGTGGGCTTTAACGTCTCAAAACAACTATATGATTATGAGAGACGCCGTAGTGAAGGGCTCCGGAACTTTTGACGACCTGAGGTTCTTTAACGTGCACCCAAATCTGAGAACACGGGCCTACAGCATTTTCGCTTTCATGGAAAATTTAGCCGCCGCAGCCGGGATTTTATCCCGCGACCTGCGGATCAGCAGCCGGGCACCTTAGCCACTAGACCACCGTGGCGGGGCACGTGGGGTACGTTTTGATCTGCTTGCCATAGTGCGCGCGAACTTCCAATTTGTTGCCATCGCGTTCATTGCGTCGCCTTTGCAGCAAAGCTGTGACGTTTTTTTAAAATGCAATATAATAATTGTGGCCCCCATTATATTTAAGGGTTTACAGAGATCCCCCTCCCAACAAAAAACAAAAAAACTTGACTCATTTTCCTAGTCGCTGCATGGAGAACATTTAGACTATCTGTGCTAGCGACTTTTATGATTCTGCGCAATTATATACAAGTTCAGATGAATACCAGTGGTGATACTTACGTTGTTTCACTGTATATCGAGGAACAAAAAATTGCGCATGCTGCTCAAACTTCATAAATCGATGGTGTAATAATAGTATTAATAATAATACTAATATTACTACTACTACAACTGCTAATAATAATAATAATAATAATATTAAAGATAATAATAATAAAATACTGAGATTTTTGTGCTTAATTATGTCGCCATATTGTCTGTTACTACAAGTACAGTTAAGTGAATAAAAAAGAATTAAACGAATAGCGTGGTTTGTGCCAGTAAAGCAGCAAACTAATCGGCAGACACCGCTTATCGTAATGATCATTATGAAAGAAACAAATCAAGAAACTGAGCTGAAAGAAAAATATGAATAATAAGACCAGAAAAGCCCGCCGATGGCGAAGAAAACCAGATCGCCGGAAGTACTGTAGATTCCTCTGCAAAAGCGTTGTGCACACCGATCACCGACTGGATTCCGGATATGGAGGGTGCGAGCCCGGTGACGCAGCAACGCTGGAATAGAAAGTTCTTTTAACGGTGTTTTTTTTTCGTCAGGCAAGCGAAAAAATACATATAAATAATTAATCGCAGAAAAAAAAGTACTTTCTGTCTACTTATTGATCTTTCAGGTTGATACGTCGACGAAGAACAGAGAAGGGTGGAAGCAATGACGGTGAGCAATGATAGATAGGTGAAAAAAACAAAACAGGAAAAAAAAAACAGCAAATGCTGCAGCAAAACACAAATGAGAAAGGAAACGAGATATAACTGAGTATATATATAGCATTAAAAAGAGGAGAAACACCAAATGGCCCCGACGACACTATTGTCTAGCATTACCGTGCATTTCTTTCTTTCTTTCTTTCTTTCTTTCTTTCTTTCTTTCTTTCTTTATCACTTTCTTTCGTTCTGTCTTTCTTTCTTTATCACTTTCTTTCGTTCTGTCTTTTTTTCTTTCCTTCTTTCATACTTTCTTTCTTTCTTTCCTTCTTACTTTCCTTCTGTCTTTCTTCTTTCTTTCCTTCTTTCTTTATTTCCTTTTTTCTTCATTTCCTTCTTTTTGTCTTTCTCTTGGTTGCACCTCTGGCTCTGCGCATTCTACCCTCCTCCTCACCCCTCGCGAAACACCTCCCGCGTACATTTTTTGCGCGTCTATCATTCCATCTCATCTTATAAGAGGCCTGACCTTTCTTCTTTCGTCGCGGCTCGCTGATACAGCGCTGTACCCACTCCTTTTCAACTCCTGAATGCGACACTCGCGGGGGTCGCGCTGGCGCGGCAAGGACAAAGCTCACCAGGGGCAAAGGAAACGACAAACCCGTCACTGCTACGAGAAAAAAAAAACGACACATACAGCTTGGACAACAATTAGCAAAAACAAAAGGTAAGGGCCAGAAATGACGGACAGTGCAACCAAGGAGGGATACAAGAAAGTAATGATTGCCAGGAGAAAAGTGAACGCAAGGTTCTAAACAATGAACGTGGACGTGCCCCTCTTTTCTAGTCATGTCTTTTCTTTTCGCTTTGGCGCTTAGTTCACTGCCGCTTTTTGTAATACGTCCTCCCCTGCTCTTCGACTTTCTCCTCCTCTCCCAATAGCTACACCCACGCCGCCTTATAGAAAGCGCGAAGTAATATATAAACACTGTCCTGCGTGCATACATCTATAAGGCTGTATTGGAGGGGAGTGCTTGACGGCATTACTCAAAAGGGGGCGAAAAGGCGCACGGGACGAATGGAAATAAGTAAAGGCGAACAAGAAATTGCTGAAGTCAGCGAGAGAAAAGTAGCGATACACAGATAAGAAGAAGGGTAGGAGGACGAAAAAAAAGATAAAATTACGAAAGCGAAATAGGTAAATCAAAGCTTCGCAAAGGCTGTACGCTTTCTAGCATTGCGTCCTTGCGTAGGCGCTCTCCTTCTTCTGTATCAGAGATGAAAACGCGAGCATGCGAAGGCGAACCCCTTCAAAGATCCAGCAAAGCGAAATGAAATGAGGGAACTATGTATAAAAAAAAGGAAGCCAAATTTTAAGCAAAAGTGTTGGGTATGAGAAAAGCAAAAAAATAAAGAGTGTGCTTGCTCTTCTTGCGTGATTTTTAATGCCTGACACGTCTTCTTTTCTCGTTTCTTATTTTTATTCTACCGAATGAATGTCGAAGAAACAAATAAGGCCTTACACGGGGCGTAGTGTAAAACAAAAAAAAAAACGATAAAGAAAGAAAAGCAGTGAGTGGAAGCGATCCGATGAGCAAACCGGCAGGAGCAACCGACTCCTGTATAGGGTGTAGATGGGACGTGAAGCACAGAGCGGTCCCCAGGGCTGTGGGATGAAAAAAACAAAAGTAAAAATGAAACTGAAACTAACGCATCATAGAATGGTGGAAAAAAAAGAAGCTTCAGCACGGAATGCGAAACAAGTTAGTAAAAATTAAAAAAAAAAGAGAAAGATGGGTCTGCGGAGACTGTTTAGTGCCTGATGATGCCTCAGGAGTAAAGGACTTTTTAATTTTTGGCAGCCGAGTCCCGTGTCACCGCTACACTCGGTGAGCGAGAACGACTCGGTAGCTCGGAGGCTAAGTGTGTGACCCGATAAAAGCAAGCAAACGGCAATGAAATTGAGCAAAAGGTCGACCGTTTTGCTTGCTTTCAATTAAAGCGAGAGAAGTAAATGTCACGCCTGCTTCGTTTGCCTATTTTCTTTTCTTTTTCTTTTCGGACACGGATGTCGAATAATAAAGAACATGCAAACACGGCTCGGTGAAAGCTGGGTGCGACTGTAAGATAACCGAGAGTACTTCCACGCGCTACGCCGTTGTTTTTGTTTTTGTGTACTTGATCACCTTATACAAGCGATGCTTCCTCTTTCTAGCACTATTGATCCCGCGGTTTTGTTTTCTCTTTTCATAGAAGAGATTTCTTTTGTTTGCCTTCCGGCTTTAGAATTTCGGGACTGCTCTCGTTCGGTCCTGCCGATAAAACTTGATTTCGACTCGGGTTTCTTTCTTTTTTAGCGATGTTTGTAAAATGACTTTAAAATACAGAGTCATGCGTTTCTATATATCTTCGTTGACGTACGGCAAGGTTCTTCTCTTTCTTTTTTCCGAGAAAAGACCATGTTCGATTTTACAGAACCTTTTTTTAAGGTGAATTGTGCTACTGGCGCCATCGCAATTAGCGATTCCCCGGTGTGACTCGGAGTCCGGTTGTATCCTCAGGGTGATTGTACGAGCACGTATCTTCATCTTCCATGAGGCGAACGCCTTTGGATGCTCCAAGAAGTGGGAAAAGCGACCATCAGTGTGGACAACGTCAACGTCACTGCGTCAACATGAATGACGCGAAAAGTCATCAACAATAAATGTGCCACCCTATAACGTAACAACGTGGTGGGCCGCCATATTTAGGAACATCATCATGGTGTAATTGTGACATCACCTAGCGTACCATCACATAATGACTTTATCACATTACATCGTCTCTTGGTTAAAGATGAGATCATCCCGCAGGCACTGCAAAGCCACGCGAGGTGAAGGAAGCTTCCAATGCTCTTAATAGGCTAACTGCAAAAAAAAAAAAAAATCTCAAAGTGGTTCTAAGAGAGAAAGGAAAAGTGAGCCCCATAACTGTCTGCTTCAGCGAGCGACACCTCAACAGTAGTTCACAAGGGATGGGGGTGAGGAGGGATTAAAAGGATAGGAATAAAGGTGTAGGGAGAGAGAAGAGGCGTGAGGTGGTAAGCCAGGGATTGAGGACATATCGAGGGGATAGGAGAGATAGGAAAGATGGAACTCAGTGCCTAAAGTGGACTGCATGTATAGGGTCAACACAGTCGACGAAGAAGAATAAGCAGACGACTTTCACCTTCCAGCCATCTAGGTAAGTGGATAAGTGGTCCTGGGATAAGTGGCCGTGAGTGAAAGAGCCAGCGACGCCTTAGCCAAGTTTTGCTTTATTTAAAGGTAACAAAAGAGGTAGGCCCCGCCGCGGTGGTCTAGTGGCTAAGGTACTCGGCTGCTGACCCGCAGGTCGCGGGTTCAAATCCCGTCTGCGGCGGCTGCATTTCCGATGGAGGCGGAAATGTCGTAGGCCCGTGTGCTCTGATTTGGGTGCACGTTAAAGAACCCCAGGTGGTCAAAATTTCCGGAGCCCTCCACTACGGCGTCTCTCATAATCATATGGTGGTTTTGGGACGTTAAACCCCACAAATCAATCAATCAACAAAAGAGGTAGGGGGTGTACGCTGTGGGTAGAGGCTAAGAAGATAGTAGTAGTAGTAGTAGTAGTAGTAGTAAGCGTAATAGCAATACTAATAGTATCAACCACAGTAATAGTAACAGTAGCAGTTTACCTATAGTAGTAACAGTAGTGTAGTAGTAGTAGTAGAGGTGGTGGTCGTAGAAGTACTAGTAGTAGTATCAGCAGTACTAGTAGTAGTAGTAGTAGTAGTGGTGGTGGTGGTAGAAGTTGTCGTTGTAGTATTATCAGCAATACTACTACTAGTATTAGTGATAGTTTAAATATTGTGGAATTCAATTATTATCTTACCTATCTTGGAATGCGCACATAGATATTATAAACTAGTAAGGCGTCAAAAACACTTGGAAACATGTACTTGGCTAACTCTACCACTAAAATGCTAGCTTACAAAGCACTTGTCTGTTCAAAGACAGAATATGCACCCCTCATAATGAACCCCCATCAATCATATCTGATCGATCAAGTAGAATCAATGCAAAATAAAGCGGCAACATTTATCACCAGGCAGTATTATCGCAACTACAGCATCACAGGTATTAAACACTCACTTTCATTACCCCCTCTTGAAAAGCCCAGACTGTCGTCACTGTTGTCCCATTTTCATACATTTCATCATAGTAAGTCCTGCTTTCGTGAAGTCCACATAAACACCCCTCATAATATTTCCAAACGTATTGATCACCAATTAAAATACAGCCTTTATTTGCACGCACAAATATGTATCAACACTCACCATTACTTCACGCCATACATTACTGGAAAACACTGCCGAAGGACTTTGCTTCAATCATTGATCATGCCGCTTTTGTGAACCTGCAAGTTGAATATTTTCATGGAGATATGTCTTACCTATTTATGCGTGTTTGTGTGCGCATGTATGTATTTATTTTCTCTCTTTTTTCATTGTGAATGCATTTCCTTAGTTTCATGGCATTTTTATATATTTTTATATATTTTTGCTCTATAGCCGTGTTCGTTTTATTGCGTTTTTATTCATGTCACAATTTTTTTTTCTTTTGCATGTTTCTCTGTGGAACTGCATTTTACTTTACCATTTGCATTATACAGTGACAATGTTCTGATTTGCAAATTTATTGTATAACTTACCCCCCCCCCTCTATGCATGCCCGAAGGGCCTTTAGGGTATATATGATTTAAAAAAGTAGTAGTAGTAGCAATAGCAGTAGTAGTAGTAGTAGTAGTAGTAGTAGTAGTAAGTTGTTGCATTAGTAGTAGTGGTAGTCGTAGTAGTAGTAGTAGTAGTAGTAGTAGTAGTAGTAGTAGTAGTAGTAGCAGTATCAGCAGCAGTATATATGTGTAATTGCGCTATTGCAGTATATTGCGCTATTGTATAAGCAGTATAAGCAGTATAAGCAGTATATTGCGCTATTGTGGTCATCTTTGCAAAATCCATTGTTTTAGACTGTGTTATTTTGACTCTTTCACACTGTAATCATTTGGATATAGTACAATTACTGTTAGAACTTTGTTGTTAGAATTTGGTTAGAATTTGTTTGAATTTGATTGTTAGAAATTGTGAGAGCTTGTAGCATCAATGTAACGCGTATCCTAAACGATGTATAACTTACGGATGTTTTTATTGTGTGCTTTTATTGTGTGTTTTTCCGATGTCCTTTCTGCGAAAATCCCGACAAGGGATTGGCAGTATTTTTAAATAAATAAATAAAATAAATAAATAACACCCAGGGGCGTTTTAGACACTTTTTTGGAGACTTTCCAAAGTTCAGGTGGAGTGTTCTAAAACGCATAACAATTAGGAAACTGTGAGAACAGCTTGGAATGACCTTCAATAAGTGAGGCAAATGCATACCGGATCAGGCTGCTTGTGGCGCTCACCGGTTCTCAGTGGCGCAGCCGAGAGGTAGCAGTGCAGTCCAACTTCATTCGCCGCAACAGAAATTGATTTAAAATAGTGTTTAAATAGAAATATTAACTTTACGTGCGTCATCATGTCATAAACCAAAGACCCAGAAAAAATGATTATCATCATCGCTTCGCGACTCTCGGCTGAAATTGGCGACCTACTGTAAGCGCCCCAGTGACTTTGCCAAAAAAAAATATTGGCCCCATATCTGCATGTTACACTGCAAATGTCGTCGAAAGACGATAGTCTTGCGTCTGAAGTTAGTGAAAAAAACGTGTATTTTATTTTCTGCGCAAGAAAATCAGTGAATGGTATTCTGGAGGCGCTGCGTTAGAGTGCCTCGAGCGTGCAGCGGAGGCGAATGAGCGCATCAAGTCACGTCACACGTGAGAAATGAGCGCCATCTGGCAGTTACCTTGGAAAACGAAGCGCGCGCGCCCTGCGCGTTCGTCTCGGAGGTGATAAGGTGTAGAACGCAAGGCGACGGGTAAGTGCCACCACCTTGTCGTCTTAGCAGATCGTTGGAAACTTTTGCCTTTTCGTGCAAGCGTTGAATAGTTAGCGTGACGTGATTAACGCTAGGGTCCTTAGAATTATTTAAGTATGCCTTTTCTATTAAAAGATACACACACAGAATATTGACGTGTTGTTAGGATGCCTCGAATATGCACAATAATTGCTTTTTAATTGAAAATCGCACAAGTATGGACGCTGAATCTTGAGCAATATTGGTGGGCGCTGTGGAAGGGGTCAGCCGTTTGGGGTATCGTCTGGTGCCTTTTCGAGTACAGTTAGGACGCTGAGGGTAGACAAACAGACAAACAGATAGATAGACAGACCAAAATTTTAGCGTCGAAGGCCCCCCAAGAAAGACTGCCGTCTTTAAAAAAGTTAACGCCACTGGTCGGTGGTTCCAGTTGCTGCTGCTGCTGCTGCTGCTGCGGGAGCTCTTGGCGCTCAGTGAACGGCGGGACAGAAAGCTGACGTGGGACCTCCTCACGTACAGTCTTTCATTTGTGCGAGAAGGCTTGAATGGTCAGGCATGACGTGCAGTACTGCTGAACGTCGGGTTAGAGCTCCCTGCCTTCAGAATTCGTCTTATAGCTCTGGCACAGAGTTACCATCTCGGACACCATGTCGGGTAACTTTGCAAGGAGCATTTGAAAAACGTTGCCATCGACACCCTTTACAATGTGCTGAATCTTGACACTTTCACTCATTGATGCTTCGATGCGCCTGCACAGATCGAGCATGTCCTCAATTTAGGCGGTACAAGAGAGAGAGAGATAACGATGCAAGGAAAGGCAGGGAGGTTAACCAGACGCACATCCGGTTTGCTACCCTGTACTGGGGAAGAGATAAAGGGGAGAAAAGAGGTTGCAGAAAGATGAGAAGGTACACACAATCACGAGCACACTCGGGGAGCACACACAGTCTACAGGTGGTCGCTCAGGTTTGTTGACTTGAGGTAAAGTAGCAGTGCTTTTGTTGCTTTCTGCGCAACTGAGGCAGATGCCCAAGGTCCTAGTATCTTCTGAACACAAAATGGTCCGGGGTCAAGTCGATTCAAAACCATCCGGAGCTGGCATCGCTGTGTGTCGTAGCAAGCGCAACTGCACAGGACGTGTTCGATGGTCTCTTCAGCTCCGCAGTAGTCGCATGTAGGAGTCTGCCATACCAATGCGAAAGGAGTACACCTTTGTAAATGCAACACCCAACCAAAGGCGGCATAACAGTGTCGCATCGGAGCGGGAAAGTTGTGATGGTAGCTTTAGCTTGAGCGAAGGATCCAGTTCATAAAATAGACACCTTTGGAAGCTGGTAGACGACCAGAACGTGCGTGTGAGATCTCGAGCCAGCAGGTAAAGTTGTCTTGCTGCATCAATCCTTGATAGAGGAATCGGGACTACAAGTTTAACTTAGTTCTTGTGCCATTATATGTTGAAAAAACAGGTCACTGACCAATGTCAAACAAAACAATGACGTTTCGGGACCCGTACGGATCCCTTGTTCACAATGAAATGACGGCTGAGCAACAGGTTCTTATGTAACGTTGAGCGCATGACACAAAGTCCGGGAGTACTCATGGCCACGGAGAAGAATTTTACAACCAGACTGAACCTCGAATCACTAATCATTCAGGCGACAAGTAACACAATCAATAGATCATCTGGCACACTAAACCACGTGTACTCCCGGACTTTGCGTCATGCGCTCAACGTTACATAAGAACCTGTTGCTCAGCCGTCATTCCATTGTGAACAAGGGATCCGTACGGGTCCCGAAACGTCATTGTTTTGTTTGACATTGGTCAGTGACCTGTTTTTTCAACAATGCCTTTACCTGACCAGACGGCATTCCGTCGAACTCTCGACTATGTGCCCTTATATGCAGGCGTTGTTCATCGCGCAACTTCCGCACGGCATGGCGACTGAAAACCGACGTATTACCTGCTTGAAAGCGGATTCATGAGTTATTGAATTCCAATTTGTGTTTCGTATATCATATCTTCGCCAGATTAGCCAGGTAAAAGCTGACAGCGCTAAACTTGGCAGCGTCATTATATCTGTTGGGTCCACTAACGTTTTTGTATAAGACGACAGCCAGTCCGCGACGTCTTGGTCTTCCGTGCCGCAGATATCAGGGAGCCTCGCCGACTGGTGAAGAGGGCCGGGACAGACTGCTGCGCCGCGAGAGGTGGAGCCTGTCGGGTAGCGTCGGTTTGCAAGGTCGCTGTCAGTGTGCGGGTTTCGCAGTTCCAGGGTGCAGGCGGTGTGGATACTCAGCACCTTCACCATGTGTAAAGAGGTTTATTGAGTGAGACGAACAAGCGTGTAGTAGCTCGAAAATTACACAGGCAGAACAAGGTCTTGGTACATTACGGCGTAAATGTGACATGAACTCACTCGCTCTCCGTTTTGCTTAATTTAAGATGATTTTACTCGAACGTATACATTTCGTGCTTTCATCTCTTGGTGATGATAGTTGATAGTTAGTATCAACGCCTTTCTTTCGTTGTTATATATTCAACAAAAAATAACAAAATTACTTTTGCAAGCACTGATTGACTGCTACATGGCTCAAGCACTAACGTGGCATTTTACGAGCTTTTCTTTTCAAAGGTTTTTTTTTTCAAAGAAAGGAATGCTGAAATAGCTGGCAAACGCCCAATAAAACATCGTGGAATAATCGATGCCACGTTTTGAACATTACGAAGTTAGATCTTTGTTGCTTTTTTGTCAACATTCGTTGACCTCTGTTCTTACTGTATCGAGACTCTATACTGCAATGTACGTACTTTTTTTTTGTCGTTTTGGAGTATTACTCTGCAAAGTTAAGCTGTGTGTGGAAGGCACATTTGTTACATAGCATTTCCACACTGTGGTTGGGGGCCATTATTCTTGCTTTTCGCAGAATCTCTGCTGATCGGTTGCTATATCTCTCAGTTCATAGAGACTCACTGATGCATAAAAGGGCTGCTGTCGTGCCGAACTTTCTTTTCTTCGTCTATTTGTACACGCAGGATCTTGCGGCACAGCGTCCTCCACTTCGTATTAAAGAAAAAGACGTGCGGACAGGCGATGCTTATGATTTTAAACAGGTCGAAGGACGTGTATTTTCATCCCATCTCTATTTGGGCCCTATATCAATAAGAAGCTCGCAGAAAACCATTAAGGTATTGCATGCGGCGTCGTGCCTGGTTTGTTTTGCCTTTTCCTTCTCTCTTCCCGTGCTCGCTCCAATGCCGGGCGAGTAGAGTTTGATACGTTTTGGCGATGGAGGCGCTGGGCGCATGATTCACATTCGCGATTCCGGCAGGCAGAAAAGCGTTGCGCCACCACGAGGTGCGCTCTTCAAGACACCGTTCAAGCGTGCACAACACGGTGATCGCTGTTTGAAGAATTGTCCCACGATTCGGGCACACTTTTTTTGCATATACAGCACAAGCCACGTCATAATGGATTTTTACGGAAGCGCGCTTAGAGAGGCGCGTCGCGAGGCGGTGACCGGCAATCTTTACACACACCGATGACGGGGCAAAACGCGCTTTGCAGGCCACGCATAATGGTTTAGAGCTTTTGCGCGTGATTTAGGGGTACACACGCGCGATGGGATCCAACCTTAAGAAATGAGAGGGCCCATACACCTAATGGATTTGCGTGCGCACGCGAAGAAAACTAGGCGACCCATCCAGTCGGGTGCATTTCGCTCGATTTCGTATATACTGCGCGATGCGTCCGGGGACGCTTCTTTTCTGCGCCCGCCTTGCTTTTCAAGTGTAAGAGGGCGGAACGATGCAGTGCTTCCAGCGATGCAGTGCTTGATGCGCATTCAGGAGCCGCGCGCTGGCACGTCTGCAGTATACCCTTGAGGTGGCCGAGTGTACCGAGGACAAGTATACGCCTACCTATGTCACACGTGGACATTACAGTCCACGCTTTTTGTCTATTTGGGATTCAACACTCGCTCATAGAGCATGGGCACTCAGCCTTTCCGCGAACTTAGACGGCTTTTTTTGAAGGACAGCAGCTAAACATAATTAGTGATTTCTAGGATTCTGAACGCAAGAACACGACGCAATCTTGAGGCACGCCTTATAGTGGTGGACTCCAAATAGAATTTCACCAAGCGGAACCATTTAACATGCCCCTTAACGTGAGTAAATGGACGATTTTGCATTAAACATCTACCAAAAACGTGGGAACCAAATAGCCTGTGACCCAGGGTTTAGCTGTGCGTCGGCTTAAAACTGCTCCTAAGCTATACCGCGACCGGTGCAACTCGGAGCTCGGTTGGTTGAGCATCGGCCGTACTATTCGACGGTCGCAGATTCGGTTCCTTCCAGCGGTATAGGGTACGTTTTCTTCCACTTTATTTTCTCCACTTTTAAATTATGATAACTACAATTAATATCTGCTACTGTTTTTTCATGGCTTTCCTGTCTGTTCTAGTTCCTACGAAACAAAGTGTAACAACCTCATGTTTCGTTTACAATTTATCAACAATATTTTTCAAAACTGCACACAATATACCCCGAACGATTCTGAAGCCCGGATTTCCTCTTGTGTGGCGGTCATGCGGACTTTGAGCATGTCCCATGGGGCTGTGCGTTTGCCGGTCCCCTTCCCAACAAGAGAAAATGAGCAAGCTGATTAAGGCCCAGGACTTCACCTCTCAAATCCTGGCCGTCCAGAATGCCCACGCGAGGGCTTTAAACCTGACCATCCCCTTGTGGGCCCAGCCAGGTGACGCTGAGGTAACTAGCGTCTATTGTGGATCTAATGAACTTATTTCACTCACGCAGTTATAAGTCGCCTTCTTGTTTGGCATCATGCATTATTCTCTCTGAGTTCTATAATTCTTCTGAACACATTATTTTGTGGACGTTGAGTATAATGCTGATTTCCTTTGCAATATTGTTAGCCCATTTTTTTTCTTTTTACTCAGTGTTACTCCTACCAATACTCGGTTATAGTTTATAAATGAGCACAGTATGTCTTATGACGCTAAGCGTAAACAATGTGCACGTGCATACATGTACACACGTTATATTTATCTGCACGTCTGTTCACATACTTCGTCAGTACATATCCGGGCTCTTTGTGGGTGATACCAGCCTGAATCTCACATTCACCAGAATTCCCATGCAAAAAGCGTTGCAGAGCCAGTTTTCTCACCGGGTAACAGCACGAAACTGTACGATTGCCCCGAGAGAGTTTATAGCAGGTTCCACAAGGGCCCCTCTATACCAGCATTCGCTGTGACTCATCGGCGTGTACCACATCCGCCTGGAGGTTTTTCTCCACCCTTTTCTGTTCCTCAATTGGAAACTAAAGTTTGATTTTAATGGAGAAAGCATATTTGATTTATATACTGTTGTGATCCCGGGGTGCTGTGGTAGCGTGGTGTAGCTTCGGATTGAGGAAACGAGCGCTTACAAGATGGGGATACGAAAAACAAACAAGGTTTATGGCACTATTTACAAATATTTACAGCATGAGGTTAAGAGTTCACAAACCACGAGCGTGGTGGTTAAACCTTTACTTGGTTCAGAGCGACGTCCTGCACTCTGCGGCGCCGTTATAAGCCCTGTCGGGCTCCTCCTTCTTCAGTGGAACACCAATCACATACACACACAACAGGTGAGGGGTACGAGCATGCACGGCGCACGTGAACAGCCAATTTCGAGTCAAGATCACTGCACTTAAAGGTGGCGCCAGAGAGTCTCTTGCTCGTCGTGTATGTCGCTGGTCGAGGGGTTCCAAGCTTCGGACAGCAGACATCAAACGGTCCGCCAATCTGTCCGCTCAATTAGCAGGGCACTTTGTGGCGGCGGTCGCCGTTTCTACAAAGGAAGACGCTGTCTTTGTTGTCCCCTCTGGAACGGCTTACCGCTTCGTGGCGACGTGACGTCTCATCCGCCGGCTAACAGTGACAATACCTGGCGGGCATAAGCATTCGGCGAGTCGGCTACTTGTTTGAGGGTCGAAAGAGCGCCGCTCCCCCGTCAGATCTCGACGCTGGTTCCAAGAAAACCTGGGTTCCAGGCGTGGGAACGCGGCCCGGCTACGCTTCTCAGCGACAGCATGGCGCCTACCGATGGCGGTCGTAACAGCTTCCCCCTCGCCAGATGAGTCACGGAGGGCAGCGGTCAACACTGCTGCTCGCAGGGACGACGAAAGGGTCAGTAGTTGAATGCCAAGAACTGGCCTTCGCTTGTGGCATGGTCCGGGTGATCGCCGAATCTTCGACAGCATCTCTGATACTCGACCACATGTACAAGTAAGCACTCGGCCCCCTTCGAACAAACCAAGCCAAAAGAGGGATAGCAAACCAATTTTAATTACTAGCTTTAACAAAAGCTCACACTCAGAACTCTCAGGATTCACTTGTGCTGAGAAATCAAACGTGCTACCTTAAAAATTTGCATACGATGCACGAAAAAACTAAAATATCAATTTTGTTACACCAAGAGCACTCCAGAATGGTTTAGAAAGAGCGGCTGAGCGCGTCCGCGTTTCCATTCAATTTGCTCTTTACAATGCCAAAATTATACTTTTGAAGAATCAAGCTCCGCCCCACAAGGCGACTGTTCTTTGATGTCACGGTTTGCAGCCAAGTAAGGGGAAAAATGGTCTGTTCCTACTTTAAATTTAGCCCCTTTGAGATAACACTGCCACTGATAAATGCCCTACACAAGGCAAGCGCACTCCTTTCCTGAAGCGCAGTACGTTATCTCCTGTAGCCCAATTTCTGGTGCAAGCAAAGCGCAGCTTTGCTTGATACCATTGTCGTCCTGATATAAAACAGCAGGCTCTTTTTCATCGCTGACTACTTTCATCGGTTCTGTCCCGCTGAGAGCATCAGTCAGGAACTCGGATTCAGTGAGCGCTACTTTTGTCCGAACGTCCGTCTTTGTTTACGGCCGCCCATAATTGTCTTCCACTGAGACATAAAGCTCTCTAGCTTTTCTGAATCTTTGGCCTACACTGTGGCCAAAATACTCTTAGTTTGCTCAGAATTAGAAAAAGCTTACCGTTTCGCTCATATGATTCTTGATCAATTGTCTTCAAAGAAAACCAACAAAACAGAGACAAACACTTCTTTCTAGAATGTTCGCCCGGTTGAAGCAAACTGCCTTTGCTAAAGCCTCTGAGTAAATCTCACTGGGCTCTCCTGAGCCTTCAATTACTCTCATTTCTAAGCACTACAAAATACACGGCGCTATCAACCAAACGCTTATTCCTTCGCAGTTTGTCTAACGACTTATTCTTACGTTACGTTGTAACGCACAGTGAACAACACAAAAGTAATCCTAGGTGCGATACTCATCAAATGCACCTCACAATAATGCACAAGTTTTATGCTAAAATCGTGCCCCACTGACATTCAATTCTTAATGCGTGCAACGACAACTCCACTGTGTCGCGCCAAACTTAATCAACTTATGAAATCACTTGGTCCATGTTAACTTCTTCCTCGAATGCTCGTTCACGCCACATCCCAATGGCAGTGAAGGCATACAATATTACACTAAACTTTTTTTTAAAAAAAACGAGAAAAATAACATAATTTCTCGGTTTTTACCTTATGGAAATTTTCGCACTTGTGATTAAACTGACTTCAATTTTCAGCCTTTAGTTCGGCGGTTTTCTTTTTTGAAAAATTTACTCCGCATCAAACTTACCAAATTTAAAGTGGCTCAAATCTGCATCTTCAATGCAATATGAGTAGACACAATTAACACGCACGCACCAAAATTACTCAAACTGACCGCCCCCTTTTCTCAATTAGATTCGCTTGAATCGCACACGATGGGGTCGCGGTCCCGGCGGATTTCGAGCACACCGGAGGCTACAAAACGTGCAACCGCTAGGCTGTGTCCTGCTGTCACGCCTAATTTTCCACTTCGGCCTGTTCCCCTCAGGAATTTGAAAGAGACGCCAGAAACAGGGTTGAGGCAGGGGACATTGTCTCTTTGTGCTCGCCCCGACGCGGTTTTTAGCCACTCTGCGCTTTCGTCTTTGATCATTCGGGCAAGGCCGCTTTCCCGAAGTCGTCGAACTGAACCGCGACTTTCCTTGGGGTGACGCACCTTCTTTTCCCCCTCCAAATCTGGCTCGCCGCTTCGGTCTTCCTGAACGCCACCATTTACGATTCCTTAAACGGATTAGTGGCCTACCCTTTCTTTGTTGGGACGGAGTGGGGCCCGACCTAGGCTTGCGCAGTGACGAACGCCTCCGCTTCTTCCTTTTTCTGCGATGTTTGCAAACCAGCTCGGTATTATCGCTGCACTGCTGAAGCGTGGCGCTCTTGCTCTCATCAGCCACTGCGCTAACCATGCCTAAATTGACAATGTCGAAAGGTCCCCCTGAGGCACGAAGAAGGTTTCCAGCCTCTTACTGGGCCCATCAGGGCTGCTGGCACCCTCCTCATCCACGCAAGGAGCGTCTTTCGACATCGTCCCTACCTCGAGACCGGCCAAGGCCTCGTTCTCTGCATGTTCTACATCGATGCATTCGAGAATACGCGGGCCTTTCTCTGGCGCGATCTCTGTTTCAAGCGCTTTATCAGGCGCCTCAACTTCCGGCGCTTTGCGACGCGCCTCGCTTTCAGACTCCGGTGCGAGTCTTTCTTTCTTTTTGCTAATAGAAGTTCCAAATCTTCTGATTAGCTCTGCTTTCACAACTTCGTAGTTGTTCGCGTGCTGCTCACTGAGTCGCGCAACAACATCCGCTGCCTCGCAGGGCAGAACCGTGCGTAGCTTCTGAGACCAGGTGTCTCGCTCACACTTAAGTTGCCTACACTTTCGTTCAAAGAGTCTGAGATACAGGCCCATATCCCATGATACCTCATATGGCTGCATGTACCTAGACATCTCGAACTCTGCCTCCTTTTCGAGAAGTACTCCTCGCTGGGGTCCCATTTTCATACGCAACTCATAGTCTTGTTCGAAAAACTTTCTCTTGAGGCCTTCTCTTTCGTGTTCACTCTTTCCTTCCATCTGAGCTGCTCTTAGTTTTCTTTCGATGATGAGGTCCCATTCTTCACTTAGTTCCTCATCATCAGCCCCCAAATCATTAATCGCTTGAATGATTATGGGTTTTCGTGCCAAACCCTTTGTATCGATCCCCAATTCCTCACACAACAGCAACAAGTCTGACTTCTGCAGCTCCCGTAAGTCCATGATCGTACTGAGTGCTCGCTACTTCCAAAAATAACTTCCCGAAACGGCGAAACTGAGTCTTTCGGCAAAGTTAACTACCAGTTCTAAAATTTAACCCTCTTTTAGAACCTGGTTCACTCAAAGGAAAAGCCAAGCACTCACCCATACGTGATCCATGTCTCGAGCCAGCTGCTTCTCCTGGGCCGACTGTTGTTGTCACTTGTAGCTTCGAATCCAACCGCTGCCAACCAGTTGTCGGGAATCCCACCGATGCCAACCAGTTGTTGGGAATCCCACCGATGCCAACCAGTTGTCGTGAATCCCACCGCTGCCACCAGTTGTTGTGATCCCGGGGTGCTGTGGTAGCGTGGTGTAGCTTCGGATTGAGGAAACGAGCGCTTACAAGATGGGGATACGAAAAACAAACAAGGTTTATGGCACTATTTACAAATATTTACAGCATGAGGTTAAGAGTTCACAAACCACGAGCGTGGTGGTTAAACCTTTACTTGGTTCAGAGCGACGTCCTGCACTCTGCGGCGCCGTTATAAGCCCTGTCGGGCTCCTCCTTCTTCAGTGGAACACCAATCACATACACACACAACAGGTGAGGGGTACGAGCATGCACGGCGCACGTGAACAGCCAATTTCGAGTCAAGATCACTGCACTTAAAGGTGGCGCCAGAGAGTCTCTTGCTCGTCGTGTATGTCGCTGGTCGAGGGGTTCCAAGCTTCGGACAGCAGACATCAAACGGTCCGCCAATCTGTCCGCTCAATTAGCAGGGCACTTTGTGGCGGCGGTCGCCGTTTCTACAAAGGAAGACGCTGTCTTTGTTGTCCCCTCTGGAACGGCTTACCGCTTCGTGGCGACGTGACGTCTCATCCGCCGGCTAACAGTGACAATACCTGGCGGGCATAAGCATTCGGCGAGTCGGCTACTTGTTTGAGGGTCGAAAGAGCGCCGCTCCCCCGTCAGATCTCGACGCTGGTTCCAAGAAAACCTGGGTTCCAGGCGTGGGAACGCGGCCCGGCTACGCTTCTCAGCGACAGCATGGCGCCTACCGATGGCGGTCGTAACAATACCCATGGAACGCGGTATGTTTGTCAGCATGCAGAAACCGCTTTGCATCGTAGTACCATACCCAACCCAATACTGGTGTCCCCATAACAATTCCAATAGTGCCACTCAATAATAAACAACTGAGCTATGCTTCCTAAAAATTATAATTACTCCAGATGCTAACAGCTAAAGTGAAAAGGATGTTGCAAAGTATTTGCAATAAAAAGTTAAAGCACGACAAAACGCTTATAGTCAGTGTGCATATTCGGAGAAAAATCTCGTATTGAAACTAGTTCATTTTTATACATGCACTAAAACGAGCCTATATATATACACTTTAATTTCAGCTTTAGTTGCATTTTATCATCGTTTCTCACACAGTGTAATACTTTTGAACTGTCACGATGCAGTGTTCACATGTACTAATAGTGTGTACAGTGAAACTTAAACTACTAGTGTGTAAAGCACTCACGGATTGAAATGCGACATTGTTTTATATTAACTCTAATGACTGGTATACCCAATTGCTCGAAATAACCACGTCATGTTGCAACAAATCTGGCCTGTAAAAATAAAGTTGGCTTTAATTCACGTATTTCAGCCGAAACTTCGGCGATATTGCAAGGACTGAATATATTGCAAAAACGGAAACAAAAGTATGTGCGTTACTTAGCCCTAAATTGTCCTGTTTTATTTTGGGGGTACTTTACATCGCAGATGATTATAACTAACCATGCAAAATAGTTTACACTTTCTTCAGACTTACACTTGCTTCAGCACTGTGTGAGCTTGCAGTACCATAAAACGTCCTAATTAAAATGCTCGTTTTGTTTTCAATATAGAAACAGAGGAAATGTGCAAGCACCTTTAATTTACTGTTTCACCACGCCCAATTGGTATCGAGATCTTATCTGAAAAGTACCTTAAATGGTGGCTGCAAGTAGAGTTTGGGTGGAACGATTTGGTCCTGCAACTCTTAACAGCTTATGTATGGGAAATGAATCCCAACAAAAATAAAACCAACGAAATACCAGATGGCAGTACTTGTTTCTAGGTGTATACAGTACCAACTATATGTAGTGTATAGTTACTACGCTATTGCTAAAGACAACAAATGATGTGACCTGTGTGTTTCATAGTTTACTTGCCTGCAGAATTCAGTGGGGCCGTGTCTAACAAAAAAAAAAAAAAACGAGACCCTCGAACAATTTGCGTATTTCTTTCATGTAATAAAGCAGCGGGCAATATTCTTCAGTTTCTGCAATTCGTGTTCGAGCTCTGCTTATTGTACCAGTTGTTCTACTCTTTTTGCAGGAAAACAATCTCCTCGCCAGACCCGTGGGCTAAAAGCTGCGAGGGAATAGCTTGAAAAAGTTCCCAGGGATTGATGCGGTGCAGCCTGTGACAGGTAACTTTATCCAATATTCAAGGAGCAGGATAGGTTTATCTGAGCATATACCTATATGGGTGGTAATTAAAAACTTGCGCGTCCAGTGAGTGAATTTGGCTTCATATTCCCCTTACGGTGCATCAACACACTCAACGTCCCGTTTAACCTTTTTTCTCGTCTCCTAGCTCTTCTCTCCCTCCGACGTGGAGTAAAACACGTCTCCATCTGATCGGCTCAGCCTGCTTTTCCGCCCGCCCGCCCGCCCGCCTCCCTCCCTCCCTCTCTCTCTCCCTCTCTCTCTCTCTCTCCTGAATGTTTTATTTGATGTAAGACGCGGTAGCTCGCACGCATGCAGTTTATTAACGTCCTGATGACTTTCTGTGCATGCTTGCATGAACTACATTGTGTGCATCACTAAGCAGAGGTTGGGGGCTCGGAAAACAAACTCGGAGAGTCATTTTCTTTTCTTACTGTTGAATGGTTAAGCTTTTCGATGCTTTGTTAGTTTTCAACAGAAAACTATCATAATGATAAACTGGCACGCGTTCTCTTCGTCCTCATCCGCTCGCAAAACACGTGAGCCGATTTGTCCCGCGTGCAATGCAGTAGCTCTGATGGGCGAGAAAACGAGTACAGAGAGAAAGAAAGAGAGAAAGTTTCTTTAGCGAAAAAAAAAAGTTCTTTGCGAGGTGGAATTCAAAGCAGCGTACCCACTATACGAAAGCGAGTGTTATTACCACTCTGCTAGGCCCACTAGCAGATCATAGTTTATAGTAGTATAACAAGGGAGTGGAAACCTGAAGTAAGGGTGAGGGTGAAAGAAATAGGAGGGGAGAGGAAAAGCATAACTTAGAAAGAAAGAGAAATGCAGGGAAAGCAAGAGAAGACAGAAATAAAAAAAAGAGATACGGAGACGATGAACGGAGAAATTAATAATTAAAGAGAAAAAGAGTTAAAGTATACAGGAAGCGAGAAATAGAGAGTGAGGGAGAGAAAGAAGGAACTCAAGTTTACGCGCATGTCGTAACGTCATGTGTAGAAGCGTGGAAATGTTGGCCATGTGGAATAAATTGACCTCCACTGCGCAAAAGAAAAAAAAAAAACGATTGACCTGAAAGAGAGAAGCAACAAAACAATGTAACGCCATCAGGAAGAAGGATTGTTTTATCCTCGTAGCTATAACCACAAATAGCCCTGTTAAAGGTACACTGAAGCTAAATAATAATCTACATCAAAGTGAAAGTTCAACGGCTTGACAATGTCTAAAATGACAATAATATCAAGAGCAGTGCCCTGCTTACCGAGATATTAAGATAAATGCACGGGAACACATGCACTACGCGTAGGACATTCGCAAAATGATCCTGATGACGTGAGATGTAGCGCCTACAATTAATCACTAGTAATTGAACTATCTGCACTAAATAAAGAACATCCCGTGCGTCTAGAGACGTAATAAAATGCTGCTTGTTCGTGTCTGTTTGATTCAGGGAAAAAAGAACCGCCGTCTGCAATCTCGGAGGCCATGGTACAAAATTGTTCAATGGTCGTCGTTGCTGCTGTGGTTCCCACTACTTTCGTTCTGCGGCTACTAGTCTCGACGGCCACGCAGTAAAGTCAGGCAACGTAGTGCACGGCAACAGCGGCGTGAGGCGTTCCGCTTCAGGCGGGTAAATTTGAAGCGCGCTAACCCGATGCGGACCACTGAAACGTGACTTTATTTCAAAATAAGCACTTCCGTGGCACAAAAGTAACACTACGAGGTTTGTGGACCACTACTTAAGCAATCAACTTTGACTTAGTAGTCGTCTTTAGTGTCCCTTTAACACTTCCCGGGTTGGACCTGACATATTGCCTCTTGCCGACCAGGTACGGCAAGTGCGAGCAATTAACCCACTGGAATGGAAGATGTCCTGGGACAGAACGCGCTCTCGCTAGTTGTTGTTGTTGTTTGGACAACCATCTTGCCAGTCTTGCGTGCGTGTCTGCGCTGGCCCAGGCCTTCCAAGTTGAGGACGTTTTGTAGCACGTGACAATATCTACACAATTTCTCAAAAATACGGGGAGCAGCCACCATCTCTGCGTTATTGTGGTGTAGTGAGCCGCACGAAAATGCTGAAGACGTGGATATGGCTCCCATAAGTGGCAGACGTTTTTTTTTTTTTATTGCCCAGTACCCAGGTTTTCGGAAAGTATCCATTACTGCGCCCGTATTACAAATATAACCTCCCCAATCCCTTTCCTGACTTCAGCCGTTGACTTAATATTGCTGCATCTATTAAAAACGAGTGTTCCATAAATTGACCTTCACCATGTTCATTAAAAAATGTTTCTGTAGGCTGGATTCAACGCAATAAGTGTCGTGAAGAAAAACTGGCTGTGATAAAAAAAACTGCATGAATCTGTAGTTTACTGACATTGATATATAGCTGCATAACCGAATTATTTCAAATGATCTAAAAAAACGATGCTTTACGGAAGGTGCACGAGTGCTCCTAGCAAGCCTCCTTTGATTTACTCGTAACAGATTGCACCATCAGATCAACAACCGCTTAAATCTGCATTGTACAGGACGTGACGAGCGGAGCGCGAATCACTCTCTGAAGGAGAATTTATTGGTACGAAATTTACAGAAACATTACATATGTTTAGTAGACAAAATGAGGTACTGACGGTAGCTGGTGCGTTTCCGCATTGTTGTACTCCCAATAATATGGTCGTTGTGACATCAATAAAGCTCAGACGTTGTCTCATGTGCGGAGAACTCTACAGGGTCTTCGCACAGGCGCCATGCAACGTCATCCCTCCAAGGCTCTCGCACTTCGTCTCAACTGCCGTGAAATTGACGTTGCAGAGGATTTTTGCGCGAACATCATCGGCGGGACAGTCCTATTCTCCGATGTACTTTTATGCGATATTCCCGGTCCACGAGATATAAGTATGGATGCTTCATTTTTTATGGAAGAGCTAGAAGCTGCACTGACACTGTGTAGGCGTTCTTCTTCACCAGGGCCTGATGGGATAACGTATACGGCTCTGCGTCACTTAAGCCAAGCAGCTAGACGACAGCTGCTAAATTTATTTAATCGGTCAAGGGAAGATGGCATCGTACCTCAAGAATAGAAGCGGAGCCGTCTTGTGCCTCTTCTAAAAGCAGGGAAATCCCCTCTGGTGCTGACATCATACCGGCCTTTAGCTCTCGCCAGCTGCGTTGGGAAACTCATGGAGCGCATGATTCTCATGCGCCTGAAATGGTTCCTTGAACGGCACAGCATTTACCCCGACTCCATGACGCGATTTCGACGAGGCCGTTCATCGATTGACAACGTCATCGATTTGGTGACATCAGTAGAACAGCAGAAATTTAGGAAACGACTAGTACTTAAGCTCTTTCTTGATGTGAAAGGTGCATGTGAGTACGTTTCCCATCAAGTTATACTATATAGTCACACTGCTGTTAATTGAACTGGGAGGGCGAATGCTTCAATGGATCCGAAGCTACCTGACACGAATATCCTTTTTTGTATATACTGAAAATTGCCCGACCGCAGACCACTACACGTGTCGTGGCGTCCAGCAAAGTGGTGTTTTAAGTCCAGTTCTTTTCAATCTTGCCTTGCTTAGCCTGGCGGAAGCTCTTCCGAAAACAGTCAGTGTTTCAATATACGCTGATGACATCTGTGTCTGGCCATCTGCATTGACACGCCTACAAGTTCGAGCAAGGATACAGAGGGCAGCGTCCCAAGCGTATATCTTCGCACGCAAGGCCTAACAATCTCAACAGAAAAATGTGCACTGGTGGCCTTCACACGCAAGGTGATGACAAGTTACCCGATTAGTATTAATGGCCAGCCCATCTCTTACAAGCGCAGCCGTCGTGTTCTAGGTGTCATTGTTGACCGCGACCTCTCCTGGAGCCCTCACGTGACTAGCTTGAAAACGGAACTGGTATCTATTACCCACGTCCTGAAAGTCATCGCTGCGAAAAGATGGGGTCCATCATTGAGTTCCATGCTACAGCTTTACCAAGCACTTTTTATTGGTGTACTGCGCTAGAGTTCTCCTCTGCTAACTAAAACTTGCAAGACAAACATTCGAGCACTTCAGAGCGTGCAAGCACAGGCACTATATGTGTTTGTCTCAGCCTACCACGAACCACCTCAACCGCTGGAACAGTTATATTGGCTCGGGATCATCTGGTTACGACCTACACTCTAAGCCAAAATATGCCAAAGTTGGACTAACTGCAGTCGTTAAACCAACGGACGAACGGTTCATCCAACAGGTACTAAATGCGTGGCAGTGCGTGTCGTGCGCAAACGCCCGGCAATGAAGAGACCAACGGGGAGGGCAACTGCGCCGCGATCGCCTCCTGTCGATGCTGCACTGCAATGCTCGGCGTGGTCGGCGATCATGAAAACAAGTTATATAGGCTATACGCCACTGTGAAAGCGAAGCAATATGAAACGAATAGATGATGTTATGAGAGGCAAGCAGTACAACACGCAGTCAGTGCACACAACAAGTGCCCTCGCGTTTTCACCATGCCGGCACGGGCGGGCCGAAACCAAGTGAAAATTGCCGAACACGGGCAAGGTGGATAACTCGCTTCAATGTGCTGAATTAGTTCGAACTACGATGAACACTGACAACGCTAATAAAAGTAAGCTGTTCATCAGTGGTCGTGTACCAACACAGTGACCACAACTTCAAAGTGATATATAGAAAAAGTAGGCTTCGTACGTCATCGGTATCAAGCTGGCAGCCGGTGTGAGTGCATTGCCGGCACAAGCGAAGGAAACGTCGCGTACAAATTCACAGAAAATGTAGCTCAGACAAACTTATGTCTTTTTCTCCATGCGACAATTGTTATCAAAAATCCAGCGTGTAGGCGATCGCGGATACGACTAATCGTGCGGCCGGCGGTACACAGGGAGCGACTTACCAGCACGATGAAAGAACCTTGCCTGTGAACGGTCTCGTCGCTGTAAGTATACAGATATCTACATCACCCGGTAAGACACCGCAAACATGGGACACTTACCTATTGTTCATTTGTGACAATAAAATAACGACGAGGAAAATTCCACGCGAGCCGCATGTTGCGATCGCCGGCGGTCGTTTAGCCGTACTCGTCGCAAGCCTAGCGACGCCGTCAGCAAGCCGACATGGTATGGCATCGGCGGGGCGCCTGGCTGCTTCGCCGGCTTTCCCGCACAAGCGCCGCTGCTATGTTTGTGTTTGCGGACTCGCGCGCCAGCACTGCGAACGCTGGTTCGGCCGACATGGTCGAATGCCAGCTGATAATTCGCAGTCTCGGGCTGGAGGCATGTTGAAGATTAGATGGATTCATATTAAAAGATCGGTGCTACGAATTAGCCCATGTAAATTTTTGCGTTACGGTATCAATATGTATTGTTTTTTTAAGCCGTGTAAAAGTCGCCCACTGGCACTAGATGGGAGGTCATAATACTGTGCTATATATACCCGATAGTCTGTTCTCGTAGTATAGCGGGGGCAGTCAGTGTTTGCGGTGTTTTACTTTGAAATAATAGGGCGCATGTATATATATATAAATATGTGTGTGTGTGTGTTGCCTGAATAACACGCTATGTTTCTCAATGCTGATTAAATTGGAATAAGCATAAAATATACTCCACAAACGCAGTGTCGCCATTTTTTTGCCATTGGTCCAGACGGTTCAACTGTTAGTCCCACTGGGGCATTCTACTGCGACCTACATTTAAACCAAGTGGAGTAAGCGCTTGGGGTAACAGTTGAACCCTTGCAGTTACTCCCGCAGTTAGTCCAAAATTGGTTCAAAATCTGTGGCAGCGCATTTAGACCCGTAAAGGACCAATGGCATACCCCACTTTAGTCATTTTTGGCTTAGAGTGTACGTCCCAACTGACGTGCAGAAAGCACATATTCGGCACATTTCACGGATGATATCGAACAATTTGACATTTCTACCAGAACAACGATCGCAGGCGTCGTTCTCTAAGGTCGTCAGCTCCCACCGCGTTTTGCTACCATCAGGTTTTACACCCTTGGCATGTTCACCGTCCGCCTTGTGGAGCCTACGACAACCCGACGTGCGCCTTTCCGTCCCAGGAATAAGAAATAGAAAAGTCCTTTCTGCCTTGGCTTTAAGCAAGCGACTCTGGACTGTTTGAACACTTTCTACGCTGACAGAATCCACGTATACACGGATGAATCTACCACCAAGACTAGCTCCACTGGCGCCACCGTCATTCCATCGCGACAAATCAACATCACTTACAAACTTTGTCACGTGAGCATATCGACTGGTTCGGAAATTATTGCCCTGCGAGGTGCCATCGATTATATCAAGCAACAACCGGCTAATCGATGGGCAGTATTCTGTGACTCCAAGGCGGCTCTACAATGTCTTTCGTAGGCACTTCGTCGTGGGTCGTACGAACAACTGGCATGGGAAATCAGAGAAATGCTGCACTATGCGACCAAACAAGCACACAAAGTTGTGTTCCAGTGGATACGAAGTCATTACGGTATCTCCGGCAACGACCTCGCCGATGAAGCAGCCAGAAATGCACACGTGCAAACAAACCCTGTGTCCGTACCTTTATCTAGGATTGACTCGGCTAGATACCTAAGTAAGCTGGTGCAGGACATGACACTCCAGAAGTGGCAGTCATCACAGTTCGCACATCATCGACTATATTCTCTCGATCCATCTCTACGACTGCGGCTACCCTCTGGTCTTTCTAGGAAGGAAGGTGCAGTGTTGTGCCGTCTGCATCTGGGCGTAGCCTTCACTAATGCCTACTCATTTAAGATAAGGATGGCCGACAGCGCAGAGTGCAACGACTGCGCCGTCGATGAGACTATTGAACACTGCCCGGCATACAGAAACGAGAGGCTTCACCTGCGCAGTGTTTTAAATCAACTGGACAGAAGTGGTTTCACTGTCGAGAAAGTATTGGGACCATGGCACTGCCCATGCAATTTCCGAAAGGCAACGAAAGCACTGTTGCATTTCCTCAAAGACACCGGCCTGTTTCATCGTTTGTGATTGTAATACTCCTACGCGTCGGCCCAGTCAGTGAACTTTTCTCTCCTCCTCTATAACGTTCCTTTTCCCCTCCCCTTCCCCTGTGCAGGGTAGCCTACCGGGGCTCAGCCCTGTTTCAACCTCCCTGCCTTTCTCCTTGTGTTTTCTCTCTCTCTCAGATGTGCGTAGTCATTCGTTTCACTAACCTAATTTAACTATTATGAGGCAGGAGCTGTTGCTATTTCATGTGATAGATAACAATTTTTATGTACGATTAACCCAATTACAATATTTGATGCTGGCTATTAGGTCACGTAAATGTTTCAAGTGTACTCACTTCACTAATTAAACTAATTACTTTACGCAGATATTATAACTGCTTCTTGTTCATTAGTGGTCGTGACTAATGTCTTGTTTGTATGTTTATATTATTTGTAAATTAGATTCTACTGTAGGCACTGGCTTCACAAACCTCCTCCTGCGCAAAACTACATTTCAAGTAATCGTGAACAAAATATCTGTGAGCACGGTGCTGGGCCCAAATTGCATGCGGCACGTGTTTATTCCAAATCTTATAAGCAAGGCATTCTATGAAACAATGCACAGTGGTTAACCATTGAGTGCGAGAAAATATTCCTTGTCGCCTTAATGAATTGCACAAAACAGTTCAAGACTCCGTGTTGGATATTTATGCTTAAACGAAAAGAACTACACTATTACGCTCATACCATATTTAAAAAAAAGCGCTCACTGGTTCAATTGCGATATCAATGTTATGCACAGAAGGATACTATTTATTTGATCGTACCTCTGTTTAACTTGGTGTAGATCTCACATCTGGCTTCAACGTCGAAGCAGTTTGATGAGCAGCCGGTTTCTTCGATCACGCTAACTTACCTACATTGCAGAAGTGCGTCTGGACTCTGGAGAGAATTTATTATATAACTACATATTTGAGGCACACTTATTCTTTCATTTTATTTTCACTTTTTTGTTAGCAGTCTTCTCTTTTTTTTTCAGGTCAACAATGAAATTTGTGTGTGAATGTGCACGTATTAATAACAACAGCAAAAAACGACAACAAAGAATGTGTGTTTCCAGTAGCACACGCATGTTACGAATATATTGAGATGGTTAGTATCGATATTATGATACTGTTCATGTGTTTAACTATAGCGAACGCATTAGGAACAATCCCCTTCCTGTTTTCTTTGAAGCAGAGGAGCATAAACCGCTCAGATCTATCAATTTATGTCAAGTCATATGTGCCTCAAAACCAGGGGTGTTCAAACGGTTAAATTTGGAACCGATTAGAATAGTAATCATACCGAATTGTATACTGTTGGAATAGTTTTCGAAAAGCTAGGCAAACATTTAGAAGACAAGCCGAGAATTCTAAAACTTTTTCTTCAAACGAATATTCGAAAATTTTCACTGAACACAGTAACATCACCCTAACTTATAACCGACCAAAGATACCACAATCATGTACTGTCAAGCTTGTATGCAAGAAAGACTAGACCTCTCGAGACACTTTCCAAGTGCATTGTGAACATAGGAGTATTGGAGTTCGTATTTCATCACCAGTTTTAAATTATTATAAGACCTACACGTTCGGCAATGTTTCATAAATGAACAGATTGAATCTCAGAATGATGATAGTGCATTCAGTACGCATTCACATTGGTGACATCGGAGTTAAAAAGCGAAAATGCTTTTATCCGGTGATGAGTAAAGCTTCGATAGTCCCATAAGAGCATCAACCACATGCATCATGTCAATTTACTAGCTATTACAAAAAAAAAGCATCCTTCGCTATAATTCAACGTGTTGCTCCTTTGGGTTTATCTTGTCCGTCTTCATTATTACAAAAGCATTTGTAAATATATTTCACACATTGAATATGCTCGCCTTAGATTCAAGTACTGAACACAATAGAATGGTTTCCGATCAGTTATTCGAAATTTACGAATATTCGCACGCCCCCACTTCAAACATTATACGACGTTACACCAGCCTTTCCTTATATGATCAAGTGATAAGTGGAACTTCCGCTGCCCCTTTTTAAGGACGTTAGCCTTTCTTGGGGATCACCGACGCAAAAATTTGGTCTGTCTGTCTGTACATTTCTCTGTTTGTCCATCCTTAACGGTACCCTAAACGACATTAAAGTGACCAAACGATACTGCAAACCGCCGACCCCATCCGCAACGCCCACCAATAATGCTCAAGGTACAGCGTTCATTCTTGTGCTATTGTCAATTAAAAAGCAATTATTGTGCATATCTGAGGCACCACAACAATACGTCAATATTATGTATGTGTATTTTTCTAGAAAAGGCATACATAAGTAATTTTAAGGATCGTAGCCTTCATAACGCTGCGCTGGCCATGCAACGCTTGCACGAAACGGTGTTTCCAACGTTTTGCTAAAACGACACGGTGGTGGCACCTACCCGTCGCCTTGCGTTCTGCACCTTATCACCTCAGAGACTGGCGCGCTCGGCCGCGTGCCTCTTTTTCCAGGATAACTACCAGATAGCGCTCATGTCTCACGTGTGACGTGACTTGATGCGCTCGTTCACCTCCGCTGCACACTCGATGCACTTTAACGCAGCGCCTTCAGAATACCATTCACCAATTTTCTTGCGCAGAACATCAAATAAACGTTATGTTCACAGACGCAAGACTATCGTCTTTAGACGACATTTGCGGTGTAACATGCAGACACGGGGCCAATTTTTTTTTACAGATATATGGGGTAAATAGAAACCTTGGTCAATGAACGTTCTGAATTATGAACATCTTCTGTAGTATGCAGCTTCTGAATAGCATTAAAAATTGCGACATACTTTGCAAGGGGCACGCGTTTCCTTCTTGCATTACTTGCATGTTGCGTACGCACTGCGTTCGATGCCCACAATAACTAGATCACGGCAAGTTAAGCCGTGAATTCATCATACATGAGGTGGTCAAAATTTCCGGAGCCCTCCACTACGGCGTCTCTCATAATCATATGGTGGTTTTGGGACGTTAAACCCCACATATCAATCAATCAATTCATCATACATGCGAGGTCATACGCACACGGAACTGCGCCGAAGCGGGTTTGTCAAGTCCTCGAAATTAGGTTTCGAATATTGGCTGCAATCGATTTAGACCGCTGGAGAAGGCAATTCCCGGATATTTGGCATTTGTGGTTATTTCTCACGGATGTCTATAGAGGAATCATCATAATTACCAGCTCATCACCGCATCATATGCGCCGTCGGTTCTCTGCTCGAGTGAAGAAAAGCGGTTACTGTCATATGCAAGGTTTTAATGTGTCTACTTCTGGCACATGCACGGAGAAGGTTATTTCAACGACTAAGCCAAATATTGAGAATAAAATTATTTAGGTTTAATATATTGTTACATCATCGATACATACTTCAAAAGCTCCGGGATGAGATATAGGAAGTACACATTATGGGTAGAGGTCCAACAACTATTTTCAATGTCACGAGATGAGCCTGGACAACATGCTCCATGTTTCTTTCTATTTGACTGTATAGATAAACGCATAATATAGACAGTGGACATATAGACCGGGATGTTCGTCATACGAGGAGGTTTTAATTGTGATCCAGTGAACATCCGCATCTCATACACACTTTCAAATGCACCAGATTCATCGGGGAGACAGCATTTATTCGTGTCTTGGAACATCGGGAGCAGGAACGTTCACTCGAAGCGTATACAGCGTTATGTCCAAGCAAGTATTGTGAGAGTCGAACACGACGAGAAGAAATCAGTTGTTCGGTACGATTGCTTACGACTTATTTTTTGTTCTCTCGTGCAGCCTTAAACGGTACACAAACATGTTTAGTTAGCATACAGTGAGTCGTTTCGTCTTCGTATTATTGTGCCGCATCCTGCGGTGGAAACAACACCTGTTGTCAGAAAGACTGGAAAACACAGAGTTTTTTTTTTTTACGACGGCGGTGCCACTTTTCGTAACAATATGTACAACCTAACTTTCTTCAACACATAGTGTAGACACGATAGACAACAATGCTTTATACAGTACACGCTATACATAAGAATGAATCGCGATACTGGAGACGCAGAAAGAGCGGGGTGGCAGGCAAAAGAAAAAAGAAAACTAAAGTGAGCAGGAACAATAATACCGAGCGATTGATAAAAAATTGTCGTTTACAATATTTTTTTTCCTCTTTTATCGGCGACCACGTACTTTCGAGTACGTGCTTTTGGTTCCTCTCTACACTAAAGCTCAAGGGAAAGCTTCATCACTCTGAAAGCTTGGAAAAAAGGAAGTGCTGGAGTGAGTTAGGGATTCACTGTATAGGTAACACATTGCCGAGAGCCAGCCTGTGCGTGAATATAAGCTTCGCGTTGTCGAGAAGATTGCACAGCGCCTCTTCATGTTATATGTACACCTTTACAAACAAAGACATTTAAAAAAATCACAGCAGACTTCTTTTTCTTACGTGTCAACATGGCTCTTTTGTGCGTGAGTTTTCTGTTCGCATGGCAATGTTTACGACCAGCCGCATTATTGCACTCGTTGCAGGGCGAAACGAAAATGCCGGAAGGTTGGGGTTGCTGAATGGACCTCTCTCTCCTGCTTATAGGCAAGCGTGCTTAACCGCGTCATTTCACGATCGCTGGGAACACGTATCCTTTTGTGAAGCCGGACATAGTCACTCCCGGCACAAACGTATATATACTGGTCTAGATACAACGTGTGCTGGACCAATGTGCTTATTACCATACTTCTCGCATACTATTCGTCACAGCTCAAGAAATTGCTTCTCAGACAAGATGAACTTTTTTTTTCTTTTCTCTCTGGTAGCAAAGTCAAGTGTATGTGTAGCCGGCGACCCGCAACGCGCAATCTTGTCTGGCTCCGGCATCATCAAAGACAGGAGTTCGCCATGTCGGAGTCACGCACCTTTTCGCATGCACTGGTCGTTGTGCCATTATGGTCGCAAGATCGTTCCCCCCAACAACCCTGGTTGTTATTTATACATTCAGAGAAACGGAGCGCGCAAGCTCACGCTATCAATGTTTCGCTTCACTCATCGTCTTGCAGTCAGCTCAGCTGATAGTACTCAGGCGCTGCGTACTCGTTGGCAATGTTCGTCAGGAAACTGAACTCGTTGGAGCCGCACGATCCCGGTCCCGAGTAGCCATTGGAATCACCGTAGTAGAAACTGTTGAAGTTGAGGTCGGTGTCCGACGAGCTCTGGCCGTTGTAGTGTTCGGGCGACGGGTTGTAGCTGGTCGCCGCGTTCGATGCAGTGCCGTTTTGCATCTCGTAGTAGTTTCCAGGTGCCTGCTGGTACGGCTGTTGCGGTTGTTGCTGTTGCTGCTTGCCCGTGGGAGGCGCGTACTCTGGTGTTCGGCTAGTGGCGGGGTTCAAGGAACTGCCGTTGCAGGTGATGTCGTAGTACATGCCGGTGTCACCGCTCGGCGAAGCCACCATGTTACTCGCCTCATCGGTCGGGTAGCACTCTGACGTGCGGTAGCCGTAGGGGTAGCCGCTGCCATCGCTGGGCCCGTTGTACTGCCCTTCCTCGATGCTCTCGGCCTCGCTGTTGTACGGCGCGGCACCATAGCCGACGCGCCCGTACTCCTGGCCAGCGCCCCTGTACTCGCCCACGTAACCCTGGGTTGACGCTGTCGCTTGATTCATGCCTTCCATTCCGTACATGTACGGCCTTTGCTCCTGGGACTGCTGATGTGTTGGCTGCTGAACGTTGGGCTGCGTTTGGGCCGCCTGGTGCTGAGTCTGACATGGCTGGTGGTGTTGTTGGTGCTGCTGCTGCTGTTGCTGGTGCGGATGATGCGGCTGGTGTTGCTGCGGCGATGGCTGCTGGCTCGGTGCATGGTGCATCTGCTGGTGGGCGTCCATGGAGGCGCCGATCATGTTGGCGTGCGTGGCAGCTGCGGTGGCGGCGGCTGTGGGTGCGTAGCCACATGCTTGCACCGATGCACCACCCTGGTGGTGGTAGTACATGGGTCCCGCCGCCTTGTAGCCGTGGGGCAGCACGGCCACGTAGCCATTGCTGGCCCCCGGCTGTGGTCCGACGGCGGGGCTGGCGGCTGGTGGCGAGCGGTATGCGGCCGCGCAATACGCGCCGGGCTGGCTGCCGACGCGGTGCTGGGGCGCCGAGGCGCTGCTGTAGGGTTGCTGCGCGGCGGCAATGGCAGCCGGCGCGGCGCGTTCCTGTTGCTGACCATAGTGGTTCCCGTACAGCTGCGCCGACAACTGGCACTTCGGAGAAGAAGCCACACGCGCGCTTGGACAAGGATAAGTGGCGGCCGAAGGGCTGGCCGCGTCCAGGGCACACAGGGCAGCGGCAGCAGCCGCCTTGGCTGCGGCTGCGGCGGCGGCGGCGCGGGCGGCGGGGCTGGCGGCACGACCCAGCGGGCTGGGCCGCTCGCCGCCGAAGCCGCTCTCCTTGCCGGGCGTCGGGGTCTTGTCCGAGCGGGCCGGCGACGCCAGTCCCAGCGCCGGGTGCAGGTGACCCTTGGAGTCTGAGTCCGGCTCGGATCCCGACGGCGAAGACGTGGCCGCCCTCGCCACCGGCGGGCAGCAGCCGGCGTCTCGGCCAGTCTCCTCGACGCCCTGCGACGGGCTGGCGACCGGAGCCACCTGCGGCAGCCGCTGATCGCCTTCGGGCGCCTCGCCCTCGGAGGTGCCGTCGCAGCCGTTGCCCTTGTCGTCCTGCTTGCTCATCATCGTCTGCCGCTTGTGCTTCATCCTCCGGTTCTGGAACCACACCTTGACTTGACGCTCGGTGAGGTCGAGCGATGCGGCGATCTCGATCCGCCGAGGCCGACACAGGTACTTGTTGAAGTGGAACTCCTTTTCCAACTCCAGAAGTTGCGTGTTGGTGTAGGCGGTTCGCAGACGTCGCGGCATTCCGTTTTCTCCGTTTTCTGCGTAAGAAAAAAAAGAACATATGTAAGTTTGCCACATCTTTTCGAGTGTAACCAAGAAATAGAACAAAGTTTATATAAGCTAATGGACAAGGAATCACGAGTAATTTGTCTGCGCTAGCAACGCTAAGATTACATTAAAATATGCAATCCCATTTTGAGCGTAGTGATGACCATGGTGTCTCGCGAGATCAGCTGGCTTGTTGTTTCGTTCATCGAGTGACAAGAAGACATGTAATAAGCACATACAGCGCCTCAACAAACGGCGTGGTTGCTGAGAAAACTGTTGCTATCATCGATTAATTCACTTTGTTATGTGTATTAGTGTAATTGAGGGTAATTGTAGAGGAGATTGTTTACAAAGCAAAAACAAAGTAAAGAACAAAAATGCCCTAAATAAATAAACCTAACAAGAAATTACTCACACTTCTGCAATGCCAGCTTGATGTATAGTCAGAATACATTACATTAGGCACTTGTATAAGATAATTTTAATGTAGCTATACAATATTAGGGAAAGCTATCTGTAATGCTTGGAGTGTGCTATGGAAAGTGGTTTCTCTGATGTACGAGGAAGACAATTACAGCAGTTCGTTGTGCGCTTCTCTAAAGCGACTAGATTGCAAAAAACGTGAATGCGTACCCAGCTACGTATGAAAAACGTGCAGCTAAAGTATTCGTTCACTGGTTTGTTAAATTTCTCATCTTTTATTAATTCTGCGTGTCTTGTTATGCACTTTCGCTTACGCACTTTCACATACGCATGCACTTAATTTCACTTATGCACGCAATTCATCGCAATTCATTGGTTTGTCTCACGTTTAAAAAACTTTCTCGGTGGCCACTACACGTCACCATGCGAAATGTATAGACCGTCCAACCTAATTTCGTCTGCTGAAGTCTTCTTTGGAAACCTTGCTTGCCGAATCATTGCCGTTCGTGCTTAACGAAGTAGCAAGACCCGTAATGAATCTAGTTCACTGCATCGTAATTACGAAGAGAGAGAGAGAGGAAACTTTATTAGAACTTGGCCGGCAGCTTGGTCTTGGTGGCCTCAGATGGCGGCGCTGAGTCCCTGAACTCGGGCGGCATCTTCGGCCTGCCGGACAGCCCAGAGCTGGTCGTTGAGCATGCTTTACATAGATCGGTAATGTGTAAGTGCGGGTAGCAGTGGCGTAAGACGACCGGGCTGGTGTAAGAGTGGGTTTGTAGTAAGCGATAGCTTACGGCATCGTGTCTGTTTAATTGGTCATGCGGTGGCGGGAACTTTCGCCTTTCCAGTCTGTAGTGTTGCGTAATATCTCGGAACGTGATGAGACGATCACCCCACGACCATTGTGGTCTGTGTTGTCGCTGCGTGTCTGTTAAAGTGTCTCAATCCGGCAGATCAGAAGCCCCGTTCTCGGGAGCGGAGGCGGCGGCCACGGAATGTGCCGCGTCTCGGCGAGTGAGACCTCGAGCCGCGGCGTGGGCCGCCTCGTTGCCCGGAAGCGGGACATCGGTGTGTGCCGGGGTCCAAAGGAGGAAGACTGTTAAATTTTGTTGTGGCGATCGCGACGCTGAGTCACCATCACCGCACCTCTTAAGGATGCGGGCCGCTTCCCGCGAGACGCGGCCGCGCGCGAAGCCGCGGATTGCTGCCTGCGAGTCGCTGATTACGATCGTAGCGTTCGGCACCGTGGCGATTGCTAGGGCTATCGCGGCTTCTTCGGCCGCCTCCGTATGTCCCGTGGTCACCGTGGCGCTCGCGAGGCATTTGCCCGCACGGTCAACGACCGCAGCGGCGTGTGCGTGTCTCCCGTCCCCATATCTCGCGGCATCTACGTACACAACTTCGTCGCTAGTGCCGTACTTCTTTTGAAGGTCACTAGCTCGCTGGTTACGGCGCCCGACGTGGTGCGTCGGGTGCATATTCTTAGGAAGCGGCGGAACAATTAGGCGGTCGCGAACCGAGGCAGGAACATCCGCTTTTTCTCCCTGCTGAGTGTGGTACCGGATGCCAAGTGACTCGAGGATGTGTCGACCCGTCTTAGACCCCGACAAGCGTTCGTTTTGCGAAACGACATGGGCCTCAATTAACTCGTCGAGTGAGTTGTGCAGTCCAAGTTCTAGTAACTTTTCAGTGCTCGCATTCAGTGGAACTCCAATTGCTCTCTTGAAAGCCTTTCGTATTATACATTCGATCTTGTTTTTTTCTGAGCCTAGCAATTTGAGGTTGGGGGCAACGTATGTTATACGGCTTATTGCGTACGCCTGCACTAGACGGATCGCGCAGTGTTCGCGCATACCAGTACGTCTGTTCGTGATACGACGTAAGAGTCGGATCGTGTCGTCTACCGAACGACGTAGTCTTCGCACCGTCTCACCAATATGGCCGTTTGCCTGCAGGTGTAACCCCAGAATTCTAATTTTGTCTACGTGTGGAATGGGAGTGCCATCTGCCAATAGAACGCTTATTTTGTAGCACTCCCTTTCCTCGTCGCGCGGGGTTTTGCGACCTCTACTTGTAGGTTTGTAGATTAGAAGTTCCGACTTGGTTGCCGAGCATTCGAGGCCCGTTCCTCGCAAGTACTCCTGAACTTCGTCTACACCTGCCTGGAGCGTACGCTCGACGTGACCATCACAACCTCCGCCGGGAACCCAGAGGGTGATGTCATCCGCGTAGATACTGTGATACAATCCTTGTATGCCTAATAATTAGTAATTACGAATGAATATTTTTTTTGAAATACGTGCCTCTCGTCGCAGTTGTCTCCTTCACCGTGGCTAAATCAAAGCTTGAAGACCCTGCTAAATCTCACGCGGAGAACAGTCCTCCTTGTCTTCTCTATGCTCAAGCCTCGGTTTCACGCCTTCGCAAACACGAAGTGAGCGCGCAGCTTGCACCGTGCTCGCCTTTCATCTTACGTCTCAACAAGCTGATTCCCAGGTAAAGTGGACGCAACGATACCTGTTTTCTTTGGTGCAACTGAAAGCTTACCGGTGAAAATGTCTAATCGTGGAGCGGTAACACGGAAAGCGCCATTAAGCATTTTTAATCATTTCTTTTAATCTGAAGTAAACAAGTAGTAAAGACGCAACACATTCTGCAAACAGTGGTAAATATAAGGGCGATGCCGGGTCGCGCTCGTGGGCCGCCATTTGCTGCCCATGTGTACACGCATACAAATCTGACCACAGCAGTTTCGTCGGAAAACAATCGGACAGAGTTTCACACCAACTTCGAAGACATGGAAACGGAAAGGGATCGTGCAAATTTCCTGGGAAAAGTGATAACGATTGCGGGTACGCACTTTGAACAGCTTAACCTAGGGTGCTTTGACTTTGTGCTATTACGGGGCACTCTGCTGTCTGCACTCTCGTTTCTGTAAATCTCCTTGCATTTCTCCCATTTTATCTTCCCCTCTCTCTCTCTCTCTCTCTCTCTAGATCTAGCTTTCAGTTTGCTGCGCAGTACATCGTTTCTCCCGGAACATTTTTTTTTCATTCTTGAAATTAATCAATAACACCACCTACAACGGATATGATACAACTCAGCAACAGCTGCTCCACAGTTTCTGCCTTCCCATCGCCTTCCCTTCCTAGTTTCTCCCTTTTTTATTTTGCAGCGTTAGTATACGAATCCCTTTAAAAATTCTGGGGTGAAAAATTAACGCGTGGTCAAATCGGACATGCAGAAAAGTCGAGACTTCCAAGTAAAAAAAAAACGGCACTACTTGCATCCATAGAAAAAAAGGCGAAAAAACATTCGAAGAAAAAAATCGGTTCCCGAACCGTGGCTGCAAGCGCTCTGTGCCACGGACGGCAAGCGATCTCCGATCCAGCTGGTGTCGCTTGGCGTCCCTATTCACGGTGCTAGCAGCGTAGACACAGCCTTGATAGAAAAATAAGGTTAAAAAAGAGTGGCGGGAAAACTTTCATGGGGAAGGACGGAGAGGCCGAAAGCGCACCTGGTCCCACGCGGGTGGAGCTCATTCCCCATAGGCCAACGCTGAGGGTGCTCTGGATGTGTTTAAAAAGTTAACAGAGATATCGAAAGAGGCCGCGGTAAAATTCGTTTTCTACCTTCCTCTGCTTTCTCTTTAGCCGGGAGAGCAACGGTTCCGAGGGAAAACAAGAAAGTAAACGGGAAGGTAGTATCGAAAGATTGGGAGAAAAGAGAAAACGAAAGCACAGATCTAGACCTGCGCAGGTCAAATTATGCACGGAGCGCTTTTAGGCGCGCGAATTCCTGATGCACGCACAAATACTCTCTGGATGTAGCTTTTTCTACTGGGCTTTCTCAAATACGCCTTGAAAAAGAATGAAGCGACTGAGAGCTGCTTTCTGCTGCTGCTTCTACGCTGCTTGTTTGTGCGCTCGGGAATGTAGGAGCGAGAGTGATAGCGCGGAAGAAAAAAGTTATAAGGGAGATAGAGACCGCGGGAGAGAGCGAAGAAGGTAAAAAAAAAAGATACAGTATTTTTAACAACCACAGCGCCAACTGAAAACCAGGGCCAGTCAACGTTCGAAGGCCTCTCGCTGGCTCTCTCTCTCTCTCTCTCTTTTTTTTTTGTCAGCCAGCGCCAAGCCCTATTTGCATTCACACGACGCTGAGTTTCCTAACGACGTAACGATCCTCCCGAGTCGACAGGAGAGCTTAAAAAAAAAAAGAAAGAAAGCTATAGGAGAGTGCGAACGGGAGGAGAGTTAAAGAGGAAAAGGAACAAAATGGGGGTTAAAAATTAAGAGGGCGAACTGTAGAACGTCGATGTAGCGGACGCGAGCAGCCATCTCTGTGTGTGCGTCGGCACCGGATCAGGGTATCTGACTTATTTCAAATGCGCGTGCGCACACAACGTGTGTAAAAAAAAAAAAAGCGTTGCTCAACGCGCTTCGCTTCTCGTAACGCGGCGCGCGAAGAGGACCGTGGTCCGTCTCCCAATCTCCCTCCTCTCCCTCCACTTATCCCTGAAGGGTAGAGAGGGAGAATGGAGAATTTAAGCTGTCGGGGAAAGGAAAAAAAAAAAGACGAACTGAGAGCGCATGAAGAGCGTGTCGAAATCTGACGAGATATAAAGCAAGTCGTGAGCTCGCCACCGACACTGTTGAGCGAGACACACTCATGAGAGAAAAAAAAAAGAGAGAGAGAAAGAGAGACGTGTGGGCCCAACAAACGAACGACTCCGACGACTAACTCCATCGCTTCTTTCAGCTCTTTTTTTTCTTTCCTATCTAAAATTACTGACAGAGTAGCGAAACAACCATGACACCGTTTTGCTTTTCTCATTTATCCACGAGTCAGCTTCACTTTCCTTTATTCCATACCTCTATTTACTTTTATTTTTAAGCTTAGCTCCTTCTTTTTTTTTCGTCACTGTAAAAGTCGTTTCTTAATTTTTTTTCCCCTTCTTCGACCTCTTCTACGTTGTATTTCGTCTTCAATCTCCAAGGATTATTGGACTCTACTCTTCTAAGCCAATTGCTCAAAGATCCAGGTGCACACGCCCGGCCGAGCTTTCATTTTCAGGATGGCCGAGTCGAGCTAATTGTCGTTTTTATTACAACACTTTTTTTTGCGCCATGAAGAAGATTCGAGAAGTATATAGTGAGTCGTCGAATTTATCGCTTATGCACGCTTTCTCCCGAAGGATGATTCGCGGCCCCTCTTTACACATACGCGCTACTTCTTGAACGGGGCGGTTGGGCGAGTGGTGTGTAAAAAAGAAGGTGAAGAAGAGAAAAAACAACGCCACAAAGGCGAGAAAAGCTTTCATTTATGTTCGCGAGTTTCTTGCAATTTGTCTCTCGAATCCTCCACCCCGAATCCACTTCGCTCCTTCGAAGTCGTTAATTCCCCCCACCCCCTTTTTTTTTCTTAGTATCTTTTCGTATAAGCTTTTCACACGTTTCTTCGCACGTTCCCTTGTTCTTGCTCATTACGTGGGACCGATTTCTTAAACTCTCACTCCGGTGCCACCATTTAAGCTTTGCACCCTAGTTGATATATCTCCTTTATCATTTTGTTATTGTTTTTTTTTTCACGGTTCGTCACCATTCCACTCAGTAGAAAGCTTCGAAGTTCATTGAGAAAATCAAGCAATTTCGATGACAATGCTTTCTCGCCGTCCACGTGAACGCCCTCGTTTTCGCGTTACACACATTTATGTTTTCTCTTCGGGGTTTCTGACGCTCCAGCGGCGATTTCCTCCTGCGTATTGCATCCGACCCACGGCACCCCAGACCCGATCTTGCACGAGCGACAACTGCCCCCCCCCCACCCCCACCCCCCCACGTGCCGGCGCGTCGAGTAATCAGCCACTCGACATTCATTTGTCCTTAGCAGTTTCTACTGTTCTGTTTCCTTTTTGAACAGTTTTGCGCCATCGTGTTATTTCACTACCATTGAAAGCGTTCGCATACAGTTGGTCGCTTCACAATCTGCAGCGCTAATTCCAATTTTTCACGCACGACGTGCCATATTTTCACGCCGATTTCACCGAATAAAACGAAAAGTTAACTCGCATCAAGATGTACGCTGTCGCGTGAAAAGAGGCAGTGAAATGACGAAAAACGAAAGAAAGAAAGAAAAACCGGTGACAGACCTTTTTCAACGGGTTCTGGACTCATCCTTGCCCGGCGCGCTCGCTTTCTTCATCTGCTTCATCGCGAATACTTTTTTTTGTTATTATTTTGTAAGCGGCGGGAAAGACGAGACGCGCTTGACGGCGTGCGGACGCGCGAGGAAAAGGAAGCACTGTGTTCTTCAGGGATCGCAACCCAATGATCGGTGGGCGTAAGCATCGGGAAGCCGTGTCCGCGCCCTTGTACCGGGAGGGCCTTCAAGAATAAGAAGGGAAACGGCGAGCGACAGCTTCCAAAGAGCAGAGTGCGGAATAAAAGGTTTCGGGCGAGCTCAGCAAATAAAAAAAAAACTAAAGGTTAGATATAGACAGAGAGGCACAAGCGCACACATATACACTTGGTAGAGACGCGTAAAGGAAATGAAGTAATGGAAGAAAAGAACGAAAAGCAAGCCGAGTGCTGTGCTGGGGGGGAGCGAAGCACAGAAAAAAAGGGGGGGGGGTTGCAAGTTTCGTGGAGCGTGAACCTGCTAACGCGTCTCGGTAGTTTGAAGCCGCCGTCTCAGTGGGGCTGCACTTCGCCGTCATTGCCGGAGGCGGCCACCCCCTCTTCTTTTTTCTTGGATCGAAAGCAAATTAAATGCCTTCTTCCCTTCTTTTCAGCGTGCGCGCGCGCGCGCGCTGCCCCGAGGGCCGCTTGCTGGTTTCTCTGTCTTTTCGACCCCTCGCCTTTTGTTTCGAGCGTAGCACGCGTCGGGACCACCCCCCCTTACTTCAGCGGCGATAGGTCCTTCTTCTTGTTCTTCCAACTTCGACGTCAGCGGGAGAAGAAGGCCTGCCAGTCAGAGCTTCGGGTGCGCGCGCCAAATCAAAGAAGCACAAGACGAAGAAGATGAAGCAGACGAAAAGCGTGGGGAATGGGGGGAATAGAAGCAGCAGCAGGCCGCGACCTCGAGGCAAGGAGGAGGCCCCGGGTTCTGACTCCGACCGCGCTCACGGCCGACTGACTTCGGTCCATAATGAAAGTAACGATTTCTAGTACCCAGTCAGATACTGCGCGCCGTCCGAGAGTTAGCCGGTCGCGTGGCGGGCGGCCTCCGAGTTGCTGCCGTGGCAGTTGGCTCGCCTTTTGGTGCAGCCGTTTCGCTGCTACTGCGGCGTTCCGCCGAGCCTTCTGTTCTAACTGCAGCAGCAACGGCTGCTGGAAGGAAGGCGAAAGAAAAGAATGCGGGACGGAACAAAAATGCGCATGGCTGGGGCGGCCCCCCTTTTTTTCCTGTAGCTAGCGGTTGCGACGGCATCGAGGGCTGTCACGTCACGTGGTGTAACCGTCGTCGAATGGAGCGAGATCGCCGGGAGCAAAATGCAAGTCCCGGAGAAAGGAGAGCCAGAAGGGATCGGAGGACGTGTTAGGAAATAGGCGAAGCAGGGCTCCGCACCAGGCATGACACGTCTGAGTCAGCGCCGTGAAATTGACTTTCTTCGAGCGGGATCAACGGCGGCTCGGGGAGGCGAAGAGGTACCGACACTTTCTGGCGGGCGCGAGACTTTGACCCAAGCCGGGCGCGTTGCCGCGCGCCTCTGTTCGAAAAAGGCATGACTTCGTAACAGCGTGACCAGATGCGTAAACTGATTCGCTACGTGAGCCTATATAGCACGAAAACAGATTGGATTATTGATTGATTTGCGAAAGTTAACGTTACACAACAACACTAAGGTCACGAGGGCCAATCATGGTGATGTCCGGAAGCACGTGAGCGTTTACGTGTTTCGCCCACTTTCGAATTTCCACTTCCGCGGTCAGCAATCAAACTCGCGAATTCGTGCTTAACGTCAGGATGTCCTCTTCAGTTTCAAGCAATGACCTGTCAATGTATTTTATCTACGATCACTGTTTCCCCTTTTATCTTCACTTAAACTCTAATTCACTAAACACGTCGTTTACCCAAATGAACGCACAAACTTTGTTGAGCGGCGCATGAGCTACAGCGAAGTATAACTGCAAACACGCCTTCTTCGACAATATAAGGACAATAATTGCGTATGTGTGTGCATGTGCTAGATATGTAAAGTAGTGATATTGCACGCAAAGTCCCATCAACATCCCATGAGCATACGGTAGTAAAGGCTTTCAAAGTAGCGGCTTTTCAATTTCGTCGCGATGTTCCTGGTAGCAGTGTAGCCAATTTCAATTATAAGGTGAAGCTTTTACTGCGCTGAAGCGTGGTCGCAATGTTGTTGTTGTTGTTGTTCACCTATTGATCGTGGCGCACACCCACTATGAGGGATTGGCCGAGAATCGAGTGGTTCCCGCTGCCAGCGGCTGCCGCGTGCCACGAGCACACCCGCACTCGTCATCCTCCTCTTCCGCCTCCGATCGGCGCGCTCGTGACCACCGCTCCCATAAGACTGTAGGGCCTACACAAGGCTACTCGCTTGCCCCAGTTTCTAGCACTGTCGACGCATGGTCTGTCTTTAAACGGATTTTAATCGTGTGGGACGTCTGCGACATTACGTGTTGTCGCACTTTTGCAACATTTCTCGAAATAGACACATCACGACACATTTTATTGAATGCACGTTTCTCGCAGGACGAAAATTGTATGGAATTTTGTCGGTCTAACTGTTCGTGCAATCCATCACAGCCAGCACACATTGACTGAACATCTATGCTTTTACAAACCCCTTCTCCTTCCTATACCAATGTCTCTTGCAACATTTGTGATTGCGACGAGACCATGCATGGTACCTGGGCCACCGCGAGAAATATTCGGGCAGGTGACGTTCAAGCGCCCTATGTGGGTGTTTGTGCGCGTGTTTGTATGCGAAAGTGTACGTACATACTTGCAAGTTTTAAATACTTCAGGAAGTGGGAGAGCGGGCGGTGTGCTGAAACTTTACGAACACTGTGTATGAGGGCATCGCATGAATAGCATATTTCCGTAGCGGTCCCAATGGGGTGGATATTTCGACTGATGATGGCACTTCGGAAGGGTGGGTGCTTAGCATATAATTTTGAGGATTCTGAAATTTAACAAACGGAAATACTGGGCGATTCTGTGGCACATTATGGTAGGATGCTCAACAGCCAAAGGTTGTTTATTTTGTTGCAAAAATAAAGCGCCTGAACTTGGTCAATGCTCGTTTTCCTGCATTGTTTTGTTTAGTGCGCAGCTACTTTCCAAGGTTTGATTTGACATACATACAATGCTTCACACTGCGAAATCTTTGTGTTTCACAACACACAAGTTATATAGTGTCTGTAGCATAAGCATTAGCGATTTTATTTGACGCGCCATGTCTCAGGCACACATGTCAGATTGCGGTTTCGTGCCAACCCCGACTAAACATAGTTCATTTTTGTCCTTTAAAGCGTGCTTCGCCACGTAGTTACGATAACTGTGAAAAAAACAAACCTACAGTAACAAAAACGGTGCAAGGTGTATATTACGACACTGAAGGGAAAACAAGACACTGAATGAACAACAAACCAACGAATGAATGAATGAATGAAACTGATTTTGAATTTTTTTGTACGACTGCTGGTTCCAAGTACAGTAGCCTAACGGGGCCATTCAATCCCATGTGACAGAACAACCAATGAACAAAGGCCCTTTCAAACACGTGCTCGTAAAACACAGAAAAAGCTAGCTCTTACAAAAAAAAACTATTTACATTTCGAAAAAACTAGTATCGGTGTTTCAACTTCTCAACCTGACAGCTCTCGGAACATAAGACTCGTGTCTTCCGTTTCAAGACGAGCAGGTTCCCGCTTATGACGACACAACAAGCTAATTAAAGCGAGAGAAGGTGCCGCTTCGCGTCAACCGGGGCGAGACGTTGCAGCTGTCCGGGGGATCTGTCTTTTTCTTCGCTCCACTGTTGCCTTGTCAGCTCGCAACTCAACCCGACGACAACACGAGATGCGCAAACAGGCAGAAAGAAGAGTAAGGACCAAAGTGTCGCCGCGTCGACTTGACTCAGTGGCGGTTTCCGAAAACGTGAACCACCGCCGTCTCGAAGTGTTGCTGTATTTAACATTTCTGGAAGGACGACGTCGGCTGAAAACGAAACAAGGAAAGGGCGTCACGGCGGCGCAGATTATACGAGTGAGTGACAGGTCTTGAGCTTAAGCGTGGCATCACCCTGTACGACGCGTGGCGTCCAGCGACATCGGCTAGTTTGTTTGCTTGTTGGTTTTTGTACGTTTTATGTTGTGCGTTTCTTTGGTATATTGAGAAGACCTGTTGTCGTTTTTTGTTTTTTTTTTGTTCAGTCTATATATAATCAACCTATTTATTTCACCTCTCAAACACGTTCATTACAGCGATTAGGTGACTTACGCAGCTTTTCAAGTATATAGTGAAAAACATCACAAACCTGCTTCATATGTTCAGGTGCCGAACATCTGGAGCAGATTTCGGTACAATTGCATATGAAACATATCATACTTCGAGATATCGTTCGCAGAAAAAAAAAGAAGAGACGGTGAGGCTAATGAGCCGCCAGTCATCGTTTGCGGCCCCTCACTAAAGGAGAAGAAGGAAAGGGGACGGGATAGAGAAAAATAGCTTGTATAAATTGGAAATCGGAAACATAAAATAAACAACGATAGTGATACTTGCCACCTGCCACATTAACATAAGTGGCCTTTCTTTCTGTTCTGCCACTGTCCTCGCTACAATACACAGAGGACATCTCTAGCAACCGATCAGAGACCGATGATCACAGACCGATGCCGACAATAGATCAGAGACCGATGACGGCAGTAACATTCTGGAATGACGACCTGAGATTAAATCGTGGTTGAAGGCGATGAAGGCGGTGCTCAATTTCCTGAATGCAACAGACTTGCAGCAGCGATTATAAGCTTACTGTGCTATGGTAACTGCAAAGTACGACTTTATGTTCACGCTTTCTCCTACCTCTCTTTCTACATCTTTAAAACTCCACCATCCCTTTCTCGTGAGTAAGGTGGCATACCAATGCTCTTAGACTGGTTATCATCCCTGCCTTTCCTTTCCGTCCCGTTCCTTCCTTCCGTTTTTCTCTTCCCGAGGGTAAGGTCACGGGTTTGATTCCCGCACTTAACAATCCTATTCTATTAGTGACTAAATAAAAGAGACGTCAGCATACTTAGATTTTGCGTGCACATAAAGGAACTTGGAGGAAATCAACAGAAACCCAGATCCTTCCATTACGGCGTTTCTCGCAGCCCCGGAGTTGTCTTGAGCAACCAATAAATCAAATTATCAATCAATCAATAAATCAATCAATCAACCCTCACATCATTTCACTTGCGTTATACTACTGGGAGAAAATAATTTATTGGCGCTATTTATTTGTTTTTGAGTATAGATCTGATTGTTTATTATTTGAATACTATAGTTAGGACGAAGCACCAGGCAAGGTTTACCCAGTAGCCCCACTGTGGTGGTCTAGTGGCTAAGGTACTCGGCTGCTAACCCTCATGTCGCGGCATGGAATCCCGGCTGCGGCGGCTGCATTTCCGATGGAGGCGGAAATGTTGTAGGCCCGTGTGCTCAGATTTGGGTGCACGTTAAAGAACTCCAGGTGGTCAAAATTTCCGGGGCCCTCCACTACGGCGTCTCTCATAATCATATGGTGATTTTGGGACGTTAAACCCCACATATCATCAACGAAGGTTCGCCGAATGTGTCACCGGCTTCGTGTACGTCATGCCGCTCAGTTGGGATAAATAAGATATTCTATGATTTAATGAGAAGAGAAGAGAGCACCATACTTATATGCGTACCGGAGTTGGGATAAAGAAGATATTCTATGATTTAATGAGAAGAGAAGAGAGCACCATACTTATATGCGTACCGGCTATGAAAGCCACCAGGCCATGCATGTAGCTGTTGGTTGCTACTTAAAATTTTATTTTACATTATTCATCGCTAAGAGTTGAGAGTATATAAATAGACGTCATTTAAGCCTTCTATACCACGCAACAAGGCTCTAAGTATGCGAGCAACCTATGTATTTCATTAGTAAGTAAAGAAGTTTTATTTTTTCGTAGGTCGTTTGGTCAATGTATAGGTATAAAGAGTTGGTTCATTATACTCTCACAGAAGCTGTCTTAAAAAATGGAGATTGTGGGCATGTCCGAGCTTTTGATGTTCTGCTTATAGCGTTGGTGAACACGTCCCGATGGTGTGATTGTTTATAATATGCTTGTGCTCGGCAGCGAATAAAATTAGTTGGTAGTTATCGCTCGTCCTGTCTGAATTGTCTTCGTCCGATTCGCACCTAAAGTGCCTGCAACAAGTGTGCATGACTAACCAGCTAAAATGAACTCATTGTTAAACATGAGCGCAGCGAGACATATGTCTGTTCGGGCAGAACAAATCATCGAAAAAGATGATTTCTGTAATAGAACATCGATTTTCATTTTACAGTTCAACACCGTCGTTATTATGTTCTCTATTATGAGATGCTGCGACATTTTTTCATCATCTCAATTTTGCTAAACAGAAGTTGTCATGGAAGTGTAACAAGACCGAATAAGCATTATATCGCTGCGATGAATGCTTCGTCCTCCATTGAATCATAACTTTCATAGTGCACGGCGCTCACACACGTTGCAAGCGACATCTCATCGAGTGCATATGCCATTTTTTTTTCTTTTTTTTTCACCGCTTGTCGGGGACGTATGCGACCCCCCCCCCCCAGAAAGGGGGCACATCTTTCGCCGACGTTAACCGACACAGTTCATTCGCCCGCCTAGCTCAGGACGCGCTCGGGCGGTCACCGCGCGGGGGTCGCTGCCGTCAACCGGCGGGCGCGTTTACATCGGCGCGTAACCACGCGTAACCGCGCATGCGTCTTTCCGCGCGCCCCGGAGGAAAGGGTCCGCTCCTTCTACCTGTTTCCGGGTGGCGGGGCACGCCGAGGGATCTGCGACGGCGCCTCAGATTTCCGTGTCAGAGTCACGCGACGCGGGCGGTGCTGGCAGTGTCAGCGCCTCGCGGTGCGCGAGCCTCGGCCCTGACAGCCGGGCGCCCGGTTCCATCCATCTCCATCAAAGTCAGCCGGGCCCCGGGTCTCCTCCGGCTCCTCGGATGCGCCGCCGCACCCGGGGCCCGCAAGGACAGAGTCTGCGCGCCCTTTCCTGCGTCTGATCGGGGGGAGAAAAAAATATCCGTGCAGCGTTTACACAAACTGCGAAGCTGCCGCCTTCAGTCGATTCCCGCCGTAAGATCACGCATCTGTCGACACGTTATACGAGCGTCCGCGATTTGCGGATAGTGGTGGCCGCCGTCGCGCTGGGCTAGGTCTTGTTCTTGGTTGTTAGTCGTAAGTACTGAAGGCATTATCAGGTATGCCGTAGCAGCCGTTCAATCGATTCATGATTGGCACACTAGCCTGCCACAATCAGCCAGTGCATCCAGAGCAAAAAACGAAGCAGGGAAAAGCAGGAAGCTTAACCAGGCACATCCCTGATTTGCAACCCTGCACTTGGTGTAAAGGAGAGGAGGTATCAGAGAGAAAAACAAGTAAGAAAAAAGATGCAGGAGAAATATAAAAAAAGGCTGTTATTATGAACACATAAAACACGCGCCAACAACTCACCAACGTTATTAAACTCGAGTTGACCTAAGAATAGATCGCTGCTATCAGCAAATGGTGACGACACTGCGACCACCTCCCTGAGTTCGGACTCAGGGAGGGTGGTCGTACTATGGCTGCAATACTGTGGCTGCAAGTACTATCGATTCTATAGCCGCCACACTGCACGCTTTTGGGTCAGACACTGTGCGATCTGGCAGCCGGCCCCGCACTCTTCTCCTCTCCCAACGAATTGGCCCCGCACTACGTGCGTGAGTGCGTTGGCGTCTGTATGTGTGCTCGTCCGATCGCGTCAAGCCTTCGTTCCCCGTCGACGACGTCTGCGCCCGTCGTCCGGTGCCATCAGCGGACACCGGCACTTTTCGGGCCTGCAGACCAACGCACGACTTCGCTGGCCGGCTCGCACGCCAGTCGCCCGGCCCTCCCATTGCGGACGAGAACGCGTCAGCCGCGCTGTCATTCCGCCGCAGCGGCGCTATAGCAGCGGCATGAAGCCTCGCAAGCTTGGAGGCTGGACATCATCTTTGTTCTTCTTCTGCTTCTTTAGTATCCTTAGTTTCTTGCGCTTTTCGATTTCCACACTGTCTTCCTTTCGCTTTGTCTTTATCACCTCTAGGTACCGGTGTGTTCAAACTCCTATACTTTTCTTTGAAAAGCGACGAGGATCCCTCTGACTGTCCGTCGCTTTTTCTACAAAGAAGCTCTGTTGATCCCCAGACGCGTCGTCAGCGGGAAGGAAGAAAATAGATAAGCGACAGCGGCTCGTATATGAACTTGAAGAAAAGGACCTCGCGTCACGCCGCTTGTCTTTGACATTCGCCGCGTTCACTTATCGGGCGTGACCTCGTGTTGGCCAGAAATCGAAGTGCGCGATATGGAAGGCTTCAAAGTGTAGTTGCGTTCACTAAGAGTTTAGTTTGCTTCTGCAATAATTACTGGCTAACGTCATTTTCTTAAGAAAGGAAAGCGGTAGCGAGATCACGTGAACACACACCCTTCGTGGGACGACAGCAGCGGTCTCGAGCAAGGCCACAGGAAAGCAGCCTCAGAGACGGAGCCTAGCCGTGAAGTTGTATTCCTCTTACGTGAAATGGTTCCCTTCGAAGCACGCCACGGCAGGGGCGCGCCTTCTGGCTGTGTGCCACTAGGAAAATCGTCTACTTTATGAACGGATAGATCGAGCAGCTCTTGACGTGGGAGTGGAGTCATGACGACGGCTTTTATAATGCCGAGTGCTGTTCACACGACAAACAATTCTACGTGCACGTTTGCGTGACAGCGTTGCCACATAATAATAATAATAATAATAATAATAATAATAATAATAATAATAATAATAATAATAATAATAATAATAATAATAATAATAATAATTGTTGGGGTTTTACGTCCACTATATAATAATGACGGACGCCGCCCTAGAAGGTGCCGGAAATGTTGGCCACCTGGGCTTCTTCAACATGCACCCAAATCTGAGTGCGCGTGCCTCGGGCAATTTCAGCTCCATGGAATATGCGTCCACCGCGGCTGGTATTCGAGCCCGCGACCTTCGGAGAGCGGTCGAGCATTTCGAACTACTAGACCATCATGACGGGTGGGAATGTGATGCTTCCTATAGTCGCATTCGCATTCATGGTTACACATCGCGGTATAGCCAGTATAGACCTGAATAACTAGACGCATATTTATATGTATACTTACCATTAATTTATAAACGTGGTGCTTTTCAGTAAACGTTACGAGAATGTTGTGCAATCGTACATTGAAAGTAGAAATCTGCTTTTGTTATTAGAGTAGTTGGATCTATCAGCCAAGCATAAACATGCAGGAGGCAAACCGCGTCAAGAACACTGCACGACGTAAGGTCTCCTATTCGACTTTCAATGCTAATGAAGCTTTTTCACGCGGTCCCTTTTTGTGTGTCTTTCTTCCCATAGCCCCGATGAGACATCCTGCAAACTCATTCTTTTTGAGTGAGTAAGTACTGAATGTGTGTCGCCTCACGAAATGATAATGTCAACGTTAAACTTATAGGGTGACATGCACTGTGTTTAATATACACGAATTTAAATACGAGTGAGCGTACAGGGATCACGTGAATGGCGCTGTAGTTGGAGCTGACACATTAGTTCAGTTACTCAAAACTATCTTTGTTCACGGCACCGAACTTTTTGTTTGAGCCAGATTTATATAAAGGGAGAGGGGCGAGGACGCCAGGAAAGTAACGTATCGGCTTACGGGAATATTACTTCATGAACTACTTTTACACACTTCCCAAAAAAAGCCCCCATATTCACAACTCCGAAAATGTACCTTGCTATCACATCACCTCTGCGTAAACTCGAGGAGAACACTAAAGCAAATCGTGCAAAGTTTAAGTTGCAATTGCCACTACGAGCTCAATAGTGTACAAACTGCCAGAAGGCAATCCCAGATATTGTAAAATTGCTTGAGGCCATCTAATTACTTTTAAAGTACAGTAACTGCTTTGACCAATCCGGAATGCCGGAGCGGTGCTGACCGAAGAATAAGTTGTTTCATGCATGCGTCAGTGCGTGGGTATTTCGTCGAAGAGAAGCGAGATTTTATGATTAGTTTACAAATCTTCCAACCACACTTGTGCAAATTTGTAGAGCAAGAACATGGGAAATTTTCAGGCTGAGCAAGCTGAATGCTGTCACCTACTACAGACATGATTATGAAAACGTTATCCAGGATATTCAAAGCTCGCACTTTTCCGCGCTGCGTAAAAGATACGCTAGGCGGAGCAGCAACGTCCACGAGCATGGCTTAGTCACTGAATACTATGCTAATGCTATTTCTACCTATGTACTTTAGCATCACAGGAATGTTTAATCACGTGGCATGATTCGCATGTATATGCGAATCATGCCACGTGATCATGCCAATAATAATAATAATGATTGTTGGGTTTTAACGTTCCAAAACCACGATATCATTATGAGAGATGTACTAGAGGACAGCTTCGAAAATTTCGACCACCTGTGGTTCTTAAACATGCACATATATCTAAATACACGGCCCTCACGCACTTTCGTCTCCACTAAAAATGTGGCCGCCACTGCCGGGATTCGATCCCGAGACCAGCGGATGGGCAGCCGAGCGCCTTAGCCACTAGACGACCTTGGTAGGTACTTTTTTTTTGTCCATTCTTTTTATTGCAGCAGAGGATCCGAAACGTCAGTTAGCCAGCTTTTTTTAACACGAAAATGTGTTATACCGGGGCCCGCCAGGACTCCACTGACGTATTTCCGTGACGGATATGACGTTGTAAAATACACACTAACAAATTACTAACAAAATGGAGAAGGAGAAGTTCCGTCGCGGGGCGTCGAGCTAGCGACCTCTCGCTCTGCAGCCCGTGTCACTATCCACTCGACCACGAAACGTACGTTGTTGAGAGCGCTTATGGCAAGCAATTTATATGCACCATATACCGTACGGCGGTCCTCAGAGATTCGAACCTTCAGTGCGTTTTCGTCATCAGTAGCGAGATCGCGGGACGAGCTAGCGTTGGACGCACTCTGAAGGTCGTAGCCTTTTTCCTCCATGCCTCTCGCGTTTCGATGAACGCCGCCTCCACGGAGCATGATTGTAGCTTGTAGCATGGTCTCCCTTGCGCGCGCGCTTATCAGACTCGTGCTTCAGAACACGAAAGTCACTCCGCACGCTGCCGCTGCACCGTTTACGAAAGAAGCACGCTGCTCACACGCGAAGTAACGATTGCGACTGTTGTTCGCGCTTGTCCTGTGCATAGTTGTGCATTCATTTTGCGTCTTTCTTTGAAAGGTGTGCTTTAAGTGTCGAGCTGGGGACAGTCAGTGCGCACTCAGCGTGTGTGTGCTCCTTCGTGCGTGCTTTCCGCTTGAGGTGCGCGCTGCAAGTTTCGAGTTGCTTGCAGTCCTTAGCGTGACTTTGCAATTTGTTGCTGTAGCATTCCTTCCTTCGTCAATGTGGCGAAACAATGCACAACGAGCGCTCAACTAGCTCTGTGAAGCCACGTTTTACTTTCGTGTTATACCAATCCCTAGAAAGAGGGATCAGCAACGTTTTGTTTTTAACGCATACCCATGTCATTCCTGGTTCTACTTCTCTTCAAATATCGTAGTGACACGATGGTACACGACTTCATGTTAGCAAAACAAGGTACATATTTCGAAACGTTTGGCAAACGGTTCCTTTTGGCATGCTTCAACAGAGAGTGCGCTGTCGTGTTAACCTCCTGTGCACCACAAGAAGAGACTGTGACCTTTCGCGAAGCGACAGCCCGCAGCCGAGTTCGTCTTCCAAGAAGCCCGTATCCTGTGTTGCAAAAGCAAACTCGAACCTGCTAAGTGATCGGCGCGGAATAATTCTGACAAGCGTCGGCGACTGTCTATTTAGAGATCGCGTTTTGCTACGCGTGTCCTTTCCTTCTGCGTGTCTCTCTCTCCGTGTGATTCTTTTTGTTTCTTTATGTTCTCGCTTTCTTTGGCTCGCGTCAATCAACCGTTTCTTCTTTCGCAAAGAATGCTGTCTCGCCTACGCCGTTCTTGTCCGCTGTCAGGCCGGCCTCCGCTTCGGTATCACCGCGGCTTTCGTCTTTGCGCGTACCAACCCCGTGTCTTCGCGCACGGCAGGCGTTACATGCGACATTTGGCTCACGGTTCTCCGAGGCTGACGAAAGCCTGTCGCGGTATTTTGTTCGCCATCCATTTCAGAGCACCGTGCCAAGTAGCTGCGGACTTTCTTCTTATTCGTAATCAGGAGAAACGTGATGTCCTTATCGCCAGGTGCGCGAAGGATTCTTCGTTGGGGAAAGCATAGATTCACCGCAACCCCTCCCCTCTATTCTGCGGGACGAGTCCGCGAGAAAAACAAGCTTTTCAGTTGATGCAAAGATCAAAATCCACGTTTGGTAACCGCAAGTTGGGGGTGGAGGTGAGAAGCACAATTTACTCGGCGTACTATATTAGAGGCCCTTAGCTGCAATTATTATCTGATATTTCCATTGCCATAATCCCGCGCGTTATACAGTGGCGGGGCAGGTCTGACCGAGCAAAGTTGTCGGACCAGTTGGCGCTGACTATAGATGATTGAAAGGGAGTAGGAAGGCGTTCTTCTCCCTAATGCGCATGGCTGTTCTCCTATTGATGGAATTCTTCGTAAAAGGATGGCGGTCCTGCCATATGTCATCAGCTGATATTTTCCTACTGCGATGAACCGACCACGTAAAGTGGAGAGTCCGACGAAACCTAATATGTGACGAAGGCATGGGACGAAAAAAGAGAACATACGCCAACGGAAGGTGACTTTCATTATAAAGAAATATTAAAAGCGCACCGACACTCACGGTGGTGACATATGCGTACATAAATTAGTGCTTGCAAACGTGACGCGCTCGTTTCGCGACGTAGGCGAAAACTGATTTGCAAGAGCTCGGAAGCGACAGAGGAGTAGCGACATCGCACTTCGATTTACGCCTTACACGCTCGCTCGTACACGCATTCCTGGCGGGCGCGAGACACGCTGGAGTAGGGGAATTTGTTATGAAGGCGGGTGCCGACAGCGACAGGCTTGTATCGCCTACGTCGTAGAGAACGAAATAAAGAGGGATGAAAAATGCGAAGTTAGCAAAAGTAGGGGTAAGCATATAAAACAAAGAAGCGAGTATCACCGGTGCAAACATTTTTTTTTTCGAGACCGCCTCGAAAAAGCAAGAGAGGTAAGCAAATGAGAAAGCTGTCTGGCAAAACAGGCGGAGAACGGTGGGTGGTGAAGTTGGCCGGGGGGGGGGGGGGGATGAGAGGGACACTTCATTACCGTCTTTTTGACACGCCTCGGGATAGGAGATAAGGTGAAAATATTTGCATTCGCGTGACAGAAATCTCCTGAGCATAACGAAAAAGGAAAAAAAAAAGACTCCCTCCTTTACCGAACATCTCTCCCGGTGGTGCAAGCCGAAGGCAAACAGATGTTCACCGAGCAGAAGAAGCCTCGAGACGACGCATTAAAAGATCTTACGCGTGGAGACGACGACGTCGAAGGAACCGAGGCGTCGGCGAAGGGCAAAGAGAAGCGGCCGTACCGCGCTAGCAAAGAGAGAGAGAGAGACACCGAAACGCTGAAAAAGAGTCAAAACAGAGACGCGCTGAGAGTATTGGAAAACGTGGTGAAGAGGGAAAAAAAAGAACAAAACTAGAACGAGAGAATCCAGGCTGGCACGCATATTCCTCGGCGCTCCCTCACAGGCGCTGCTGCTTGGTTTTTCGAGAAGAAGAAGAAAAAAAAACAACTCAATCCGGGAAGGGCAGGGAAAACAATAATAAAAGAAATTGCCGAAAATGTTCGCCAAAGATAACGAGGCCAGTCGTGCCTGATAGGCAGACATACACACACGGGCATATATATTCGTTCGGGCCGAGGCATACTGTTGGCGGCGCTCGGAGCTAAGAGGATTAAAAATGGGACTTTTTAGCGAACATGACGTGAAGCCTGACGTGAAATGTTCGGGAAAGGCAGGCACGCGCAGGGAGAGGGAGTGGGCGAGGGTATGAATGGGACTCTATGTGTAGCTGCTGGGGAAGCGAGAAGGCTACACAGGCGTCGTCGGGGAGGGTGGGAAGTCCCGGGCTCCGCTGGCAGGGCGCTAGCACTGCTGACGACTGCCGATGCTGCCGCTTCTGCCATAAGGGCGAGGAGACAAATGGAATCGGCGCCAAATGAGTCCTCGTCCTGCCTTTCGGAAGAACAAGGGGCCGTGGCGGTGTTGCCACCAGCGGTGTCGCCGTATCGCGGACGTCTCGACACCACTCTTCGTGTCGTATCAATTTTGCAGAAGGCTGTTCGCTATATCATCCCATTGTGTGTAGCCATAAACGAGTCTGTACCTGTACTAGCTTTGTCAATTTCACGAGTCATTTCTTTTTTCGTTAGTTCATTTGTTTCGGTTTACCCTTCTCCCTGCGTAGGATAGCAAATCTGACGAGTGTCTCGTTGACCAGTTTATGCATTTTCCTATCTCGTACTTTTAAAATTTTCACACAATGGTAACGATTTTTGTATGAAAGAAGGTTGTATTGCTCGTAGCCTCGTCTCCATTTAGTACCTGCACTTTTTGAAAACGCTTCTGGTGAACGATTGCTTTTTGATATTATTGATGGGGTGCTTGTTGTTGTACACATGAATGTTTCTGAGTAAGACTCCTGGGTTTTGACGCAATAGCGTTAAAAAGCTCGTTTCGCAGAAATTCTGGCGTTTGTGTTGGAGTAGTTTGTTCTGGGTGAAAAATTATCATCTTTGCGTGACGAAAAGTCGAAAAAGGTGTAAACAAAATAAATATTGAAAATTCTGGCTTTGAGTGGGCATCGAACACCAATCGGTCGATCGCATAGCAAGCGGGTGTTCTAGCACACAGCCACGACCCTGCTTGTCAATACAGTGAAAAATAACTTCCTCTTCTTGAAAAAAAAAAAAAACAGTGAAAGTAACTTTCATCCTTTACAAACACACGAATCCTGTGTACATGCTTCACAACAAAACATGAAATATTGCCATAATAATGCGTGACTCAAGCATACGTCGCCCTCGGGCGCCAGAACATGAAATTATCAAAATGACTTCCAACTTTAAAGCCAGTCATCCACTACAAAAACCAACACACGTCACTGCACTTCTTATTCCACGTAGTGGCCACACAACAAGTTCGAAAAGATTGCATACACTAAGTGTTTGAGGTACGCACTGGGAACAAATATCGCTATCGCGTTCAGCTCTTAAAGGTAAAGTTTAAGGGTCACCCCCATTTTTTTTTCTGTCGAAGCGTAAAGTCATCTTTAACGATTGTTGTTATTAACAATACCGTCCTGTTTAAAAACAGGAAGCAGCATTGCTGTACTTTTCTATATATCCTTATTTTTAAACGTCTGGCTGAAGTACCTGTCCTTAACATTTATTCGACAACCTGCACGACGCTGTTTTAAATCGGGCGTTTTGGTACTGCGGATGGGATCACTCCGACATCGCTTATGCGTCCTAAAAGGGTAACAACTCTTTTAGTTTCCGGTGAGCTTAATATTGGAAATGTTTGAGGTTTTTAATTGCCTACGAAGACGAAATTCAAAATTTATAGCCGTATGTTATATATGTATCTCATAAGCATCACTTTATCGAAGTCGTTTCTTCATTTGTGATAAGTCGGCGACTGTTGTAAAGCTTAGGCAAAGGGAACCGGTATTTCCGTAGATTGCGCAGTAAAAATAAATAAATTTAATGCAGCTAAAATAAAAAAAAATCTTAATGGAAGTCAAGAGGAGCAAGAGACAAACAAAAATGCGATTGTTTTAGCGTATTATGGTGACGTATACCATGAAACGGTTCGAAATACGCACGCCCTCCTAACAGACAACGGCGAGCTGTAGCTACAAGAGTCGGCGACGACTACACGCGCCTTCAGAGCACGGGATCATACCGAGGAGGAATGTGGCCAGAAGTGAGAAAGAAGTCACTGGCCGCTGGAGCAAGAAAAATTATGGACCATCTCCTCGAGGGAACCATGATGGGATGCGAAGCAGCGGCAGTGCGCGCATGGCTGACCCGGCTGTAACGGGTGTCGACGCGGGTGCTGGAAGAACGGTTTGAAGCGAAATTCGGTGTAACCTTTACTCAAGTAGACGTTCCTTTGAAAAGGAAAGACAAGTAAGGCGGGTTGGGTTTCGTGTAAGTTTCATCAGTGACACAAGAGCCGAAAGAGTGTTTTTTTTTCGGCATGTGGTCGAACATTGCGGGCAGTGGTGAGGGTGAAGGTAGTGAGAAGTGTGATGCGAGCGGGCAGAGGAGCAACACCACCTGGGTGTGTTGGGAGGAGCCGGCAGCTGCTGCGGGTGAAGAAGAGAGTGACGCCAACGTGAAGCTGCGACTTGACCTTCTAGGCATTGTTCCAACAACTGCACGGGCAGGACGTGGTTCGGCGCGTTGGCACGGAGACACGGACGGACAGCGTTACAAAGGCTAGTCAAAAACCTGCTTCGCATCTAATAGAACGCTTCTTGGTTTTGCCTTGGGCTCGTCCGTCTACAGAATAGTTTTCTCCGGACTACCTGAATTGTTCGTCGCAATAGAAATTACAAGTGGCGTGCCAGATTCTCAGAACACCAGCATATTTTACCAATATGATCTCACATACAGTCGGGTAGATTGCGCAATGCGTTTCAACATCATTGCGACCTTCGGTCTTTGAAATAATGAAGCGTTGTGACACCGTAGTATACCAATAGCTTTTCCTGGTCTCCTTACAAGCTGTTTTCACTGCGCAAATGGTTATTGCGAGGTGAAGCATCAAGCTGTGAGCTCGATATTTGTTAATAACGTCCCGGCTCACAGGCCACGTTTAGCTTGCAGAGCATTTTTTAACGCCAGGATAAACCACCCAAATGGCACGCAATAAATTGTTACGTAATTTTTTTAATCTAGTCTCCTTTATTTTGAGTTAATTACATCATTTAGAAGTGAAAGCAGCGAAAACTAAGCGAAAAATTCGGCTAATGAAAATGGCGTGTAAGCGGCAACTGTCACCATGTGCGGGTTAGCAAAACTAAGTTATAAAAGTGGCCTTCCTTTAATAAGCCCCTTGTAAAGCATAGATAAGAAAAGATAGTGTCAAATCAAGTGCAACGCTCTAGAATCACTAGCAAGAGAACAATTTCCTTGGTACGCATAACAACAGTAGCTCATCAGTATGAACTTGCTGTCAGCTTGTGTTAATGAACTGTTTTCTAGAGAAGTTGTCACAATTGACAACTCTGAGCTGGCAACACCACCGCGCTTCTCGGACAGTTCAGGATAGCAGCGTCACATCGCTTCTTACGAAATAAAGTATAAAAGCATAGCTTGCTCTCCTCTCTTTCTCTCTGTTGCGATAGACACCGCAACACCGGAACCACTTTTCCTCGAGCTGAAAACCAGCGCCCGCGGTTCTGGCGTCGGATCACAGAAGCAGCCGATAAGTTTGCGGGCAACTCTCGCAACAACGCGAGCAAAAACAAGCAGTACTAGTAAGGAAGCGGGCGGACGTGTAAGCAGCAACAGCAGCAGAAGCAGCAAGCGAGCAACTGGTCTTATCGGGAACGAGCGAACTTTCGTTGTTGCCGCCATGCTTGCAGGCAGCCAGAGAGCCACGGCGACAACCCATCGTTACAGTTTAATAGATCAGTGAGCCTATATATATTGTGGGGCGTGCCACCGTAAAGCCCCGGTGTGGAGCTGCGAGAGTCAACTGAAAAAGAGAGAGAGGGGTGAAAGTCAGAGAGTGATGAGCAAAAGCAAGTCGAGACGGAAAGAAAAGGGGAAAGAATGAAATACGGAGAGAGGTGGCAAGCTCGAACGAGGGGCTTGAATTTTCTTTAAAAGGGAAGGGAAAAATAAAGAGAGGAGGAGAGATGGTGGGTAGAAATGCTTGGGGGTTAGCAGATAGGAGAGAACAGCCAACTTTTTTTTACGCGTTATATTTCTAGTGTAATGTTCACAGAAGGCGCTGTAGGCCCGCGAAGGTTAGCTGATACGCTTTCTCTCTTCAGTGCTTGCGAGATTCGTGTCTCATCACCTCGCTGGTTCGCTTGGCGCGCGGGTACTGTAACCGCACCTCTTCTTCTTGTTATCATTATTCTTCACAGCCATCCCAGGGTACCGAGTCTGTACGTCTACTCCTCCGCATCCTTTGTTTCCTTTTCTTTTTTCTTCTTTCTCGTTGGTTCAGCGTACAGCCCGCGTGCCGTCATTTTCGGGAAGTCTTCCCCGGCAGCCAACCCTAGCCCACACTCTACAGCCGAAGCCAGCCAGGGCTGCCCCTGCGCTACGCCTTTCTCTGCAACGCCCGCGTTTCACCGGCGGTGCCCCTATCTCTTCAGCCGCTTCCCTTGCTTCCCGTTTTCGCGGGAACACCAGCCGCGACGCCGGTCTCCCCTTTTTCTCCTCTTCCTCCGCGGTCTTGTGCTGTTGAAGTTTTTCCCTGGCTCTCCTCCACAGGCTTCCTTAGCGGCGGCGTTCCCCATTTTTCGCTATAGCGGGAGCTCTATTTTCCCTTTTATCGCTCGCCATGCTCGCTCGGTCGCGCGGTGCATGTTCGTGACAAACTACTCGACTGTCACCCACCCATCCGGTGTTCCATCAAAAGTTGGAGTAAGCTTTTCTGTTTTCCTTCTTGACGCAAGAATTCTTTTTTTTTTCTTTGCGTGCTCGCTGCCAGAACGACGAACTGACCCCTCTCTTTTTGGCGAGAGATTCACAAGGCCTCGTCTCCGATCGAGGCATTCCAATTTTTCGGGCGTTCTGCACCCGCGGCGGCAAAAAGCCTTCGCGTGTCACCTCCCCCCCCCCCCCCCTTTTTTTTTTTCCTCTGTGGTTACTATGGAGCGCAAACTCAATTTCACGTAAACGCAAGATCGAAAAGCAGTGTGTCGCCCTGTACCGCGAGTCACGCGCCTTGCCTGCGGAGCTACAGCTACGACATTGCGCAAAGACTGGCGGTTTGAAAAAAAAAATAACAGAGAAATGCAAACCTGAGAAGTTTAGGGATGACGTTTGTTCCACCATTTGGAAGTGTGCACTTGAAACAATGTTTCTATTGTTAATCACTACACTGTCCCGCTCAACAACACATTCATACCGGGGGTCAGGGGTTTGAACACGGTCGAGGCGGCCGCGTTCCAATGGAGGCGCAATTCTAGAGTCGCGTGTAATGTGCGATGTCAGTGCAGGTAAAAAAAAAAAAAAAAAACTCCACAAGGTTGAAATTTCCTGAGCGCTCCACTATGACATGCCTCGTAATCATTCTGTGGTTAGGGGTCCTGAAAACACACATGTTGTTAATATTGATGCTGGGAATATGTCTCTAGGCATTTGAAAATCTACGTCGCATTTCAAACTAAGCGATAACCACACTTAAGCTCATGGTCAAAAAAGGAATAACGTAGGCGGAAAAAAATTATTACTGAGGCCTCCTTACAAAATGCTAGGCTTCAGTGACGTGCATGATTAGACCGCTGTTAACCACACGCAATTCGACCCCCCCCCCCTTCCCGCCTGTTACGTTCCCAAGTGCGTCGTCTTGAAGCGAACCACAACGAGCGGTGACTTAATGCAACCTTTGTATAGCACACCACGGGTAATCTATCACATTAATTTGGACGTCGCCTGCTGCTGCGAGCCGAAAAGAGGCCTGTTATAACGCTCCTTGTTTCCCGTTGACATCACGCTCTCTGTAGAGCCTAGTAGAGTTGACACAGCCATTGCTAGAAACGCAGAGCGTCCTACCCATTTCCAGATATCTACACGCGCCTAAACTCAAGCGAAACAAAAAATAACAACAACAAGGACGCCTCGTTTAACGTATATTTCTGCGAGGCTGGAGCCCACGCGTTGCTCAGGCCGCTGTTTACAAATCGACGCGCCCGCCACCCTTTATTGACAATACGGCGTGTCAGTCCCTCTGGATCACCACCGTGCTCTGGATTTTTCGGGGCGCCCTCTTCTACCCGCTGTTACAATGAGGGCAGCCGCCCAAGCAGAGAGAAAGGCACTCGACTCCCTTGTTTTCTTTCGCCTCTACAGTGTCCGACGCGCGCCGTGATTGATTGATCCTCGCCGCGCTTCTTGAAGGAAGGAAGGAAGGAAGGAAGGAAGGCTCGATGAGGAGAAGGAGGCACATGAGAGGCTGCTTGTGTACGGGAAAGACAGGGCTGTGCATGGGGAGAACGCACGCGCTCTGCGGGGGAAAAAACCGGGAAAATATAAAAGGATGGGGACATCCCGCGGAAGGAGTCCCCAGAACGGGATGACGTGAAGAAACACACATATAGTGTACACGCTAAGACGGTATAAGGGGTAAAGGGAGAATAAAAGGAGTCTCTTCAAGAACGTCGTTCAGCGAGCTGTACCGCGTACGAAGAAGAAAAACGGACGAGTAAAAGAGGGCGAGCCTCCTCGAACCAGATCGAGAGGAGTGCTTCCTGGTAGCACTTCCGGTTCCGCAGGAGACGCACCCTTGCCTGCTTCCTTCCGAGCTTTCTTTTTTCGTTTTCGGGAAGGAAGACGCCAGAATCCGCAACCTCGCCGCGGCAGCAGTATAGCGTTCGGCCGAGCTTTTGTGTGGTTCCGCGTCTGAGCTATTCGGTCCTTCGAGGGATGCCCTTCTTACAAGAGCTTTCTACTTCTAAGATTCGGCTCCTTGCCCGTTTTTTTACGCTTTATGCAGACGCGGTGGGAGAGAAGGGTCCGCCTATGTCCACTTTCATGGAAATGCGGCAATTGTCTTTAAGGCTTGCGCCTCCTCCGTGTGTATGCGCTTGGGTGAGTGCGTCTGTCTGTCGGCCGTGGCTTTCGAGGCTGAAGAGAAGCCATAGTTTGTACAGCATTCGTTCATTTTTTTTCTTCATCCTTACTTCCTTTATATCTTGCTTTCTCGACTCGTACGTGATATTTTTTTCTTTTATGTGTTCTGTTCTGTTCTAACTGTTTTGCTGTGGAGAGGTTGATGTCCATATTGCCTCGGCTACTCCATATCGATAAGTTCTGCAGCGAAAAAAAAAAGAATAATACACCCTCGCATCTTCGGGTTTGACAAAAATTGCTAATTTCTTTAGCCTACTTTACTGGTGCATTGCATCGATGATAACATGATTTGTTTTCCTAAATTCCGGTATCACTCACACGTTTCGTTTTTTTTTTTGCTTTTGGTCACGGAAAGCAGTATAAGGGGATTCGCAAAATTTAATATTGACCTTCGGGACGACGTACGCAAATAGGCTAGTAAAAGACCTTACCAGGGTCTCACTTCACAGCCTTTGTATAGGTTATTTAAAATTATCGATCAGGTTTTGAAGTGAACCCAAAACCTCTCTTACAACTTTGCACAGTTCAAATGCGTTTACATTTGAACTGCGCAACACACGTCAACCGTGAAAATGTCAGCGATTGATATCGTGATGCACTTGATCCTACAATCTCACTAAGGAGCACGAACAGCTTAAGAAGCCTACCGTCTTCGTAGCTTACCTAGGCAATGGCGTTATAATGTAGCCTGTATTCAAATAGACGCTCGTGAACGCAACCATAGATCTGATAGCTTATTGAAAATAATGGAACTGCCTTACCACAAGGTGAATTAAGGAATAGAAATGACATTTCTGAGGCGGTGTCAGCACGCTCTGCGAAACATCAACTACAGCAGTCACAAACAGCACATACCAGAGAGAGCGAGAGAGAGAATAAAATAGGGGAAAGGCAGGGAGGTTAACCAGAATTTCGAGCATCCTGTTTGCTACCCTGCACTAAGGAAAGAGGCAACGGGGAAGAAAAATGGGAAATAACATTGTACCAAGAATGAATGGTTGCGGAGCCCGAGTTTTCAACGTGCGCTTGCAACTGTTGCCACCAATGTCAGGACACGACGCTCAGCATACCATATAGCAACAAAGACTTCGCGGTTGTGCGAATAATGTTTTAAGGAAAAGAGTGAATATATAAAGGTTTTTGGACAATACGCAAACCTTTAAAAAGCAAATATTCACAATTCATGCAGTTTACATTCCTTATTTACTCGTATAACTGAAATGAAGAAAAAAATTTGAAGAGCCATTCCATCTCGTGAGGGTTGACGACCAGTCAAACTGTTTATCACGCAGCACAGAGTTGACTTAGAATCAAGGAGGTTATATTAAAGCTTCTGGAGTGGCGGAGAGGCTCCGAGGCTGAAGCCGACACCGCCATATTGATCAGGGCAGAAAACGGATGGGCGCAGTTTAGCGTGCGTGGCTTTCGTGTTGATTTAGTGCTAGTAATGTTGCGTATCATGCTTCTAATTGAACAAGACGCTTCTGAACACGTCTGTGATCACATTTTGAGGCGACGATGTTGGGGCTCTTGGGTAGTATTTGGCTGTGCGAATCGTGTGAAGCGGACACTGGGCTCAGCTTTCGATGTTTAAGTAGGCATGCCTCGCTCATTCGCTTATTCTCCCATATTTTAGCGACTATGCGACTGCATTCATAGATTTTCTTTTGGCGTCCGGGGGCACAATGACGCTAAGAATAATTTTTTGCAGGCTCTATGTTTTTGTAGAATATATATATATATATATATATATATATATATATATATATATATATATATATATGTGTGTGTGTGTGTGTGTGTGTGTGTGTGTGTGTGTGTGTGTGTGTGTGTGTGTGTGTGTGTGTGTGTGTGTGTGTGTCATATCCTTGAGTAAGTTTTTTTTTTCTTTTTATAGTGAAAGGTGTTACGAGATCAGAACATGGGTCATGCGTAGAGCCGTGTCCGCCGCCGCCGCCACTCGTAATTAGTATCGAACAAAAAAAACTCGGTAAGTTAAGAATATCAATGACACAATGAGAGTCCAACCCGGGTCCGCTGCGTGCCAACCCAGCATTCTACCACTGAGGCGCGCCAGCGCTGGAAATTGTTTCTAAACTGGTTTTAGGCAGGCTTGATGTCTGGAAACGAGTCGCATTAATATGAGTAATAAAGTGTTTTAGACCATCAAGGAACAGCGAGGCGCCACACAATGCGAATTTCGTGACGACTTGGTCGCCCAACGCTCCCATCCATTAAATAACTTGTTTTTGATCACCTATTAACTGTGGTGCATAACCACTTCACGCATATTTCTTCATCGTCATCAGCCACTGCATAAAAAGATGCACTAAACTTCAAACAAGTGTGTAGCGAATACCGCGCACGATTCTCCAAAGAATGGCGAAGGATAGCATAGTGAATGCTGGCCTACTACAGAAAATTTATGATTATTTAAGGCACTGTGGATACCCAGCAGTGCCCTTGTAGCATCCCAAAGAGTTTTTAGAGAAGGCTCTGAAAGACCACTCCCCAGCTTTCGCTGTGACTGTGCTGCGCGTTCCTTGCAGGTCTGGCATGTTCTTTTTTTTTTACACGCTTGAAACGCCAAGTGTCCAAGAAAAATTAAAGCAGATGTGCATTAAAGTCCTTTCCGTGTTCCTTCGCCTACTATATAAAAATATTAAACAGGTGCTTTTGTAGCAATAACGAAACGCATGGCAAGAATCACGGCGCTTCAAGGCAGGCGCCGCCTGCTTCTGCCCTGAGCAATATGGCCGCTGCGGCTTCACTTCGAGACATGGGCGGGTATGCGGGACCGCCACTCCAGAAGATTTAGTATAACCTCCTTGCTTAGAATTTTCAACAAACGTACATCCTGATATATTGTATGGATCTGCTTCGGCGCATCAGCATGTAGCGTGTTCTCCTTTCTAGCGTTCGCCAGCTTATTGAGCTCTCTCTTAAAACGCGGATAGCGCGAGTACCAGAACGCATGAGCTTTTCGCAAAAGTCAAACTTTCCTGATGAAGTACTGTTCTCCACCTATAGGCTTTACACAATGTGCTGCAGAATGATTTTATACCATTACCGTAAAAGTCGACGAAGCCATTACAGAAAGCGTTCTCTGTTCATATTTGTTTTTTATTAACTGCTGGGCTTTTCAATGCCAAAGCAGCAATGTTATCAGCGGGTGCATCGCATTGATGAGGGCTCAGGAGATTTCGACCACACGGGTTTCTTTAACCTGCATCCAAATATAAGTACACTGGCTTCAAGCACTTCCGCTTCCGTCTAAATGCAACCGCCGCGGCCTGGGAACTCCGTTATTCGGGTGAGCAGCCGAACAACGTTGTATTGTGCCCCTATAGGGGCGACTACAATACCGTCGGCGGCAACCGTTCCGCGGCGTCGGGAACGACTCACTAAAAAAATCATCATCACGTGTTTAAGCCACCGCATGACGTTATCATGACGTCACAACGTCCGTTGGGACATCATGCGGCGTAACACCGCAACAGGTCGTTGTAGCGCCCCTTATTTGGAGGCGAACAAAACCATGAGAGAGATCGCGCTAGCTCAAGAGAAGAAAGTGAAGACGACGCTCCGCCGTGGTATATACGTGAAGCTGCGGCTCGTGTTTTCCAGCTCTGTCATACATCGACAGAGAAAAAAAAAATTGCCCGCAGCTTCCCTCGGGGGAACACTGAGGAGGATGCGGAGCATATAATTGGTTAACAGGGTGTTAAAGTGCGACTTACTTGGGTCGATGGCTAAATTGGTTAACGTGGTTGTGAAATGGGGTGTTAAATTGCGACTTACTTGGGTCGATGGCTAAATTGGTTAACGTGGTTGTAGGAGGGGGTGTTAAATAGATGAACACGTACACACGTATGCGAAAGGGCGGCGCTGGTCGAAGGGACGTCGATCATTGTGTTTGTGGATTCGTTGGAATTCATTTCACCGCGACCTTGGACGTCGACGCGCCGTACAAACCAACCGACGAGCGGCAACTGAGCGAGCGAGCGCCGACCTTGAGTATATATACAGCGCGACGGCGCATGCACTGTCAGCTGTCGAATGTTCGAGAAGGGGGAGAAGCGCAACGGCGCATGCGCGCGCGTCAGCTGCCGATGTTCTTGAAGCGTGACGGCGCATGCACGCGCGTCAGCTGCCGATGTTCTCGAAGCGTGACGGCGCATGCGCGCTACATTATACAGCTAGCGAATGTTCGTGAAGAGAAGCGCACGTGGTGTGTAGAGGAGGAAGGGATGCACAGATGGTGGAAGAAGGAGGAGGAAGCTTGCGGACGGCGCCGCACTACAAGCCTCGAGTATTAGATGCTCCGCATCTAAAAACGACGACAGCCTTCCAGTTGTCTTAGGGCTCAGGATACCCCGTGAGTATTTCTACACTGCGGGCACAGTGGATTCACATGGTTCAGATATATTTACCTCGTGCAAACAATCATGAATATCTTTTGCGTTTGTGTGTGTGTGTGTGTGTGTGTGTGTGTGTGTGTGTGTGTGTGTTCAGGCACTCAATATTTATTCTTCAGGCACTTAATAACTATGTCGTTCCCATGTATTCACATGAGCTAAATGTATGTCTTTCAAAGAACAAGAAAATTCTTGAAAGAAATACATCGCTTTATTTACTAATATAAGAAAAATTACATATGTGGCATTCATGTACTGGGTTGACTAAAAGGCACACTCCCAAAAAGAAAAAATGCATAGTTCGAAATGTTTGTAGTTGAGTCTGCATGTGAAGTAAATACTTTTTGTTTGAACTGTGATGTGCAGTTTGCGCAACAAACGTGATTATAAAACAACTTACGCGACAAAAGAAAAGCAAAAACTTGTGCGCTGTACATGGCAGTGGCGGTTGGTTCGTTGTCAGCAAGTTTTCAAGACACTTCGCGTGTTTAAGCGCACAGTGAAGCATTTTGAGGAATGCGAGGATCCTTCCAAGGATGTGACTTACGGAAGGCATGCGAGCACGCAGCATGCGTTTTGCCACCGTTTCCTAAGTGCACGTTCATACGATTAAGCTATATGCACATTCAGCAAGCACGAATGGCATAAAATACGTCGCATCACATCAAACATGCTGCATTATGGGACGATCCAAAGGAAATGACCGTACACTATAAGAGCACCGTCTGCCTTCGAAGTCATCGAAACACACGAAAAAAAAAAAACTTCGTAAAGAAAATATTCGTTAAAAGTGATAAAGTGATAACACTCGCGCAGCCGCACACGCAACTGCACAAGCGTGCACCCAAGCCATGCCAAACGACTTGTTCCGCCGCCAACAGATGGCGCCACACCCCTAGAAAAACGGAAAATTGGCGAGTCGGGGATGGCGTGCGTAGCAAGTTTTCCTAAATATTATGAGATAGTAAGCGGTTACACATATAAATATACGTAAAACGTACACGTACTGGGTAAATGGGTACTAATTGAGGTGAATTGGCTGCAAGCGTGACATACAGAACAGTTTTTCTCTGTGCGCTCTGCCCTGAGGGAACGAAGTGGTCACTTGCTGAGGAAGTGAGGAATCAATCACCTAGGGTGACTTGAGAATGACACTTCCGAGTTCAAATAGAAGTGGTTATTAAAATGTTTGCTTGCGTTATGATATCGAAGGCATTAATGGACCAAACACGCTTTAGAGATGTTTCTAGAAAGCTAGAGAAAGAAAGATGAAACAAAAATTCCTGTTAGCACATTATAACGTAACACTTTTTGGGCGTTTGTTGAACTGTTCTCCTCGGGAGATAGAAAAAAGCATTTTTTTTTTATTTTTCGCTAGAGCGTTTGATTATTAGCAAGAAAATAAGTACACCCCCCCCCCTTTTTTTTTTAATTACACTGAACATCAGTGTGCTGTAGAAGACATCTGACCACGGCGCAGAAGCTCTATAGCATGCTTCGCAGGTTTTGATCTAGACAGCATTGCTTTTTAAGGGAAAGGGTGACTGAATTTCACTACCCCTAGAGAGAAAGGTCAGGAAAAAACAGTAAAATAAATTAGGAAGCACCAATCACAAGCACTTGCCATGGTTGCCGTATTATAATACGATAAGCTAATGAACGCATAATTTATTCATTGCTGTCCGGAAATGGACTGGACGGCTGAATGGATGAACTTTAATAGGTCCTTCGCAACAGCGTTTTGGACACGTTGCAGGCAAATAATTTTTACCCTGTAAAGCGACATAAATTATCAGAGTCTATATGCGCAGCCGACATGTTAATTGATTGCTTGATTGTAAATTTATTGAATTTTCTTTGCAGGGCATTTGGTGACCTGGACTCGGGTCTCCCACTACGGGGCATCGGAGGTCTTGTCTCATGGCCACCTCGTCGCCCTGTTGGACGAGCCAGAGATGGTCGCCGAGCTTCCTTTTCCTGTTCTTATTCTTTTCTTTTTTAAATTCGTTAATCTATTGCGTCCTATATGGTGTCATCTATTTCAATTTCCTTTAACGAACGTGAACATTCAGGTGCATGACTAATTATATACTTCGCAAATACTCTCAACATTGGCAGGCGCAATATAGTGACGTTCTGGGACACATCGAATGTACATATTATTGATGTCGATGTTTTGTTATACCTATATCTCGCTGTGGCCGTTTCATGCCACTTCACCTGCACACTACTTCAATGGAGTGCACGTAACGGTGTGTGAAGTAACTATAACAGTAAGCCGCAATGGTCGTTTAGGTCTTCTATAGATATGTTACAAGTATAACTTGAACGAATGAAGAATACACGCGCAGATTCTACCGTTCAGCAAGCCGTCTGCAGTTGCACCGATGGGAATGTTTATACTGCCAGCAGCTAAAGGTGCGTTACGGTGATAACTTCAGAGTGCACAGCTAACTACGGACTAAAATAATGTCTTCGCGCCGTATAGAACTGCCGGGTGGCCAGTGTAAACTTCTAGCACCGTTATTTAGGCTCCGGGGCATCGTTTTGCCAGTATAAGTAAACAAAACGCGAGCCCATCGGTAACCCAATGGGGAGGTTTGTAGTTGCAAATGCTTGCAAGGCGATCGGGCTATATAGGGTGACACTTTCCGTCACTGATTTTTTTTTTTCTGAGAGCTCAGTTATCACAAAATTACTTGTTTTCTAACCAAACATTTCTCGTCACCATCTGTTTAGCCCATTTTCTTCGACCATTTTCTTCGATAGCAAACAAGAAATGCTTGTCTAATTAACCTCCTAACGTATTGTATATCAAAATAAAATGAAGACCTCGGGTTTCACGAGCAAAATTCATTGAGGTAATTCGTAGTGGACAATTCTCAATCGGTCTTGAACATACAAATGTTCTAAATGTGCACCTCAAGGTAACTGCAGGAGATGCTTTGCATATCGCCTTTATTGATGACATTCTCCCAGCGACTTGCGGCCTAGCAACTTGACGGCATTATCACTGGACTATACCGGGGCTCGTCATTCAGTCAGACTCATCCGCAAACTATAATTACTTATTTCACTCCCAATGCACGGAGTGTTTGAGACAGTCCTGACGATCCCGCCCTTCCTTTCTTCCAATCTTTTTTTTCCTTCATTCTTTCTCTCTTACACTTAGCCTTCTCTCCTCGATCTTTCTTTCCCTCCACCTTCTTACAACAGCAGTTCTAGTTACCCCGACTTGAGAGACATCTCGGAAAGTTCATGCCGAACACTTTTTTTTTTCACACGCGACTCCCATTCCCGGGAGAAAAAAAAAGGGGGGGGGGGGGGACGCCAACAAGCGAGCCGCTACAAATGATTCGGACGTTCACCATCCGAAACCACCACTGAGCGCCATGCGTTATCCTTGCCCGACGAACTTCGAGCGCCTGCCTGCCTACAACCGGAGGTAAAACAGAGGACTACGACGACGACTCCGGAGTGACCCGGTACAAATGGAGCGTGCTGACCCGAGCTACTGTTCTGCGGCGGTGGAAGCTGTGGTACACGTGCGCGTTAAGAATGGAGCAGTAACTCGATGCTCCTCCGCTCGCGCGGTTGCATCCTTTGAGCATCGTGTATAAGAGCTGAACACTCCTTGCCGAACAACCTGCGTTCGCCGGGCCGCACAGCTGTTGCTGGCAGCGGCACTTTGTTTTTTGCACCACCCCCTCTCTCTACATCCTCTTCTGCTGCTCCTTTCTTGGGGACCAATCTCTACTACGTCGGCCTGTTGGTTTGGTAGCGTAAACTTCTCGCGAGTTCTTTCACGACGGCGCACACTTTAGCGAGATTATTACAGCCGGCCCGGTGCTTAGCCACCTCTGTAGCGTATATATAGCTATGAACTATACTTCGATACATATCGCTTCGTGCAAGGACGTCAAGGAAGTTTAGCGACACGTTCCTCGCGTCCTTGCCGAAAAAGCGGAAGAGTCCGGTGAATGTCGAGAAGCCGAACTTCGAGAAAACTGGTGTGGTGAAAGTTTTGCGACGATGCTCCGAGAGCGAAGTGGACACGACACACTTTATTATGGGTCACCACTGCGTTTTCCCGTAGCATTTATAGCGTGTGTCGTTTTAGCCGCATAGAAGCAAGTGGGTATTACTACCGTCTTAGCACGCATGCATGTAGGGCATGCGCAGCAAAGTCGCAGACGTCGCTGGGCGTCTGACGTTAGCCTGATTCAGAGAGCTTTTCGGTCGTGTGTTTGTACATTCGTGAGCCGCTTTCGTGAATGATATTTTCTCGCATCGTGATTGGCCCAAATACTGTCTAACAGAATGTTTTAGCATACGATGTTTTCGCGAATGCGATCCTAAGATCGAAATGTCAGCAGTGTGATTCTCGCTAAAATACTTTTATTGATTCCTTCATAATTGAGCTACAGTGATTATTCTTTTTTCTTGCCCCACACGTTGCTTCTTACATGCATCGCTATAAAAATTTTGCACATATATTGTAAAAGTTTCTCTTGTTACTTAATAATGTAGCAAGCGACGGCTAGCGTCTATACGCTGCTTCAACGGCATAAACAAAATTTCGTGAAAGTAAAGTTTTGTGCCTGCCGAGTGTATATAAGTCAATAGTTTTGTTCTTTTTCAACCTCGACGACCAAAAATGTTCGATAAGCATCGTATCGTACAGCCTATATTGTGTTTATGTTGTTACATTTTATTTCTTGCCATTTTAGCACGCATTGTTGAAAGTTCACACTGTAACTTCAAGTAAGGGATTCTCGATTTTGATTTTCCTTTCTCAAAAACGCTAAAAGTCCTCTCTACTACAGGCACTGCCGCTCGTTGTTAACAGCGCTGTGTAGCGTTTCAGGCGCTGCACACGGTTTCAACTCCGAGCTCCCAACTTCAAAGCCCCGAGAGTTCCAGCGATTCGCAGGAGCGACCGTGCAAGCCGAGGGGGCGAGCGAGTCTGCTTAACTTGCAAATTGCGTTTGCGCGATTTAAGCCTCTCCCTTGCCCATTTAAATCCCGCGCTCGCGAGCCGCTTAATAGGTGCGGCATCGACCTGATACATGTGCGAAGCTACACGACGAAATAAAGGAAGGGGGAGAGGGATCGTGCGGGGCTGTGTGGTGCAGCCCACGTGCTGCGAGCATTGAGCATTATTCTCTCTGCAAGCGACAAAAAAGCCACCGCTGATCTCTGCACTCAGTTGCGGCTTGGTAGGCGCTCTGAAGTATATTATATATATATATATATATATATATATATATATATATATATATATATATATATATATATATATATATATTATATATATATATATATATATATATATATATATATATATATATCGGCTATAGAACAGTGAGACATAACGCCCAGAGAAAGAGAGAGGGGGGGGAGGGAGAGGCGAAATGTGCCTGGCATGTAAGTCAACTTTGAATGTTATGGACCACGAGACGCGAGATACGCAAGCTGCTTCTGCAGGCAGCCTTAAATTTAAATATCCGGCCCTGTTCTAAAATGCTCTATAAACATGCACTACCAAGTTGGACCGCAAACAGTCATAAATTGTTGAGAGATTGAAAGACTTTTAAAGACCAGTGTTCTGTGAACTCTTGATCCTGGCTATTTATTTATTTGTTTATTTATTTATTCCCCGCAGCGCGCGGTCTATAGTGAGTAAGGTACTCGGCTGCTCACCCGCAGGTCGTGGGATCGAATCACAGCTGCGGTGGCTGCAACTTCGATGGTGGCGAAAATGCTGTATACAATCGGCCCGTGTGCTCAGATTTGGGTGCACGTTAAAGAACACCAGGTGATCGAGATATCTGTAGCCCTCCACTACGACGTCTCTCATAATCATATATGGCGATTTTGGGACGTTAAACTTAACATATTTATTTATTTATTTATTTATTTGTTATTTATTTTCCTACTTTCTTACATTACCCTTCCAACTCAGAATAATGTTACAAAAGGCTGCGCTAAAATGGACAAAATACAAAAACTTCAGACAATTAGCAGCCTGTTATTATAAGCACAAAATACAATCACTCAATGCAGTCTCGAAAGATGATGTGTCCTCCATTCAGGCGGTGAAGGCGGAAGAGGTTTTGTTGTAAGAGATTTGAGTATACGTGTTCGAAAGCTGTTGTCTGTGTCGTTCTGGAAGCGTTATTTTTCGACTGCTACGCGAGCATCCAGATGCGTGTCTGTGGATTAATTGTAATGGTTACGATATTTGTATTCGACGAGCTTGTTCGTATTTACATCTCAGCTTCTATTACACTCTTTTATGTTGCTCGCAGAACTTCATTCGCAATCCACGTGCGTTTCGTACATTACTCATGTATTCGAACGCGACGTCAAATTCGTTAGTTTAACGACGGGTATGTGTGGTTGATCGAGATAACCACGTCATGTCACAATGAATCTGGTCTATATTTCATGGCGGCTCTGATCTACGCGTGCGAATCAGAACTGTGGTGATGTGAACCGAACCTAAGACGCTGAAAACAAAAGAATGTGTGTCACTTGGCCCTCTATTGTCTCGTTTCAGTCCGTGAGTACTGTGCATAAATGTAGTGCACGCATCTAAACATAATGGTGTGTTGGTGGACCGGGGGCGACTAAAGCGGTCCATTTCATACTATTCATACTACGTGTTAAAGGTTTGTCGTTACTGCATAAAACTTCATGTTTGGCTTAGCAGTGGTTTCATGATCTCCGAAGGAATTTACCAACACACTATGGTTTATCTGAAACCAGACACACTAATTAACATGCTACGGCAATATAATCTATTTGAAACACGACTTTTTTTAAAACACGTCAGCAATGTGATCGTGCGTTAGCAGACATGAAGAAGTCTGGTCTGTGCTGTGCATATTATGAGTCAAAGGTTCACCATTGCTGTATAAAACAGCATATGCTTTGCTTTGGCAGCGTTGTCAGAATCCCCGACGAAATTTACCAAGGCGCTCAAGTTTCTTACGTAAAACCAGACATGCTTACGTGCATCTCTGCGGTAGAGTCCTCTATTTCAAACGCCACTTAATGAAACGTATATGCAAAGGGATCGCGCGTTATTAGATCAGCTGGTAAGTAAAGCAGTAAAAGAGTAAACATTTTGCTGTGAGAAAAAACAGCACACACTGCATGCTTCTACCCTTCCCAGGTTTCAGGTTAGTGCAGCTAAAACAGCCTCCGTTTTTGATATCCTCCAAGCCAGGTGTGCAAAACACCAACAATAGGAAAAAATATTAACAATACCAACATCAGTATTGTTACTACTACTACTATTATTATTATTAAACTATTGTTAAATATATTTTTATTAGCAGCTGCAGTAGTAGTAGTAGTAGTATAGTAGTAGTAGTAGTAATTGGATAGTCTACGTACTTTATCACCAATGGCATATTAGATAAAGGCTCACTAAGGTACGCCTGTGTGTTTTACGCAAGTTGTCTCTTTCGATCCGGCTGTTTGATTGCTATGTTCTTTTAGGAAATATTAATTCCCTTCCAGGCGTTAGACAGAAACAATTTTCATTATTAAATCATGGCAGAACAATTAGTTGGGCTTCGCATCTAGACAATATTTATTCATTATCTCATAACTGGGTCGGGCGTTATCGCTATTATTTAATTCTGATAAAGTAGACTATGTGTTAATGCTATATCATATTAATTACTAATGAGCTGCTCCTTCGTATGGTCTTGGCACGTACAGTCACCCATTTTAACGCGATAGCATAACAAAGCTCGTTGCACAGAAATTCCAGCGTCGGCGTGGTTGGTTGTGAACGAAATATCATCATCTTATGCGCGCCCGAAAAACCGAGAACGATGCAAATAAATAATGAAAAAAAAATCCTGCGTCAGAGTGGGGACCGAACACTGGTCTTTTGCGTGGCAAGCGCATGTTCTACCACACAGCCTCGCGCCTGCTTGTGGGTACGGTGAAAATAACTTTCTTTGCTTGAAAATACAGTTAAAATAACACTTATGCATTACAAACACACGCATTCTGTGTACATGCTTCGCAATACTCCATTAAGTATTGCAGTAATTCACGTATTGCATGAAATATTGCAGTATTGCAGTGAATAATCTGTCGTACAAACGTACATTGCCATCGGGCGTGAGATCATGTGATTATCATAATGACCATGGTTTAAGGCCGGTAACCCCCTGCAAAAGGCACACACGTTATACTGCGCCTATTCGCTTAAGACTACGTAATTGGGTGCATAGAAAGTTCAAAAAGATTTCATGCACTAAGTGTTCGAAGTATTCACTAGAGAAAAGATATCGCTGTCGCATTCAACTCCTAAAGGGGTAGCTTAAGATTCCCGTATTTTTTTTTTACCTGAACACGCGAGCGTCGATCGCCGAGTCAAATCACAGATTTAGTCACGCGTCCGCAGCAGCCATTGCCTGCTAGCCAGTTTCAATGGCCGGCCACGTTCGTACGGCTCCTTCACCTGGTTTGGTATCAGCTGCTCATTGTAGCCAGCGGTGCGCTCTCTTGCTCCTTCATACGTGCGTAACATAAAAAAGATGACTATTATTTTTTTGTTATGTTAGAATGTTTGATTCGGTGCCATTCGCCCCGCCGTGGTGGTCTAGTGACTAAGGTACTCGGCTGCTGACCCGAAGGTCGCGGGTTCGAATCCTGGCTGCGGCGGCTGAATTTCGGATGGAGGCGGAAATGTTGCAGGCCCGTGTGCTCAGATTTGAGTGCACGTTAAAGAACCCCAGGTGGTGGAAATTTCCGGAGCCCCCCACTACGGCGTCTCTCATAATCATATGGTGGTTTTGGGACGTTAAACCCCACATATGAATCAATCAATTCGGTGCCATTCGTAAATATTCTGTCGATGTTGATCATGCGAGCGCACTAAACGTGAGAATGCCGGGAATGACTAACCCTAGACTATAAAGCATCGAACAAAGTCTGAAAGTGCTAAAGCGCAGGCAATTTGGCACGTCCGTTCTAGCACACGATTGGTTATCTCTTTGCACCATCTGTATACACACCTGAGCCTCTCAAACACGATTGCTTGTGTGAAACGGTGCACTTCACGCTCGTGTGTCCACACCAGCCTTTCTTTTCTGAAGATGTTGGACTTTTGAATAGTCATGATGAAGCCAACAAGTACCTTGAAATTGCTGTAGCGACAATTTGGACACTTCGACCATACGAGCTATCGAAAGGAGCTGAAGAACAGAAATGTGGCATGGGCACGACAGTGTTGCTTTCGACACTTTCCTGTGGTCGCGCGCTTTAGCTCTTCAAGACGGAACATGCTGCAGCGACGCTTAAGTGGCTCCTTCATTTCCTTCCCGTACTAAGCACGCGGGAAGCCGCTTTGCCCGGCCCCGTGCTCCCCGATTTCCCAGCATGCGGCACTACATACATCACTGACACGGTCACCCATGCGCTGACAAAGCATCAGGCTCATCAGCAACCCGCAGTTCCGTAGAAGACGCGCTCCAAGGTCCCGCTTGGCATTCCAGGAAAATGGGCCAAGAATAAAGGGCAATCCGAAAGTCTCACAACGGCGCCTCGCGGTTGCGATCCACCACACCGTCGTTTTCGGTACAGTGCTTTGAGCACCGGCTTCGTATATTCTGCAAAACAAGGCAACGCGGTGCGGCGCAAACGGTAATTGTCTCCACGTGGTTCTGGGCGCATTTCGCGTCAGCACGGCCAGTCCTTTTGCACCTCTCGAATCCATCATGTTCAAGAAGAGCTGGCTGCAGGGAAGGCCAAATGAGTCGTTCCGAATGTCACCACGCAAAAGGGAGAGCGACGGATATCCAAGAAGAGGAGAGGAGGTGTTCGGGGCGCCCGAGCCGCCGAAACAAAAGCCGCAGCAGGGTGGCTTCCAGCATCTCCCGGCGCAAGACTCCGCTCCGCGTTCGCAGCTTCATCGGCAAACAACCGCTGCGGCTACCGTTGTTGACACAACTTGCACCCTTCGATGGAACAGCACATGCATGTAGCGAGTAGCGATGGTCGATACCGCCTGCCAGGCGTCGACCTTCTCTCTCTCTCTCGTCGATGACGGAGCCTCGTGTGGAACAGTGGGTGACAAGCCCTCCTTCAATGACCCCGACCATTAACTTAATGGGGTTTCGGGTAAAGGCCGAGAGGGGTCGCTCCAGGCCGACCTAGAACGCGCGAGAAAAAGAAAAGGAGAAGAAACCATCCGCGTGGCGACCGCCTAGCTAGACGCCGGTTTTTTTTCGGTGCCTTGTGTAAACGCCGCCCGACGCGCGTTGAACGCAGCTGCACTCCGCTAAAAGAGAGAGAGTATGGAAGAACGGGGAGTTTTGGGAGGGACAGAGGGAGGAGGGTATGCCGACTTTTTAACCATAGCCCGAGGCGGGCTCGGTATTTTCGTCGGGTGCAAAAGAGGACCCGGTGACGGGGCGAAACCGCGGTTTCTGCGGTCTCTATATATGAGCACGTGTCAACCGCTCTGTGCTTCCAGTGGACGGGAGTAGCTCATTACAGTATATGAACAGCTTTAGCTGAAGCATAGCGTTCAGCAGGCACGCCGTTTTAGCAAAATTATCGAGACACAGCAGTTATGCACGTCCACGATTACGCTTAGCAGATAATTTTGGCCAACACTTATGCTGGGGATATCAATCGCAATATCAGTTCACAAACGAAGGAGAACACTCATGAATGGAACAGCCTTGCCAGTTTGTCTGCAAAGAACGAATTCAGAACCTTTGAGTTCTGACGTGTAGTTTGCCGTTGGCAAGGTGACACCGTGAACTGCATACTCAGCATAACGACTGGCTGAAAACTTCCATGCACTGCGAGCAATATTAGCGTATAAAGTGTGGCACCTTGGGCTAGTTGGTATGGCATGACGATATTTATAGCGCGAGAACAAAACGACGACGCAGAGACCCTCGTGTCCTTCTTGTCCTTCTTGTCTCTGTGTCGTCGTTTTGTTCTCGCGCTACAACTATCGTCGTCGCGTGTAAAGGCGCTTTTTGCGAATACCGCACCTGGATTGAAGGAATAACCACTAGGCGCCACATTAGGCGAGTTGTATTCAGCGAGTACGTATTTAAGTAGAGGTTGGTGCATATATCGGTCGCCGGCTGATCCTCCTCTCTACCATGGTATTTCACCTCATAATATTCGTTGCAAATACATCAATTGATAACGAAATACACGAAAATTCGCACGTAGAAAGCTCGCTGTTTGAATGTTAACGAGGCACAAATGACTGTTACATATTAAAGTTTCTAGGCTTCAACTTGATTTGATAGCTGGCTTTGCAAAATGGTCATTGTATTTTCAGAAGATTCAAGTCACCGGCAGAAGCCGTGCACAACCTTGTGAGGCACATGCAGAATGCTTTGATCGAAATGCTAGAATGATTGCTCGAACCTATGTACTCGTCAACACCATCAGTTATATGCCGTCAGTGGTAACCTAAGTAACATTACATACTCAGTGTCGTCATTCATTGGCGGTTTCTGCAATCAATGCTTCAGATCATAATACGAAGGTTCGGGAGGGAGGGAGGTAGCGTATATTGATAGCGTGACGTGAATGATTGTGTGACCTATTTGCGACGAACAGGGCAAAGGGCACTTGTGAGCGTGCAGTGCAGAAGACTCGAGTACTGATTGAGTATCCCGGTAATGTGGGCAACACTTTGTAGTAGCTTTTAGCGCGTTTCTAGCCAGCGTTATGAAAAAAAAAATGGCCCCGAATTTGCATGTTACAGTGCAAATATTGTCGAAAGACGATAGTCTTGCGTCTGGAAAGAGTGAACAAAACATTTATTTGATGTTCTGCGCAAGAAAATCGGTGAATTGTATTCTGGAGGCGCTGCGTTAGTGCCTCGAGCATGTAGCGGAAGCGAATGAGCGCATCGAGGCACGTTAGACACGAGCGCCATCTGGCAGTTATCTTCGAAAACGAAGGCGTGCGCACTCGCTGAGAAAGATGCGCGCCTGTCTCGGAGGTGATAAGCGTAGAACGCAAAGCGACGGGCAGGTGCCACCACCGTGTCGTCGTAGCAAAGCGTTGGAAACACTTGCCTTTTTGGGCATCGCGCTGCACTGTCAGCGCAGCGCGATAAACGCTACAGTCCTTAGAGTTACTTGTGTGTGCCTCTTCTAGTATAAAGGCAGACATACGAAACATCGACGTGGTGTTATGGCGACTCAGATATGCGCAATATTGATTTTTTAATTGACAGTCGCATAATTATGAACGCTAAAGCTTGAGCAATATTGGTGGACGCTGCGGATGGTATCGTTAGGGTGGACAAACAGACAAATGTACAGACAGACATACATACAGACAGACAGACAGACAGACAGACAGACAGACAGACAGACAGACAGGCAGGCAGGCAGGCAGGCAGGCAGGCAGGCAGGCAGACCAAATTTTTTTGTCGAAGGTCCCCAAGAGAGACTATCGTCTTTAAAAAAGAATCGTGTCGGCTGACTGTTGTTTACACATGTTTGACTGATGTCTTCGGAGAAGTACACCGTGTAGTCACAAACTTGTGTTGGGGCGAGTTGGTGCCTGAGTTTGCTCAGCTTCTTGGGCAACGCTAAAAGCGCGAAAAAGCACAGGGAGGAAAGGAGACAGAGCTAGGACCTGCCTCCGTGACACGTCAATTGTGCGGCATCAATTTGCGATATCCTTTTTTTTAACAGCTTGTGTGTTGAGATGTTGATGCCACGCTTTCACGTCACTGCGCATGCGTGGAAGCTTTCTTAATATACAATCGCTGGTGGCCATAAACAGGAGGTAGTTTGACGCTCCTCTGTCTTTCATCATGTTTCTAGCTTTGCGCCAAAAGTAACGTGTTTATAGAACATCGTGTTGACCCAGCGTAACTTTCAATACGCCTAACGTATAAAAAACAGCCACATACGCTTGCTTTATGCAATAGCCCATTAACATGCATTTTAGATATTAAAGAGCGTACTCGAGATAATTTGGACGCCGTATTCCACAGGCAAAGCGACATCACGACACCACGAGCACTGAATGAAAGTGCAGCAAGAGATAGCGGCGCTAATTGTTAGTACATGTACATGTGCCTACTGCAGGTTTCTCAATCCAGCGCACACTTGGAGAAGACGTACCAATGGCTTTCCAAATTTGAGAAGCACTATGAAGCGCGCAACAGGTGCAGCAAGGGTAGGGGGATGTTGCGCTGACATTGCAGGAGCGAGAGGCATTATGAGCAGCAGCGGAGCTTCCCCGGCAAAACAGCCGCCAGCAATCACCTCATCGACCGTATTAGAAAACGGCCACTTAACCCTCCGCCCGCTTTACCGTTAGTTCGGGAGCGTGTGTCTGCTAGTGCTAAGGAACCATCCCGATTTGCCTGCGTGCGCGTTCGCCTGCCGTTCGTCTCGGTGCAGGGAAGAAGACTTCTGGGGAAATGCTACGTCACTCGCCCGAAACATGCGTGCTCCCGCCGTTGGCGCGCTTTCCCGCAAGGCACGCAGTACTTGAACGCAGGCGTTGTTAGGAGGGGCCGCGGGGGGGTCTACGATGTACTAACCAGCGGGAAAGGATAGAGTGTATGGGAGTGTTGGGGCAGTATGGCGGGATAACGGGAGAAGGAAATTGCGGCGGGTGGTGGAGAGGGAGGGAAGTTAGAACCACGCGCTGCTCAGGTGTCGGCGGCGGCCGTGGGCTGCCCGATATCCCGCCACGTTTCCCTCCTCGCCCATTACGAGCATTCGGCCGTAAGAGAGAACGTCGTGCCGTCGCCAATTGATGAGAGAACGCCGCCGTAGTTGCGCTTGCTCGAGGCGCGTCGCAAGGGCGCTAGAGTCGCGGCTTGCGGCTGACACCTTAAATAACGCGCGCCCATCCGGCTGGTGCTGGCAGCGCGGCGGGTGGCGTTGCGGCAACGGCATCGTCGGCGTTGTCGCGCGCTCTTGACGCCTATCGTTCTTGCTAGCGCGCCCGCCGCAAGCTTGACGCACGACCACCGTCGTCGTCGTCGGTGTTTATATCTTCCGCCGGCTTGCGCACTGTACGACAACGCCGCGCGTTGCGCAGCCAAAACGCCACGCGCACGCACGTCTCTCGGTCAACCGCCCCCCCGTGCCCTGACATCCCCTCCCGCGCACCCTTGCAGCTTCCCTGCGGTCGCCTTACGGCTGTCGGGGACGAGGCAGACCTTACACACGTGCTCGCAGGGGGAAAAACGGCCCGGGCGAGCTCTAAAATTAGGAAGGCTGGCTCTCGCTCCGTGCTAGCGTCACACGCCCAGCGCGTTGTCTTCTTCTACGCTCCGCCATCGGCTTCGCCTGTCGCATATTTTGAGGCGCGGTTGGAAGGGACGCCGCTCGACATCCGCCTCTGCGAGCAGCCGACTTTGAAGGAGGCCAAGGAGAGGAAGGAAAGAAGGAGAGCTTCGTCTTCTTTCACCAAGGACTGGTGACATGCGCATGCGCGCTTTTTAGTCCCTTTTTTTTTTATTCTTCATCTTCTAACTCTCCCGTCGCGTCTTTCTGTTACGACATGTGTTTGTTACTTTACTGCTACGCCGCCAGCCACCGCCGCTTTCTCTGCTGAGCTCGTCACCTTTTCTTAACTTTTTGTTGTTATTGGCTTCTTCGAGAAGACGACGAAGTCTTCTTCTCCCTTACGTCTACTCTTTGTTCTTTCAGTCCCTGTCGTAGCCTGTCGAGGTAGAAGTCCCGATTTGTTTCTGGCAGCCGCGCGGCTGCTAGCTCGCCTGTATCGCGGAGAAGCCCCGCCGTGCTCAAAGGGAATCATTTGTTGTCACTCGTGTTTGGCGGGTGGTGGGAGGGCGTTGGAACTAATCATGTCGTGCCAGTGGCAAGACAACAAGACCTCCACCTCCTAAGTCGCGGCTTCACAACGCGCGCTCCCGGGTTTCACCGCGCGTTCGGGCGCGTCTCCCCGAACAAATCGCGGAGAAATGACTCCTTGGCGCCGTTATTTATAATGCGCGTTTGCTCTCCGAGACGACTCCCTGGGCCACCGGTAAGGGAAAAGAAAGGCCGTTCCTTCACTCACGCGATGGCCCCGCTTTTAGCGAAAGCTCTGCACGCGAACGGTGTCAGAAATTGAGGCGCCGCGAGAATGCGGCTGCGTTCGTATACGTACACGCTATACAAGCCTGCCCGCGTGATTAGCACGAATCCGGGGGTGCAGTTAATAGCGTGACGGCCGTTTTTAAGGTGTGCTTTCGCGCGGCGGGAGAGCTTGAGATGACGACGGCGCGTTAAACTGACAAATGGCGCTGCTGTTGTTGCGTGGCCCGTTTAGGAGTAAAACGCATGACATGTCGCGAATGTCTCTGTCAGCCGTGGTTGCGAGAACGATGATGACGGCGTGCCGACGACGTAATTGGTGGGTGCGTTTAAGGGGGGAGGATGTGAGAATGTGTGTTCAATACAAAGAGGCGGGTACTGACCATTTCTAGGAACCCCTGTCTTCTGCATGAGATCGTTATTCCTCGACTTCGCAGACGCAAACCCTGCAAAGAGGAGCGACATGCGATGGTTTGCTTATCGTTCTCCCCGGCTCTGCGTGCGACATGTAATATGAGAATGCGATAATTTGCGTGCATCAAGCCCCGTCAAAAGAACGTGCAGCAGCCGCTTCGCATTGCTTCGTGGTACAGCTCGCGTATAGTCGGTTTGCTTTGCCAGTAAAGAGTAACAGTGCGAAGGGCGCGCTTTGAAAGGCAAGCTGGATAGGTAGCTTAAATCACCTCTCAGTCAACTGTCTCAGTCACTCGAACACTCATTTGAATACGTGAGAATGTGTCCATAACACCAATGAACAGTTTTCTATGTAATTCACTACTAGACCACCTACAGTAAGGAGGAAGCCTGAATTGGAGATCTACTGCACGGAATTAAAAGCATGAGTGCTTTTCTTTTATCTTGCCGGCGTTCTGTGGGCTAGAACAGGACATGGTATGGAGCACTGCTACCAAGAGCGCAAGTGAAAAAAAAAAAAAAGAATAAATTTTGAATTGAGATTGAAATAGTGTTGATCACATAAACCCTCAATGAGTGGACAGGTGATGAGGATATGTTCCAAAGACACAGACAGAAATTGAGCGTTGAGAACAATTTTAGTATGATGTTCCAGCACGGAGCGTTGAATGCACACGCATGAACTACGAAGTGAAGCACCGCGGCACACGCTGCTACTGTCGTTCTAATGCACGACCTTGGCGAACGCGAAAAGTGGCAGTCTTTAAAGAGAACATACCCATACGCCGATTCGCGGGGGCATTGACCATCAATTCACATTCAGGACACATGTTCATTAAAAAAAAAAAAAGGAACAGTGATACTGGTACAACAGGAACAGAAGCCGTCAAGGTGTAGCGGGGGATAATGTTTCAATACGAAGGAAAATCCGAACTTAATCCCATTGGATTTCAAAAGCATTATGAGTGTTCAGCGTAAGCGACTAAAGTTATTTTTAAAAACCATTCTATACTTCGGTATACACTATTGCTTTTGCGTAATACCGGGTTACCAGGCGATGCCCAAGTTTTTCTAATTTAAATAGTGTTTTTTAGATATAAAAACATTGAACACATTGTCATCGGTGTTGTGGCTCTGCAGATATAACGTATACCGGTAGCGATCCAAACGCAGAGCTCCCTGCGTGTTCTTGATCAAATAGCTCTTTGGTGATAGGAAAAGTAGTTTGCATGGTTGTTTGAATGCGCCGCCAGATGGCGCCACAGATCTGGTCGCGCGCGTTTATGGCATTTTTTTTTTATCTAGTAAATGTCATGATACGCCAACTGGAAGCTTGCAGACAAGCGATGCTCTCTGCTGACCGAACATGTGTGACTGAATGAGCAAACAAGGCTGTTTTTTTATCGAGCAAACCACACGTTACAGACCACACCTAACACTTATATGGAAACGTAAGGTGTGCTAGTGTATTATTTATTCATCTACATCGTTTACATTTGGCCATGGTAGCATACTTAGCTTTTCTAAACTACGCACAACGCCCAACGGTAGCTGCTTGGAGTTACAAAGTATTACTTAAGCCCTATTTGTAACTTTGTGGCAATCAATGATGAATTATTTCGACATCAATTATTAAGTGGAGACCATTATGTCGTAATTAAAACAGGTCCACTGATCAGATTACTCTCGTTCGAATCTCGGACTTTAAGTAAAATAAATGTGCCTATTTCTTCTTTTATAAGGGAGGAGCTCTTCATGGCGGATAATGGTAACACCAATTCGGGTTTGAGTGTGATTTGTTTTTGCCTTCCTTTTCTGTTTTTTTTTTGATGGCTGAAATCCTAAACCATTTCGCAGATATTGCTACGTATAAAAGTGCGGGAGTGTGGAGAGCCAAAGAAAGCATTTATAGGGGACCGATATGACGGCTAAAAATTAGTTGCCAGAAAATAGTACGCATGTTACTTTGCCCGTTCCTTTTTGATACCGGCTATGGGACTTGAAGCCCCTCCTCTGAAAATTTCATAGCAGTAGAGTCCCAGAAGCATAATCAAGCGTCGTTTATGGGCAGGGCACTGAGTTAAGCCATTTTCTCTTTTGATGTGACGTCCAGATTGCGCACACTTACCTGAATGCTTCGGACACACAAATTTGAATAGGTATCGTCACATTTCTGCGCAAAGAGCGGTGCGCTGTCAATTAGTGTAAAAAATTGAACCGTATTTCGTAGTTTCGTCTATAAGTTTCCCCGAGATACTGCTTGGCATGAAAATTTTCGTCGTCACCGTCCAAATCAGTGAAGAAGGAACATGCGTTCGCGCTGTGTTCACACGTGTGCAAAAAGAGTGCCGATAAGGCAACACTCTTGGGCTGTGTTTTGTGTGTGTTGCTTCAAATGAAAGGCTGTAAGCCTAAACACGCTGAACGTTTCCGTGAGCTCTGCAATTTCGTGTTGTGCATGTATTTGTGTAACGCACGAAAATTATGGACTGGTGTTCACAATACAATGAACAAAATCAGCTCGCGTATAGGGCAGCGAGGACCGAAAGATCACTGGGAGAAGCTTTCGTTCTGCAGTGGGTCCATGGAGGAAGCAAAGCACAAGAAGAGAGCATCGCGTGTTTGCTCGGCAAGAAAGCCTCCTCCAACGTTGAATACCAGTGCGCGGTGGATTTTGGGTACAATTAGGTCCCCGCAGCGTCCGCAGCAGACGCAGCCAAAGCTATAGTTGACCAATAGCAGCATTGGCCTATCACGTGACCCCGGCCTACTAAGTTATTGTATGGCTAGAGATTGCCACGTGAGGCTTTCATACAATTTTCTTTTTCTCCTTCCTCCATGCATGGACCTAGGATAGGTTGAAGACGATTACGATGATATAATTATTCACAAGAAAGCGCGGCAGAATAGTTTCTAATAGAAATTTCAGCCAATCCTGGCGTCGAATATGTCGTTAAGCGAAGGTGACCAGCTAATGGCAAGCATCCCCTATGGACATTTTGCACGGAGAGGAGGATTTCCTGGGTCTTGCACGAGAGTACAAAAGCCAACGTCACAGCTTCGGCAGTGCTTTTTTTTTGGGGGGGGGGGGCTGGGAGGGGGGGTTGACGCACACTAACAACAGCCCAGAAAGGACTACTGCGGCGCCCAGGGAGCCTTGAGTAAAAAAAGATATGTGCAAACAAAACGTTTCGTGAATCTACAGGTCCCAGTTTCACTTCAACAATCCTACAGTTCCTATTTACTGGCGCTACACGGTCGCGCATATACCTACGTCGAGACGGAAGAGGTAAAGCAACGGAAGTGTCGCAAGTCGTCGGAATCTGTTACGCCACTTTTTCACCGCTTTTGTTTGTTGTCGTTTTCTTCGAGCGACGCAGGGTTATACGGATGGAAGGGCCATCGCGTCGCCGCGCTGCGCGTCCTCCCAGAATAAACGCGTCTTAGCCGCGAGCACCGGGCCGCAGTGTGCCAAGTTTGTTTTGGAGAGATGTGCCGTTGTGGCGTGTGATCCACCTGCAGCACCGTTTAATGTTTGCCGCGCCTCCTTCCCCGTCCTCTTCTCTTCCTTTCAGCCCCGCTCCCTGGCCTGTCAAGCGCACCGCGGAGCACAGGTAAAAGAGAGCAGTGCGGGTTTATACAATGATCGCTCCTTGTGCACCGCGGGAACCTTTGACGCGACGCGCGTTTCACCGGCTGGAGAAGCGCGGGATGTGTACCGTACAGCCCGACGGAATACACAGGCGCCACCACGGCCTCAAGGAAGGTTACATACCCGCAGGGGTGGGTCCCAAACTCACCTCAGCTAGCGAGCCACTGTCACCAAATTCAGTCCCACAAAGGCCGCGATAGTGAAGCTGGTGAAAGCGGGATTGGTGAGAGCGTTGAGACTTTCAATAAAATCTGTGCCTAACGTTGCCGTTTGAACAGTGCTCAAAAGCGGTCCCATCTGTGTATCTTATTCGAACAAAGCGCTGTTAATTTCAAGATAATATAAGCTAATGTGAGCACTAAACTTCCAGAGTAACAATCCGTGTGAACCCGGGCGTCGATGCTCCGTATTTCGTATAGGGTTACAAACTCGTCAAATCGAAGAAGTCGGGACGGAGGGGGTAATATGTACTGACACAGCGAGATATTCACCGTGAGTATCCATTATTGCGGTATCTTCCAGGCAGATTCTTCGTTTCTTTTTAGTTGCGGCCTTTTGAACCACTTCAGCTCGCTACGACGTACTGTTTGTAGCACTTACTGTTGCTGCATACTCTATATAACTGTAAAAGTTTTCCAACTTCCCGCGGAAGTTCAGCTAAAGTGCTTAAAACCTTCGTATTCACCACTAGCCACCACAACATTGCTTTGAGCATGTGATTTGTGTGAACTTCATGTTCCTTAGCGCGAGGCGCATTGTTGGGAGTGCGTGTAATCACGTAACAGTTTCTAACTGAATGGCCCCGGTGCCAATCCGGGACATATAGCTGCCCTTCCAAAGATGGCGCGGGACTCAGGACGGTTCACGAAAAGTAGGGGCAGTCCCGCAAAATTTGGGACGGTTGGTAACCCTACGTATATGAGAGCCAGTTCTGAAGGAAATCCACGTCCCATTTCGAAACAGTTATCGATAATTATTTCTCCGATATCTGAAATCTGGGCACCGATTCTGAAATATGCAGTTTTTGTGCAACGGTTATAGTTCAGCTCACAGTGAACGCATTGCATGCCTTGAGAAATAAAAACAACAATGTTCAAAACCTGTCCCGTCTGTGTATCTTACTCGAAGAAATCGCTATTAATTTCCATATGCTATATTAACTAATGTGAGTACTAAATTACCAGTCACAATGTTTTGCGTGTAATATGCGTGTTATGGCATAGGTATACGTAACAATAACAAGAATTCATTTCATTTCATTGTTTACCTAAATGAGTTAAACATGAAAAAAAAAAGAGCGCAAAGACACAGGTGAAGAAAGGCGAAACGACGACGGGCGCTGAATCCCAACTGAAATTTTTATTGACGAAACGAAAAATGTGTAGACACACGAAAAACTATTTTAAGTCACGTGCGTGACGTCAAATAGCCGATTTGTTTCTCATACAGCTCGAACGACAGCGCGCTTACACATTGATCACCCCTCTGATGGATGGCAAAATCCTCACATAACCCACGCGCGCCTTCGACGATAGCGTTCTAGGACGGTGACGTCAGACAGACTTGGGGGCGTGTGCATGTCTTTCACTATGTGCGGCTGGATTATACTACAACATCCGTCTTTCAGTTGGCAGTCAGCACCCGTCCCCGTACATTAACTATCCCACATTTCACCTTCTCTCTGGAGGAATATACCTTTGTACAATCTCGTGTCAAGATACAGAAATTCGTATCAGCATTATACATGTAGACCTCTGAACGAACTGTGCTTTCATTCTTCATACACCGCAGGAAGGGTACGAATAGCGATGACGCGAATATATACGGCGTGTATGGAAGCAAGAGGTATCGCTCTTTTCAATTTTTTTGTCTTATTGATACTGGCCTGTTCTTTCCAGTGTCAAGCTGGCAACGTTTCCAGTGAACTGGAAAATATTTAGGACGCTTAAACGCACGTATGTAGAGCCTTAACTATACATTAATTAGGCGAGTCGGGTCAACTGAGTTTGAAGACGCCTAACACATGATGTATACGTGCAAGCCATGAGGAAGGAAGATATTTGACGGAATGGCAGCTGCGGTTGTATTTGCAAACGCCTTGTGTTCTGTAATATACCGTGCACCATCAGCGTGTGCAGTCACGCCAAATATAAGCAGCAACACGCTGGCTGTATAGTTAAGGTGACGCCAATCTTGAACAGTGACACCTACAAGTGTTAAATTGGTTCAGGGAATGCCGCTAATTGAGGAAGTTTAATTCACCAACCTTCTTTTTTTTTCCACGTAGGTGCCGCTATGACGTGTTGGCGCCATTTTGAGCACGGACAGCGTGTTGCTACTAATATTGAGCGCGACTGTGCATGCAGTCGGAAACGAATGCTTCTGAACCATGGTCGCCAAAGAAAAAGGGAATTCCATTTTCACCCCTTCGCAAAGCTTTGCCGAAATTAGAGTAAGGAGCAGCCTTGTTTGCTGCAGGCAGGCCTATGTAGGCTTGCAAAGTAGGCCGGCAAATATTCAGTCCAAGCGCCACCTATCAAATGCGGTACACTCTGAAGCTCCGACAAAATAGAACTGGCAGAGCTTTCGAAGTTGATTAAAAAGCGAAGGTACCAAATGTAAATGGTATAACATGGAGAGAATCGCAGACGCTCTGAAAAACGGAGCAAGCGTCAAAGCAGAGAAGAGGAAACTTGGGATAGGCAGAAATCGGATGTATGCGCTAAGGAACAAAGAAGGCAAAATAACTACCAATATGAATAGGATAGTAAAAAGAGCAGAGGAGTTTTACAGAGATCTGTACAGTAGCCTGGACAACCCCGACCTTAATACTATAAGAACTGGCAGTAACCCAGATGACACTCCACCACGCAGTAATGATAGAAGAAGTCAGAAAAGCCTCAGAGAGAATGCAAAGAGGTAAAGCTGCTGGTGAGGACCAGCTAACATCAGATCTGCTGAAAGATGGAGGACAGAATGTATTATAAAAACTAGCCACCCTCTTTACGAGGTGCTTCCTGACGGGAAGAGTACCAGAGTCTTGGAAGAATGCTAACATCATCCTAATACATAAGAAGGGAGATGACAAGGATTTGAAGAATTACAGGCCGATCAGCTTGTTCTTCATTGTATACAAGCTATTTACAAAGGTAATTGCTAACAGAGTTAAGAAAACATTAGAATTCAATCAACCAAAGGAACTAGCAGGATTTCGAACAGGCTACTCAACAATCGACCACATTCATAGTATCAATCAGGCAATAGAGAAATGCTCAGAATAGAACCAACCACTATACATAGCCTTCATAGATCACGATAAGGCGTTTGATTCAGTAGAAATATCAGCACTCATGCAGACACTGTGGAATCAGGGCGTCGATGAAGTGTATATAAACATCCCGGACGAAATATACAGTGGATCAACTGCTACCATATTGCTTCATGAAAGCAACAGAATACCAATCAAGAAGGTTGTAAGGCAATGGGATACAATCTCCCCAATGCTATTTACCGCGTGCTTACAGGAGGTTTCAGAGGCCTAGAATGGGAACAGTTAGGGATAAGAGTTACTGGAGAGTACCTTAGTAACCTGCGCTTCGCCGATGACATTGCATTGCTGAGTAACTCAGGGGACGAATTGCAACTCATGATTACGGATTGCAAGTAAACGTTTGCAATAAACGTTTAGTTCAAGTTAAGCGCTTGTGTTGTGTGTTTCTGTGTAATAGTGGCTGCGCTTCCTAGCAAGATAGACAAGGAGAGCAGAATGGTGGGTCTTAAAGTTAATCTTCAGAAAACGAAAGTAATCTACAACAACTTCGGAAGAGAGCATGCAGCGCTTAGAGATAGGTAATAGTGCACTTCAAGTTGTAAAAGACTATGTCTACTTAGGGCAGGTATAACCGCGGAGCCGAACCACGAGATTGAAGTAACTAGAAGAATAAGAATGGGGTGGAGCACATTTGGCAAGCACTCTCAAATCATGACAGGTAGATTGCCACTATTCCTCAAGAGTAAGGTATATAACAGCTGCATCATGCCAGTACTTAGCTATGGAGCAGAAACCGGTCTGGAGACTTCCAAAGAGGGTTCAGCTTAAATTGACGACGACGCAGCGAGCACATGGAAAGAAAAATGGTATATATAGGTGTAACCTTAAGAGACAAGAAGAGAGCAGAGTGGATTAGGGAACAAACGGGGGTTAAGGATATCATAGTTGAAATAAAGAAGAGGAAATGGACATGGGCCGGGCATGTAGCGCGTAGACAAGATAACCGCTGGTCGTTAAGGGTAACTAACTGGATTCCCAGAGAAGGGAAGCGGGTTAGGGGGAGACAGAAGGTTAGGCGGGCAGATGAGATTAAGAAGTTTACGGGTATAAATTGGCCGCAGAAAGCCCAGGACCGAGTTGACTGGCGGAACACGGGAGAGGCCTCTGTCCTGCAGTGGACGTAGTCAGGCTGATGATGATGATGATGATGATGACTCTGAAGCTCATCACGTCCAAATCATTCATCATTATCTAATCATACATCGACGACATTTTAACACACACTCCAAACCGGTTGATAGCGCTTTCAAGTTGAGAGGGAAACTGATTTATGTTATTCATAAGGGAACACGGGGCAGCGCAGTCGGCGAAGGTATAAAGCTGGTGAAAGAGAAGCGGAATGCTATTTATAAAGGAGCACTGCGCAGCGTCATATGTAGTAGTTGGTAGAGGTAGAGATGGTCAAAAAAGAGTGGATTGTTATTCATATGGGAGCATGGCGCAGCGTCAGTTCATGAATGTAGAGGCGGTCAGAGGGGAGTGGAATGTTATTCATAAGCAAGCACGGTACAGCGTCACTTGGGGGAGGTAGAACTTGTAAAACGGAAGCGGAATGCTAGTCATAACAGAACACGGCGCAGCGTCATATAGTAGTTGATGTAGGTAGAGATGGTCAAAGAGGAGTGGATTGTTATTCATAAGGGAGCATGGCGCAGCGTCAGTTAGTGGAAGAGGAGGTGGTCAAAGGGGAGTGAAATGATTCGTAAGGGAGCATGGCGCAGCGTCAGTTGATGGAGGTAGAGGGGTTCAGAGGGAAGTAGAATGTTATTCACAAGGTAGCACGGCGCAGCTTCAGTTGGCGGATGTAGAAGCAGTCAAAGGTGAGTGAAATAAAAAGTCAGTTTCAAAACTAGGACGAAGCAATGAATGCGATTGCAAGAAATTGTCATATCACAGGAAGAATGACAAGCAGCTCCTTATAGTACGCCGCTGCTGCACAAAAAGGGCGCTATAAAAGAACACACAAGTGTGAACTAACAACGATCCTAATTGTTACGTGTTTCTACTTGAAGAACGCGCTGAAAATTTCAACAATGCACAAGACGACGCTGTTTGATATTTCTTTTTATTTTAAACTGCGGAATGAGCCCTCTGCGTCTCCTGGCCAGCGGCGGCGGCCTTGTGTCTCATGAACTTCGTCATAATCATTCTCCATAACCTCTCCTCGTTAATGCGTATGGCGTATGTAGCGAAATCGAATGCCATCAAATCCATTTAACCGTAAGAACACCATTGACACGATGTTTATTCCCACTTGGCCACACACACACACACACACACACACACACACACACACACACACACGCACACGCACACGCACACACGCACACACACACACACACACACACACACACACACACACACACACACACACACACGCACACATTTCTTGTCTATCGCGCACATCAAAATGCGACGTCCGTATAGCCGGGAATCCAACCAGTGCCTTTGTGCTTAGCAAGGCAGCATCGTATATACTGCTATGTATCCCACCACGACTGGTGACATACAAGTTTACGGGTCTGCAGGTATGCGTGTGCTCTCGTGTTAAGGAAGCTTTACTTGCGCCTGTTTTGCTTCCAGAGGCATGCGTGTCGTAACAAACTCTCCGCATTGTTTTGCATGTTCGCCACGGCCAGGACGCCGCAAAACATGGACGGCATCCGCCATGCGGCCTCGCCGTGGCGGAGATAACGTTCCCGGCCACCCCTTCTCTCATACGTATAAATAACTCGGCGCTTCATTCTTCAGTCGTGTGGGCTCCGGGGCAAGAATGCGACTGTAAGGACGTTTGCAGGCGCCTGGTGCGGGGCCGCGCTGTCAGCCCGGGAGATTTACGGTGATTTGACCGCATGTATGCGTCACAGTCATGCGCGACGCTTTTCCTCACCTGCGTCGCCAGACAGTAACCGTCCAATCTGCATGGAACGATGTCGGTTTTGGGAAACTTATACGTGGGAGGGCGTGAGATGAAAACGAAAAGCTGGTAGGCAGTCGGAAGCGAAACGCGCAACGGTTGCCTAATGTTTGCGAGGGCTTAATGCGTCCGCATGCAGGTGCTGGGATAAGTGACCTGTCAGAAAACTTTTTTTTTCCTCCTTTACAAAACGTCAGCGTGCTTGCTTGCGGTCGAAAACAGCCGCGAAACAGCGGGTGCAAATACAAACAGGAAAGCAGATCGTGTTGTTGACGCTTGTGAGAGGATGTTTTAACTATCCAAGTGCGGATGACGGGGGAGGCTTCCAAAAGTACCAATGTGACGATTTCATACATGGGCTATAGTATAAGGGAGTGCGAAGAGAGGGAGTAATTTGTTCTGGTATATCAGGCAAGATAATTAACTGAGATTGTTTTCTTTTCTTCTTTCACCTTTACTTTCTTTCTTTCTTTTTTCCTTCCTTCCTTTCTTTCTTTCTTTCTTTCTTTCTTTCTTTCTTTCTTTCTTTCTTTCTTTCTTTCTTTCTTTCTTTCTTTCTTTCTTTCTTTCTTGCTTGCTTGCTTGCTTGCTTGCTTGCTTGCTTGCTTACCTGCTTGCTTTCTCTGTCATGAATAAATTTTCTATATTGGAAGAGAAGCAAATATCTGAAGGAATTGCTCTTGGCACAGTTGAAGACTTGGAGTTAACAGACAACTTTTCTACCCAGTGTATAGCGTAGCCAAACCAGACGCTTTCCCGTTACAATTCCGAGCCCTCTGCCTTTCTGTTCCCTTCTTCCTTGTACATGGAACTAACAGGCATGAAATTGAGGCTGCACTTCCTTATATTGCATGTGCGTATGGCCGACGTATGTAAAATCATGAGATATAGCCCATTCTCGACGTTTGTGAAACTTCACGGTCCCATTGGCAGTAACGTTTGTTACAATAAAACCGTCATTTTGGCGCACTGATTCGTCGCTGGAAACTTTGACGAGTAGCGCACAGAACTAAGAGAGTGAAGGAACAAAAACACAGGACGGGGGCAGTTGTAAAAAAAAAAAGAAATGTGGTTTAACTCCACTCTGCGTTCTTATTACATTCGCTGTACTCGTTACTTTACGTGCCACTCGGCAGTAATGTTCTCAGTATATCAGTTGGTGTATCTTGAGTTTTAACTGGAATGAGCCTGTTTGAGAGAGGGACTCTAGCGGTAAAGCGCCGCATGCACACGCGCAAAACGAAGTGTAGTGTTGTTCCCGCGAAGGCATTGCATGTGACAAGACAAAGGCGTTTCGGTTCCACCTCTATTTATTCCGCGATACATAAAAGCGGAATGCGAATGCGTGGGCGGGTTACTTGGGACGGGTGGCAAACGACGACGTGCGGCATGTCTCCACGCGCCATCTGTGTCGCTTGAACTCTGTGCAGCTTGAAACTGGTTTTTCACCAGGGCCAGTTTTCCCAATGTTAGATGCGAAGGGCTTCCGCTTTTTTGTCACCTAGTATAGCTGCAGCGCTCACGTGTAACAGCTAGAATAGCAGTTATCACCTCGTAACGTGAACAAGCAGTGTGAAAGATACGCGGATACAAGAAGAGGACGAAGATTCGTCTTGTGTGTCTCACTTATTTGTTTCTTGTACGCTATTTGTTTGCATGAATGAAGCATATATTAATGAGCCGGCAGTTTTCGCAAGGCTATACACTACCCGTAAACACTTATGGCAGCGTCTTCTTCCTCTTCCTCTTGTCTGACCTTTACAACATAAACGCCAGTGACATGTTTCAACGCCTGGAGCGATTCTACGTTTCTGTCACGTATTATTACGCGCGTAAAAAAGACTCCTCCCACTACATGTTCGTTACTGCAGAATCCTTTTCCGACGCCGTTTTAAGCCACGGTGTAGCTCTAAAGAGCACGTCTTTGCCACGGAGACTGTCTGGATTCGAGTACTTTACTTAAACCAAGCTTTTTACTGTGTATTTTATTTGCGTCTCTCAATTTTTTGGTCCCAGACAACGCTGTTTTTTCGCTCACAACCACAAACGCCAACACCGACGGCGACATCGGACTTTCGGCGGAAAGAGCTCTTTAACGCTATCGCGTTATATGACAGCGCAGCAGAGAGAACGATGGCAAAAACGAGGACTTCTTCTCTCAGCCCCTGTCTTTCGTGTCTAAAGCAGCTGCTTAAAGCTTCTCCCCCGCCCTCCTTCATTCCCCATCCCCCATCATAGGATTAGCAGCTATCGCACATTTCTGTCTCTTTCGTGTGCGTAGTGAGCTGGTAGTGCATGGTGCAGCTGGTGTTAGTGAGCTGGGTTCCTGGTGGTCGTAGTCGCAACCAGCACGCGGCCATAGCCATCAAGTGTGCTTGGTCTGTGATAGTACTACTACGCGCGCTGGCGGAACGGCAGACTTTGAGGGCCAATGTCTTTCCAATCTGTATACACGTTCAACAGGGCGGAGCCTTGTACCACACCGGGCTTTGCACTCCTACGTGCGAGCGACTCGATTCGGCACTGCCTGGTGGTGCAGACCGCGGACCCGGTCGCGCACAGCGTGGGTTCTGGGAACGCAAGGAGACGAAGGACGAGAAGAAGGATAAGGACGGGGATTCGCGCGGGGCCGTGCACACCACACGATACGAGCTTGGCGCAACCGAATCCACCGCACACACACGCACTGCTTGCGAGGAGAGTCCCACCAAAGACTTGTCTACAGAAGAGTCGGCTTGCTGGAGCGCTATCGGGTGTCACCGACGGAGGCCTTCGTGGAAAAGAGCGACGTGTCTCTTTCCCGCGCGGCCCTGCCCAGATCGTCTGTCCCTCTCTCTCCCACGTCTTAAGAGGGAGAGGAGAAGTGAGAGGCGGAGGGAGAAAAGAAAGATAGATGCCCGTCTACGATAGGTCTTCATAACAGGCACGTCGTCTGTGCCACATATCCGTCGCGGCCACAGCTGTTTCAGCGGGAACCGCGGAGACGAGGCGAAACTATAGCATTTTGTGTGTCGCGATAGGAGAGCTGACCGCCCCGAGCTAAGCGGCGATAGTCGAGGATCGACTTGCTCCCATGGGACGTGTGCCGGGATTCTTGTCAGATTTTTTCTACTTCCCTGGCTTTCTTTCTTGTTATTGTTTCGAGCCGTTACACTTGCGGAGCATCGACGAATGCTTCCTTCAGTGGGAATGTGGTGAAGCCGCTGTAACGAGCGTGTTCTCACAGTCGGAATCGTTTCGTTGATCTGAAATAAAATTTAACACTTCCCTAATGGTGTGTATAAGATTGAGCCCGAATGTTGTCCTTTTTATGCATACTTCAGAGAGATAAGAAGACAGAGGAATCTGAGACAGAATGAGGAAATGTCAGGTCAATTTCTCCGTTTATCTACATACACACGTTTGTCAGCCATTACCAGTAACGGATTAAATATATATATATATATATATATTATATATATATATATATATATATATATATATATATATATATATATATATATATATATTGTGTGCTCTTCGTTGATCACGAGCGCATGACATCATTGCTTAATATTCTCAACTTCGCAAGAGCTTGTACAGGTAACTTTTTTCGGAGGAAAATCCGCAAATGAGTATGAGAGATTATTAAAAAAATGGAAAGAAAGGGAGTTCAAAATGAATTTTTGCATCCTGTTTGCCCCCCTGTCCCGTGGGGAGGGGAAAGGTAAATAAAAGATCATGACATTAAAGTTTTGTACTTTGTTCACAACGCATTCAAAAAGTTGGATATATATTTATTTGAACCATAACACTATTTCTACTTCAGCGCAAGAAAGCTTCTTTCACTAAAGTGTGAGTCACGAATTTTGCTTTGGTTCTCAGTTTGTGTTTGCAAAATACGCTATCGCGTTGCATAACCACCTTCGCTGCCCCTCATACCTCCTTTTTTTTTCTCATTCAAAAAGAAAAGTGTTTCGAGTGGCTGCACTTTCTCATAAAGCCATCACACAGCTTGGAAGTGAACGTCGCAAGAAAAGAAGTCGTTCTCGAACGCTACGAAACATCAAGTTTGAAACAAAAAAAAAAGAGAAAAGAGATGCAGCAAACATACTTTCGCCACGCTCTTTTGAACCCAGTCGTCTACATCCGCGCCACTTTCTCTCTCAACCCAGCTGTTTCGACTGCACCCGAGCGATGAAAAAAAAAAAAGCGCAGCAAAATAAACTTTGTTGCTTTTACTTTGCGGTTAGCCTCAAAGTGGACTTCTCATGAGTACACACACGTACAGGTCGGTTTTGTTTTGTACTCGTAGACCTACGCTCATTTCATTCTCTTTTCTTCCCTCTCTCTTTCCAAGTGTCGACGCGTCTCTCCAAGGCTACTAGTTTTTGTAGTTGTCGTGCATGTCTTCTGCTGTCTTTGTTGAACCAGCCGCAGTCTCTTCTTTCCTTTCCTTGGGTTTCTATCAGCTAGTTCGCTGTTTCGTTCTCAGCGTGTCGCACCGACCCTGCCGGGTCTCTCTCTTTCTCTCACTCCTGTTCCGAGACGTACATGTCTGCGCTGCTCCAATGAAAGAGGAGCTCAGTTCCTCCACCCTGAAAAGCGCAGCCGCCCGGCCGTGCGTCTCGAGGAAAGCTGGCGCACGATCCGAGGACACGGGAGAGACTCTCTCGACTAGAAAAGAAAAGCGGCAATAACGAAAACAAAAATGCAGCGGCAGATCGCTCTCCGAAAGCCTCGCGAAAACCACGCCGGTCGGTTGGTCGGGTGAAAACAGCGGCCCCTCGAGCGACGTCGACGCCGCTGCATCGGCGTGAGCTCGCCGCGATGCCCCACCACGCGGGGGAGGGGAAGCTTTCCAAGCAGTGTGCGATGCCTACTCTCCCTCTCCTTCCCACGCGCGAGAATATCGGAAAGGGAAGGGGACACGCTGCGGTGTAAGAAGCGACTCGAACTTTGACGTGAAGCGTTGGGGGGAGGAGGGGAGGTGGGGAGGAAGAATACGAAGGAACGAAATGAAAAAAGTGAAAAGCAAGAGGGAGTGAAGTAACTCGCAAATGCGTATAAAACAGAGAGAGAGACGGTTGGTTGCGTGCCGGGTTACGTTTCTTATTTCGATTTTCCTTTTTGGTCGCGCGCATTCTCGCTTCTGCCGTTTCAAGTCAAACCAGTCGCGCTCAAGGAGGCAGCTTTGGAGGCTGCCGCCGCCGTATGAGCAACACCGCGGCTGGAGGTTGGTTGTACGAGAGCCAAGAAACAGACCCGCCCTTTTCTGCGGATTTGGCGTTGTGCTTTGCTTGGAAGTTGGCGGACGGCGTGGACCGGGACGGCATGCGTCTGGCGCCTCTTTTATGTCCTCGTAGAATCGAACGACGTGACGGTCGCGTCACGATGGTGGCGAACGCACTCCGTGCAGCTCACCGCCGAATCGCAGGTATAGCTGAAGTTGGTGAAGCGGCGACGAAACTGCAACTGTGCTGATAAACTATACAAGAAAGTAAACGTAACGAGGCGGAGGTTTCGTTATATTGAAATGTGTGTGAATTCTAACGAAACCACATACTTCATTATGGAATCGTTGTGGCCTCAGCTTTTAGAGTTAATAACAAGGGCAACACTCGCAAAAGTTGCGAGAATACTCAGGGCACGTCATTGCGGACGAGGGCGCTGTTGTTCTGAAAGACGTTTGAATGAGAGATTCACAAACACTTTGACCAACTTCTTCTTGTGTATGTGGTTCTGATACATGTATGTATTCTCCTGTCGGCGTGATCGCCGTGTGAATCATGGTTTGCATCCGGCATCATTGAGTACAGCAAGCCAGATGATGAACCAGACTGACATGTCCAGGAAATCATTAAACCTTTTATGTAATAAATCATTAAACGTTTCATGTTAACGTGTCATGCAATTTATAACACGAGATCTAAAAGCGAATTTACGTGTCCCTTAAAGACAGATACCTATATTTTATAAAAAACAAATGTTAAGGTTTAACGTCTCTAAACAACGATATGATAATAGACGCATTTGTGGACAGTCCCGAAAATGTTGACCATCCGGTGTTTTTAACGTGCACCTAAAGGTAAGTGTCCTCAAACATTTTCGCCTTCATCCGAAAATGCAGCCGCCGCGGCCGGGATTCGATCCCGGGACCTTCGAATCAGCAGTCAAACGCCATACCCACTAGGCCACCATTACGGGTGTGCGATTACAGTATAGATGGAGCCACTTACAACGGAGCAGGAACAGATTCGTGAGTGGTATTACCACGGTCGTGCGATTTGCACGTCAGCCTCTTGACACGGCCAGTTCAGCGACGACGTCCGTACACACGCATATAGACGCTAATCCGGAGGCGAGAAGCGTGGGGGGCATCAGGTGGCCCCGCTGCCGCGCCGAGCTGATTAATGCACTATGACGAGAGATAGAAGAGACACGCGCGCGTGTTTGGGGACGGCTGTCCCCTCAGCGCGTCCATTAATCTTCGCGGCGCTGCCACTTCAGTCTTGGCGGCGCGGGGGACGGCCGTGCGTGTATAGACGCGCACCGCTTCCGTGCGACCCACGGAAGTCTGCGGCCTGGCGCCGCGGCTACTCTGGAATACAGTTACGCCCGTCCGTTGGCATGTCAGCGCATCGCTTGTATACATAGCCAACGCTGAATTTAGACTGTTTGTATAACGCCTTCGTGTAGGCAACTTTGTATAAACGTGTCTCGGCGAAAGGCCGTAAGAGTGCGAGCGACATCAATGTAACTTCGCTTGGGCACATAGCTGGTACAGAGCCGCCCCTTTATTTAACTAGAGTGCTCAGCGGCGGAGTCTTATTTATTTATTTATTTATTTATTTATTTATTTATTTATTTATTTATTTATTTATTTATTTATTTACGGATACTGTCAGCCCTTACATAGGGCTATTACAGGAGTGGAAAAAGTAGTACACGAAAACGTAGCGATCCCTCTTTTGCGTGGCAGCGCCACATCACAAATGGAAGTTGCCAAAAATCGTTTTGTAGGAGCGGAGTCATTTGCCCTTCACCCTTGATTATTGGAACCTAATTCAGTTACAAGGCGAAAGAACCAGAGAAGAAAGGCCATTTGCGTACATTTTGAAGAGCGTCTACATACATAATGACAACAGTGCAAGAAGGAACAAGGGATAGGAAGAAACAGAGACGGGCGCTGTATCCCTAATATCTCTTACCCCTTCTTGCGCTGTTGTCATTATAATAAGCCACCAGCTTTCCCAGAGATCTGCACTCTTACAGTATGCATAAGGTGTTATTTATTATTTATTTATTTGATTTGCATACACGTGTACAGAAGGACGTAGATGAAAGAGGCAGAGAGCAAACTTCAGCGCAAACCAGCATACGGACCACCAGAACGTCTCGGTTAATTATCTTTGTTGTTTTAGGTATACGGAATATGCGGTCTCATTAATTGCAGGTATACATAAGCATGCACGGTTATGTGTTTCTGGTATTCGGAATAGTTGCCACATGGAAGAATAAAGCAGCTGTAGGTCAACTCCATGGAGTGCTCGTGCCATCTCTTCTTTGTGGTCCGCAACGTTTTGCGCTGTGTTTGTGCATTAAAACTGCGGTTAACAATGAGTGCAAATAAATAACAGTGCTTTAAAAGTGAGCCGATAAAGCGACCCGTTAACACGGTCTATAACAGGCTGCAAAGATCTGATTGTTTAAACGGTATAGCTCATCTAAGCGGAACGGATTACAAATTGAACATTTGTTACTATTAGGTTCGCACAAATATCAATAACACATAACTTTCATTGAAGCAGCTAATGAAACAGATAACTCACGTAAAACATGTGCTGACTTCTATGATAAAATTTTGATCTGTGCCGTACTAGCATATATATGCTACTGCACTTCTAACCAAACCAGGCAAACCTCTCCAGCTTCCCATTAAAATAATTTCTCTCCCTCTGCTGCACTTTATGGCTCAAATACGGCTCAAGGATGCGTGCTCGACTCCCTGTCATAAAAACCACATTTAGATTATAACGAAGCGTGAAGACTATAGCCATGCATTTAGAATTAGGTACACGTTAAACAACCTCGCATGGTCGTTATTGATTCCGAGTCCACCAAGGAGGCATGCTTGAAAATCAAATGAGAGTTTTCGCACTTAAAACCCTATAATTTAGTCGATGCGAATTCAGATGTATTACTTGAGAGACAATTAAGAATGTGACAACGCTTGGAATGACATCTCGCAGAACCCAGCACACTCCGCGACAAGGTGCGCAAACAGACGAACTATTATCCGGCCGCTAGTACATTGTAAGTCATTCGGAATTTTTAAACTGTGACAACGCTTGGAATGACATCTCGCAGAACCCAGCACACTCCGCGACAAGGTGCGCAAACAGACGAACTATTATCCGGCCGCTAGTACATTGTAAGTCATTCGGAATTTTTAAACTGTGACAACGCTTGGAATGACATCTCGCAGAACCCAGCACACTCCGGGACAAGGTGCGCAAACAGACGAACTATTACCCGGCCGCTTGTACATTGTAAGTGATTCGGAATTTTTAAACAATTGCGCACACGCACCCATATGCACACAGGTACACATACTCGCACACATCCAGACGTAGGCACGCATTCTGACATCGGTGTTCGTGCATCAAGACGGGCGCAATTTTCATGGCCACGTACGATTAAAAAAAATGCGCTCAAAGAAAAACTGACCAAACAGCGGGTTACGAGCGATAGATTAGGAACAGTGCAATTGACGAGAGAAAAATAGAGCAAGAGCGAGGTCATAAGAGAAAGGCAAGGAAACATCTTTATCGAACCGAATATATATGTCAAACGTATAGGCGAGCTCACACTACGGCCTGTGTGCGTGCTCATAACCTAATTACATTTATTCACAGAAAAAAAAGAAAAAAAAACTAGCTGTGAAACTAAATAGGAAGGCTGAGTTGTGTAGTAGAACGTCATATTAATAGTCGGACACTAAATAAAGGTCTTGGACCAGACTATAAATATAGCAGATTACTGCCTCAAGATTCCTTGCGTTCACCGCCTTATGCATAAGGACACGTGTCAAAGCACCGTGAGGTCACTCGTGATAATAGTTTTATATCACTACAGCGAAACTACTTTGTGTTAATTGGCATGACATTTGGACGTGACTGCGTTGAGCAAACTACCTACCACGGTGTTCTAGTGGCCATGGAGCTCGACTGCTCATCTGCAGGCCGTTTGAAAGTCCGGCCATGGCGGCCGCATTTTCCATAAATGCGAAAACGCTCTAGGCACGCGTATTTAGATTTAGGCACACGTTAAAGAACTCCGGGTCGCTGAATTTTCCAAAGACCCTCACTTGACGGCGCCTGTCGTGATCATATCGCGATTTTATGACGTTACACCCGAATTATGTATTTCGTTCAGCGCAGCTAAACAGCAGAGCTATATTATTTTTAGCAGCGGTTATTCCATATTGAAACACTTTTGGAGTGGATTCGCTCTTTCATCCAAGTATGCAATGCTCTCTGCAAATTCACTATTCCCACACCAATAAATCATTTTATGAATGCTGCAGTTCTCGAGCACCAGCCAACTGAATGGAAACTTGAATGAATGGACAAGAAATACCAAATATACGTACTTACATATAATGGCGAGATCCAGAAATTTGCTTGTTTTGACATGCGGAAAAACTTTCATTCGAAACGCACGACATTGATATGTCAACTAGGCAGGCATTAAAGCGACACAATCTGAAATCATCTTCATTCTTAGCAAAAACACTTGCAAGTTTGTGTGAAAACACTTTCGTGGTTAAAAAAAAAAGGAATAATGCTACTGCAGCGCTGCAGAATGTGTTCGTTATATCGGTTAAATAAGACCTGTGTATTTCATATTTGTGTTGTTCTTCCCAAATTATAAGCGGTACGTGTACGCCTTAAGTTTAGCTGCTGACAAGCTGAGTGTTCATTATCTCATGTTGATATGTTTCTTGCATTGCTTCAGTTACAAACATGCGAAAAAGCAAAAAAAAAAAAACCTTGGCTGATCCCTCTTTTCAGGAATCGGTAAATAAATCTCCAGAAAACGAAAGCACTGTACAACAACCTCGAAAGAGAACAGTGCTTCGAGATAGGTAATAGTGCATTAGAAGTTGTAAAAGAGTATGTCTATTTAGGATAGGCAATAACCGCGGAACAGAAGCAGGAACAGTAACTGGAATAATAAGAATAAGAACCCGTTCATACCCTACTCCTCGATACCTTAACCGGATAGACCCCGATCGTTCGCAGTCGTGACGCGAATGTGGCTACGACTCATGTTCATTTATTCACATGCTCTGGCTGTGCCCAGCCCTTAACGCCTCTCCGCCCATCACGAAGGAGCAATGGGATGCATCTCTAAAGAGCAGCAACCTTCATACACAACTCCAAGCCGTCCAGAGGGCCCACGACATCGCAACGGAGCTTCGACTTCCGGTCCCATCATGGGCGGAGCCACCGACATGATATGCCGGGAGGCTTGTGGCTCCCATAAATATCATGTTGACTCTCTGTAAGAGGGCAGTGGGATTGATAACCCTATTTAAGAAGAGGCGGTTACTCCATTTTGTAGAGTAAGGTGTTCAGCGATTCTCCTGAAAGGAGTAAACGTGCCTTTCTAAAGAAAGTCGTGTGTGTGGAGATCTGACTCTCGGGACCTAAATAAAGTTCTTGTCATGTCATGCCGTGAGCAAGGACCGAACTTGCAACATTATAAGGCTGTAATCCTTGCCGAAGGCAAGTTGTCGTTTCGTTTACATCACTTTCGTTTCATCTAAGACCCAATTACTACATTACACTTAAAACAGTACAATTAACGTTTCTTATACTTTCCTTGGCTTCATTATTTGTTAGTTTTCCTTAAGGCTGTGTAAAACAAGGAAGGAGTACTTAAGGTTACCCTCGTTCAATTATATGCCATCCACTTTCGTTCGGCCCACGCTGGAATCATTGGCCTGAGTGACGCGTACCCATATATAGTTCAAGCAATTGCTTGGCTCTGTGTTAGACACGTTTCCAGTCCGGGCTCCGTCATCAAAACTAAGCCTACGCTTACGTTTACGATTGAAATCATCACGCGACAAAACAACGTCGAGTTAGACCCGAATAAAGACGGTACATCGCATCCGACTCTCGTGGCGCGTTTCGCGTCTTGCCTTTCGCTCGGTTGCACTGTTTCGCCCATTCCGCAAGGGCGAAGGAGGCGTAGGGGCAGGAAAAAAAAGGAGAAACGAAAGCGGCGGCACGATGAAGAAGGTGCCGTCTTCGTGTCGCTTTTTTTTTCCACGAACGGGTTCTGGCGGCCGCGCGCAGACGCGCGTTGCCGCTCCGCCGGCGACGCCCCAAAGCCTCGCGCGTGAAACCACGCCGCCAGCGCATGTGCGCGCCCGCCGACTCTCAACTGAGACGGTTGTTGCGCATATGCTAAACGGATGGGCAGTACGAGGCTAATATGTGTAGCGTGTAGCATACGTTCGTATTGGAACAGCGCGAAAGACGAAGAACAAAGAAAGACTTGACAAGGCAAGCTGTCTTCCGACATCACCGAGTTGTCCGCGACTGCGTGCCCACTGTGCCGCCTACGGTTGGACCTATACAATTCCGCCGCATGACTACCGTTTATAGACGCACGGATCTCGCATAAGAGAGAGAGAGGATTCTCGCATAAGGTTGCGCAGGTGTTAGCGCACCGTCGATTGCGTTACTTGATGGCCAGCTGACGTAAGCTTGAAAAAGACGTAACGATATTACGAGTGAAGTCTTTTGTGACGTACATGGGTAATCTTTTGTTCTCCTTCCCTATCCTTTTTCTGTTTCGCCTGAAGAAAACAACCACTCGTCAGTCGGTGCTCGTGTTGCGGTCTTCCTTTGTACTTCGTCTTTATTGGCGCTGTTTTAATATTGACTCAAAACAACCAGCCCATTTCTCTCTTTCACTGCATAGGCTATATCAAACCATTCAGGTTCCGAGTACAGAGTTTGACGTTATACACCCACTGCAGTGGTCTAGTGGTATCGATGCTCGATTGATGACTGAAAGGTCGCCGAGTCAAATCCAGATGTGGCAACCGCATTTGGATGGCGACGATGTGAGTGTACTTAGATACAGCGCGCGTTAAAGAACACCAGAGGATCAATATTTACGGCGCCACTGCACTACCACGTCTCTTATGTTGATTGCGTGGCTTTGGGACGTAAAACACCAATAATTGTTATTATTATACTAGTTTCACCATAATATACTATATGGCAGTCGGAGCTATAGCTTCAAATCATGTCACTTCTGCCAGCATGGGAATTGATAAGGAGTACACAGATCCGCCTGAGTTGCGTTCTTTCGGCAAGTCAACGTTCACCTTGGAGGAGTGGGAGACGCTTCCCCGCAGCCACACTACCAATGATCAGCTCACAGCTGATCATTATTAGTGCGGCAAGTGACTGGCAGGCTGACTGGCAGGCTGACTGGCAGGCTGACTGGCAAGTGACTGGCAGGCTCGGCTCACCGGTCCATACGTGAGTGCGGGCCAGGTGCGCGACCTGGTCGCTTTCACGACCCTATATAGTTATTTTCTTTCTCCTGCTTGGAGCTACTTTCTTTTAACGTTTCAAATTGGTAACTACTACAAAAAAAATCGTTAGTTTCATTTCACCAGTTCGACCCATTCTTTCTCACCAATTAGAATGAGCTGCCGAGGTTCACAACGAGCCATTGCTTCATTTGAAATACAATAGTTACAGAAGCCAAAACACAACAATAAGCAAAAGCGACAAGTGGAGTGTAAGCTGCAAGTACGAAGGCTAGACAAATTCATGCACTGTCCATCATTGCCATGGTGGCTGTACGATAGCAGCGCTTCCATTTGCTTTTAGTAGGGATCTAATAGTGCATTTTACCAGATGCTAATAACTGGATGTGTATACATTATTTTGCTGAAAATTTAGGCTGCATGCTGCTAGAGGCACTCGTCTGCGGAGTTGTTGAAAAGTTGCGGTACGCGCGGACAGAAGTACACGAAGAAAAAATCTGAGCGTAGTTCGAATCCCCGTCGGTATCTGGGCACATGCTGCTAGAACATACTATAGTTAGACTCAATGAACTGTACATTATATAGCACAGTTAGGCCTCTCACGTTGCCTAATTCATTATAGGATCACTTTGCAGCCCCTCTCCCTAACAAAAAGCTGCTCAAAAGAAACGCCTTCGTGTTCTATAATCTCGCAAGAATATGCTTTTTTGAGTGTTCCTGTTGGGAAGAATCTTTAAATGTGTAACGCGTAGGTAGTTACGATAATGCCGATTGTTAACTCCAGCAGTGAAGTGGATTATGCATGGTTACTGTAATGACAGCTCTGTGTTTGACTGATCGATCTCAGCTCCGCTAGATGGCGCCACCGACCAACTAATTAACGTTTGCTTCTTCCAGAATTCGGGGAGCAACAAGCGCCACGACGTTTGGGAAATAAAAAAAACTAAAATAAGTGTTAAATAGTCTTGTTCCAGGAGTTCTAAGTAAAGGATGGATGACGCGATGAAAGCATATCTTATAAAATGCAATGAGGTTTCAAAGCGAAGATCGTATAGAACAATATGTTTGTCTCTACAATCACTTATTTCAATATGGTCAAGCCAGCTTCTCTTGTTTTGTTACTATCGCAATGCCATCACGATCTCAGAATAAACAGTGTTTTCATATAGGTACCTCTCCATGGATAAAAAAAATGTTCTTCATTATAGTTCGAGGTGATTAGCCACCATACATTTCGCTTGAATTATCCTGTGCAGGAAGGGGGACAAAACATTCTTAGTATACTATAATTCGGGCACGTTGCTCCGCATGTAAATATAAGCTTGCGATGAAAAACTCAGGATAACGAATGTGTTTTTTTTAGTTTCTTTCGGAATACCTGATACCTTTTTTTTTCTCTCCAAAATTACTTCCTTCGTGACTGCTAAATGAGCCCCTCAGTATCGATTGGTTATGAAAATGAAAATCCCGTATGGTTTGCACGGATATAGTGATAACAGCGGTCAGCCCTGCAGACAAAGGCAACGATGACTGAATTTCACATTGCTGTAAGCATGTGACGGGAAGCCTCGGTAGAATGTTTTTCCTGCATGCACACGCACGCCTTAGCCTACAGGCTTCGTTTGCTTGACATCTCAAAATGGAAACCTAACCGTAATTGCTCTCTACGTGCAGTCTTGTATTACGCAACTGACACACGCACTAAATGCGTGTCTACAGGGCACGATTGTGTATACGGTGCTTAGAGGTCAAGTTTCATTTACACGCGCAAAACAAACTTAAGCAGAATACCCTCCCTTTGCTACCTTTAATGGTGCAGTCGGCCTCAGTACAGGCTGCTTCATTTGATTAAGCAACATTAACTGTATTAAACACTGAACTTATTTCACTTAAAACGAGTGCAGTCCAGAGATAATGGAAATAGAGAGAGTGATTCGGTATGCGAAACAATCTATCAAAGTTTATTTTGCTCGAAGTAGTCAGTCTGTGTTTTGCAAGTATAGTACAATGTAGTTACTTGATTTCGCAGTGGCGCGCGCTTTGACATTTTTTCTTCATTTATCTCTCTCTCTGTCTACCTATACCTTTCTGTTTCTCGCTCTTTCTTGCCTTTCTGTCACACTCTCTTTTTTTTCAATATCTTTTCGTGTCTGCCTTTTCTTCTATATCTTTCTTTCTTTCTTTAACCTTTAGTCTATATGTCAAGCTTTTACTGTCTTTCTTCCCTTTCTTTTTCTGTCTCTCAATTTTCCTTTCTATCTTTTGTGTCTCTCCACCCTCGTTCTATCGGCCATCATAGAAGGTGCATCTCACACCGAACAAACGGCACACAGTAGCGAAACAGAAGAGGAAGAAGAGGATGACGAGAGCACGTGCCGGTTCATGATGTTGAAAGCTTTTGGTTAGCTCCGCACGGACTAACGGTCTGCTTAGAGATCTGTACGCGACCCTGTAACTCTCGACTTTGATGCTTGATATACTAGCCATCACACGTCTTCGTTCGTATGCTCTGCTGTATTCCTTGGGTTACCACCGCGTTTCGTTGCAATGCCGAAACGAATCCCGGGGGCCGTGTGGAAAGAAGCGCGTGGTTGAAATTCGCTCCGCAAGGTGGCACTAAGCTGCCGGCTACTCGCAAGAAAAGCGTCTGCTCTACCAACATACTAATTCACTGCATTGCGGTTAATTATTCGGACAGTTAATTAACCCTTCTCTTAAGAAAACGTACGCTTCATATCATATAAACTCAATATGACCTAGCTTGTACGAGAAACATTGTTTTCGTGCCAGTTTTATTATTTTTTCGCAAAACTGTTCTCGAACATTCCGATAATCAGAAGTAAGTTCCTAATCAGAAGTGCTTGGAGCAGAAACGACAGTGTCATTCAGTGCTCCTGGCTTTAAAAAAGCGATGGAAGAACTATACATGCCAAGTTAATTGGATCAACAAACAATTGATGAATTTTTACGCTTCTCCTTGATAACTGCGCGCCAAAACGTATCGACCTTCCAACAATCACCGACGATTCGCGAATCAGACGGAGATCTTTAATGGGCGTTTCATGCTCGTCTAAGGGGCGCATCTAGGCACATGCACGTAATCCAATAAACGAAAAAAAAAACCTGACGCCATGAAGTCGCAAAATAATGCGTTGATTCTTCACTGGTGGCGCAGGACACAATGTTGAGATGCTCTTGTGTCAACTATTAAAACTGTATAGACGATTATTTTCTTTCTGGCTGTGAACCAATATGCGTGCACATTTTCCCCCAATCAGGCAAGCACGACGACGCAGTATGAACATAACAGTGTCTGTATAACATAATTAAAATACAATATCGCTCCATATATCCAGTCACGATATGACAATGTCGAATCTGGATTCATCATAGTCTCCCAGACAAGGTGTGTACACGGGTTTCGCTAGCACAGCGACTATGTTTAGAGACGACTCTTGCAGTAAATATCAGAGAGGCGTTATGTGCTTCCCATCGCTGTTTTTAAGCTTAGACTTCGGTCTACCCTCCGTGTTTCTTTTACGCAGCCAAACTCGTACTCATCCGTATATGCCACATTCACATCGATGGATACACTCCTCACTGACCAACGATCTGCCTAAAGAACTGTACGCGACCCTGTAATTCTCGACTTTGATGCTTGATATACATGGCATATTGTGAAAACAAGCGCACGTCATCTCCTCTCTGCAAAGCCGTACCTGGGCTTTCACGTCGTCGAGACGGTCCTCAAATCCGAGTTGGCGGCGGCTGCACGACTTCTTTTGCTGTTTTTTCGTTTTTGACGATTGCGACAACGACGGCCGTCGCTGCGGCAACTCAAACAAAGGCGACGGCGCTTGCTTACGCAACCGCACCGGGACCATAATGACGGGAAACTACGCCCCCAGAAGAAGGACACCCGACGCACGACCGGAGAGGCGAGAATGTGAAGTAAATAGTTTAGACGAAATATTTACCCAAGAAACCAAACAAACAAGCAGAGCTATACAGAAGAGAGACTAAGAGCGTCTCTATAAGGCACAACCACGCCATGGAAACGAGGAAAACCTGCAGAGTCTGTACGGCGACCAGCAACCCTCGAAGCACGTTTTCGTATGCCACAGAGACGCCGCATGCCGTTCATCTTCTTTTCTTTACCTTGAAATCGATATTTCGCATGTTTGCGCAGGCCCCGCATTGGTTTACACTCCGGCGCCTGCGGTTACGCCCCGGTCGTCGTACATGCACGCAGAGTTCGCGACCCGTACACGTAAGCACACACACCAACGCGGAGCAGTAGCTAGGCCTAACGGATGCATCCGGGAACTCGGTCGAACCACTGTGCGGTCAACTCCGTCGTCGTCGTCGTAGGGCAAACACAACTTTGTACGCTTCGTACCTTCCTCTTTTTCTTTGTTTCTCTTTTTTTTGCTCACTTGTATAGTGCTTTGCTTCCTTGCCGGGTGATCGGAAAGACAAAAGGTTGGCACCCTGCAAACTGAACGCGAGCGCGCGCTCGTAATGAGAGGTGCACGCGTTCCGTAATAACAGCTATTGTCGCCGGTAAGCGGCGCACGCGAATATCGCCCACCATGCTTCTCGGCCTGTGGAGCTCGGAAAGTAGCGGCGACGTGGCGCCGGGAGATGAATCATTGAAACTGTACTGCAGCTCGATGATGCGTCCATGCGCATCTCTCGTTTTGTTCCTCTACGCTTGACCTACACCGAAAGAATAGGAAATGCCCATTTTGGGGGTATGACCACTGCAACACCGTAATAGTTACAGTGATACAGTCATTGTAGCAGTTCAACCGAAGCGAGCGTCCGCGTTCGTGCGAGCGGGAAAGACATAGCGCATGTTTCGTATCATGTCTCCTGTTCGCCCATACGTCATAGAGGAACAAGAAAGACGATTTGTACTGGAGCCAAAGGACGATGTTGTTCAAATGGTGGAGCTAGTTCACAAAATGAAAAAAACCAAAACAGACTTTTGTGATGCGGAAACCATTTTCAAGTTTTTTTTGTCTCTTCATTTTGAAAACAGATGTTTCGAAAGTGCAATTTCCAGGATTTTTCGCTACAAGTTATCCAGCTATATCCTGAAAACGCTAGACTATGCCGTTCACACGAGATGCAAAAACATGCGAATAACTTCTTCAACGCATCAATTTTTCTATTGACGTAGAATTATCGGGCCCGTGGCAGTACAGATGACTTGATCAGATAAAAACTTTGAGCCTGCTGATGTTCTCTTTTGGCATAAATGGTCCATGGGAGAATAGATTATTAAAAAATGATTATCCATTTTTAACACGAAAGTAGTATGTGTCTAAGGTGTCATGTATTCTTACTCTGCGCCGACAGAAACGCATGTACCATGCAAATCCGGCAAACTCCGCCACTGACACCACACTGGCCACTGATACGTTATACTCTGGCTAATAATGCGTCCTAGCTTGCTGCCATGTGGGTCAGTGTGTACCATAGCGACCACAAGGCCATATAGTCATAATCATAACACCGAAAAAGTTATGACTCTCGTTTGAAGACAATAAATGACTACCGGTCAAGACAACAACTGAGTTCGCATATCCGCTAGAAATTATAAGCCACCTGCATGTCGGGTGCTGAGGAGCTTGAAATAGCACACAAATTTTTGTTCTTGTTTTTGTTTTTCCTAAAGGACACACACTTCCCGGTTTCTTGCAGGACTATTTGCACATATATAGTACGGCACAAAACCATGTCATTGATTTTTCAATCACCGTCTTCTACAATGGAAGTTGGAAAACCAAAAATTTGAGATCTATACAAAGTATATCGGTCAAAGCCACCGCCATATTTAGGGAAATGAAAAGAGCGAAAGAGATAAGAACCGTACAGCAAGATCCAGTTCAAGCAGGTCTTTCAAAACTTACAGGTATCCTCAATGGCAGAAATACGTGGCAAGACACTAACCTATAGTAGTTTACACGTGTATTGTATTGTATTTATTCATTTATACATTTTCTTTCTTTCTCTTTGCAGGAAAGAAGAGAGGAGCAGGCGAGGAAGGTGTGAAGTATAGCCAGAAGCACAATCTGGCTTGCTACCCTGGGTTGGGGACCGAGTAGTAAAATAAAAAAAGAGGGATTAAGAGAGCGCAGCCTACACCGATATGGTAGAACAGCAATGAATACAAATTTTCGCCGATGCTTGTGTTTCTCCGGAAGTGTATGGTAGTGCGCGTAATCTCCGAAAGTGTACGGAATTGCCACTTCCGTCATCGACGGAAGTGACAATACGGTCGAAGAATGCTTGCTTCAGAATATATTTTGTTATATATTGTGTAGTCTGCAAGGAACTCCTCTGTATGTCGTAAAGATCGCAAGGGCGCAAGTCACGCACCATACTCACATGCGTTGCGCATTGGCGTTGCCAGCCGTTAGAGTCCGCACTTCTACTAATACGTTCGCGACAGAACGAGTGATTTCGCCGCAATTGTAAAGTGGGCCGCTAAAATTTATTTCCCATACTATAGCCGCTGCACATCCTCCATATCATGCTGAAGTTATCGCATAACGTATTTCCCGTACAAAATATGCGCAATACATAAAAATTCGCTAGATCCCACATACCTTCGGAATCAAAGTTGTTCGAAGCATGCATGCGGAGGGAAGGCGAATGTGTTGCCATTTTTTTACGGAGCGACACGTTATGAAACGACGCTAAATATATGTACAAATTTCGCACGCACAGATGAACAGTTGCACATATTTATATAACCAGTTGTTTGCACTTGCGCAACAATGCCAACTGGAAGATGCACATTTGCAACACTCAAAGCGATAAGCCGATATGAAGCGCTGGTACCCTCGAGCATGGTAGCCTGGAACACTGTTACATAAATCAGCTTCAATGGATGGCACCTATAACTATAATTGACGTTAACCAGACATGGCGACCGTATCATAGATGAGTATCTATGTGTGATGTTTATAAAATTAGATAGCCGCCACTGAAACCAAATTGACGTTTCACGAACATAGGGGTCTTTTTAAAAAGTAATTCAGAGACCAGGCGTGTCTCTGTGGCAAAATACTTGATGGCCACGCAGAATGTTGGGGTTATATGCCTGCTGGGACCCTGGCATTTACGCTCTGCAATCGTCGAGTCAACGCAGCCGATGTCAGCTATTTATTAATGCTCACGCGTTAAAATTACCCATGCATGTTCTCACCGTTCCTGGGTAGATACTAAGCGTCAATCACCTGTGGCACATACCCGTGGGCGGGTATGCGCCACTGGTATGCGGAAAGTGTTTGACGACGTACGCGAATGGATCAAGGCATTATTTATTTCGTGACCAGTGCATCGTATTTGTCAAGCCATCTTACCCTTCCATGCTAAGTTTGGTTCACGCCAAAAGAAGGGGGTGATCACGAGAGCACTCATACGTAAGCGGATAGATAGATAGATAGATAGATAGATAGATAGATAGATAGATAGATAGATAGATAGATAGATAGATAGATAGATAGATAGATAGATAGATAGATAGATAGATAGATAGATAGATAGACGCCCAAAGTGCTTGCATTACACCAAGAAATGCTTCGCATTTAGAACAATACTCCGGTCAGCAAAGCTTAATAATGTGTAGCAGCGTAGTCTCTCGTAGAACTGCGTGCGAAGTCAAAAAATCTATTTGTGACCAACCCGGACCCGACAAGGAAGAAAAAACACAGCCAATACGTAACATAATGCATGCGTGAGGAGGAAGAAGACCACGAAGCACACTGGTGTATGGAATGTTTACGAAACAACGCCCGTATACAGGTCTGAATATGTGTACAGCCACGGCCACGTCTCTGTAAAGCGCGCGAGTAGCCGGTTGTTGCTGTGCTTGGCGAGACCTTGAGGCAGTTTAGGGCTCTGAAGTGGTGTATCAGGAGCATGCGTGGCCTGATTGTCAAGCTGCAGACCACGCCAGCGCCCGATGCTGCTGCAATGTTTCGCCCCACTGAGCATAAACTATCTGCTGGCGAATTCTATACACAGACGTGGCCGCCGCTGTATATCGACCTTGATTGTGCCGCAGCAACGCAAGAACGACTCCCACCACCTTATGACGGTAAGCTGATATCTTGGACAGCTCTTGCTGAGAGGTTAAGCGCTATATCGTATTGTTTCCGAACAGCCCATACCGCATAGTCTGAAAGTTCGGGCACTGACATAGCACGGTACATGCGACGAGCTGTATGCACAATGAAAGGCCAATGGTAAGGGGCCATAGTCACGAGGAATCTTCAGGACCATGCCACTCCGGCTTGTGCACACGGAGAGGCGAGCGGCTGCGGTTCACGGCATCTCTTATTAAGGAAGCTACTAGCCGAAGCCGAAGAACGACGGGGACGCTATTTGCGAAGACTGTTTTTCCGATTAAGTTTGGTCATTCACCTCTTGCCCCCATCTTTTCGTAGCCACGTGAATTGAAGATGGCGGTGGCTTCATGACGCGTGGTTTAAGGTAAAGAGCCATCTTCAACAAACACGCTTACCCACATTCCATGTACATTGCTTACATACGCGTGCCACATTTCACTCGCTCTGCAATCTGCTCGCGTGGTGAAACGACCCACGAGATCCATTTATTTCAGCCACGTCTGCAAGGAAAGAGGCCACGTGGTGATAACTGGAGTGTCGCGAAGATCAGTGTACAACGAGCCTTCACTACAATTATCGTGGGTCAATTATTTTTTTTTATTTTGACACTCGTATGATTAGCACACTGCAACGTACTGATATGTATGGTTTAACGCCCCAAAACCACCATATGATTATGAGAGACGCCGTAGTGGAGGGCTCCGGAAATTTCGACCTCCTGGGGTTCTTTGACGTGCACCCAAATCTGAGCACACGGGCCTACAACATTTCCGCCTCCATCGGAAATGCAGCCCCCGCAGCCGGGATTCGAACCCGCGACCTGCGGGTCAGCAGCCGAGTACCTTAGCCACAGACCACCGCGGCGGGCCTGCAATGTACTTATGAAATGCTTTCGGCAACGTCCTTTCTACACGCCTTAATAAATTTGTTGAACATCTTCGCCTCAGCTCTTCCATGAAGATTCAAGAATAACGCGTGTCGAGCTTCTAAATCGACAACAAGGCGTCGTGTTTTCGTAAAACATTTCGCACCCAGTTAATCTGCCGATCTCATTCAGGTATATGAATAAATCCACATTCACAGTGATTCGGTGAGCCACATCACTCATACAGGATACGTCTTCGGCGGTACCATTTCAACAAATAAACCCAGGTACGGAAATACTGCGACGAGGCACGTGATGGGAGTCCTACGTAAATGTCTCGCCCACTAAATTCACTTCTCCATTATCCGTGCCCATTACCTTAGTTTGGGCTTGTGCTTTACACGCAAGGGCAACACGCGATTTCGTCTACACACTAGAAGCACCCACACTCGGTGTGTATGACGTTCTCAGCCTCCACACCGCGACGTGACAAGAACCACCCGGCTTTTTTGAGCGACCTCTTTCGTCCGCAGAGGCTGCCAGTGTTAAGCGCGGTAAGAAGAGACTCCATTCGTCAAACGATGCTCGCTGCTATATATTTTCTTTTTCGGGCGCGCGACGACGACGACTGATATTCAATGTCCGCGTACATGCGAGCGCACAATGCCAGATAAGAAGGAAGCCTTCGTCCTCCAAAGACTCGTCGCGCGGCTCACTGCTCCGCCGCGTCAGTTACTTGAATCGAAATGCGCGCTCAGCATCAACAAAAGCACCGCAGCGCCTAGGCAAGAAACCAGAGCTCCACATCCTGACCGCCTCTCGGTTTGCCTCCCGATGACGGATGACAAAGCCCACTGCAGTGAATGGATGGGAGCATGAGAAGACGACTCGACGCTACCCTATAGATTAAAGTGTCTGTTTTATATTGCACTCTTACACACTGCAGTAACCGGCACACAGGCAAACGAGCACGACGTACAACGTGTCAAACAATTCATAATTTGTTTTGGGGATATATATGGTTCAACCTTAAGGCTTCACTTCATTTTGACACGCAAGGGTACAAGAAAACGGGACGGTAGTCAGAACAAAGGACACGACAGGCGGAATCCCGATTTGTAATACCGATCACTTTGTGCGCGTGGGTGTACATGGAAAATAAGGAATTGATCAAGGAAGGAAGACCGGATGGAGTGGAGATACCATAATATTAATACGTGGGATCTTATGTCCCGGAGAAAGAGAGGAGCAATTCAGGAAAGACACGGAGGTTAACTACATACTTTTTGTCCACAGAGAGGAAAGTTTAAGCGGACGAACAGCGAGGTTAGCCAGCCGATTGCTTCTCAACACGGGAGGAGAGGGAAATGAGGGAGTAAAAGAAAGATAGAGAAGCATAGAGACACATTAGACACAACACACACAGTGCAGGGTTTCACGGGTGGTCACTCAGTCAGTGATGCAAGAACTGTTGAAGGGAGGGCTGGCGTGGCTTTCTGGGCTGATGTATATACTTGAAGACAATGTATACCGAAGATCTTTTTCTGAGTAAAGGGCTGGTCATCCAGTCTCAGGACATGATAACGAGGAACTCAGTAGTGAGAGCTACATAAATTTCGGCCACCTGGTGCTTTTGAACGTGCCTTGACAAACGCACAATACACAGGCATCTACCGTTTCGCATTCATCGAAATGCGGCCAACGAGGCCGAGATCGAACAAAATACCTCAGGATCAGCAGCCGAGCACCACTGCTCCACGAGTGCAAAGGCAGGGTTGTCTATAGACTAACTGGTATATGCTATACCCTACACCATAGAGAGATAAAAGGGATTGTGGAAGTTTGAGGTGTAAAGAACATGAAGGGAGAACGCACATGTCACCACGGTCTTTTTAGTTTTGCGTGGTATACCGCATCGTTCACTCAGATAACACGCATCCTTAAGGTTTGACGTCCGTGCTCGTTTGGTTTTGATCAGAATGAGAAGACGAATGCTAGCTGCTGGCTGACATAGAAACTTCCTGAATAGTTCTCCTTTTATTTTGTACAGAGTCTTTAATATACCATTTCCAGCAATGCCGTTGACGCTTGCCCCGAACTTGAAACCAAGCTTTGATTTTAGCAAATTTTGGACTTGGAGGTGCTTAAATGCATCGCTGATAAGTTGCAAACCAACTGACGACTTTCGTCGACTCCCTTCATTCTTTCATGGTCAAGACAATGGTGGAAATTCAAGAATCGCATAAGCTTCTAACAGAATCGGTTTGGGGCAACCGCTGGAAACGTCGACAAGAGGGCCATATAGGGTGGCCTAAAGGAAAGCAATAGAGCTCGAAAGCTGGCCGAAGTGGTACCGACTCATTGCTGAACTGTATAGACTGCGCACAATAGACGAAGGACACGGACTTGTGAGTCAGCACTTGTTTGTTTCCTCTGTGTATGTCCTTCAAATTTGTGCGGCGCTATGTACACAGAACAGCAATGAATTGGAGGAAACGGTTTAGCGGCGCATGGAGAAACAACAACAACAGAAAAAAATGCTTCGCATTTAAAAGCAAGAAAAGAATCATAAGCACAGAGGGAGAAAATGCGGTAGCGACAATGACAACAGTACAACGACATCGACTTGTCGACTGTGCCACAGGGTGAAGGCATCCCCAAATACACGCACACATAATGAGCGTGTTCCGAGACAAGGCTTGAACTTACCACCCGCAGTGGGAGAAGTTGTAGCGTTTTTTTTTTATTGGGCCATTCTATCTTAGCTGTTTTCAATTAAAAGTAATATTATTTCACATGATGATAATCGCGCAAAAGTTTCCCAAAATGGCCCTTAAACGGCTTCTTTGTGAAACGACCACTTTGTTCGTTTCACATAAGCAACAAGTGAAGATATGAAATATCGGGGAGTGTTTTGAACCTCGCTTCCGGTTAGCACGCAATTTAAGTGAACGATGAAAAGTGCTTATCAAGAACTACATAACTAAAACAAAACGAAAATGTAAACTATGCGGAGCCTAACATGGATAAAGTGAAACCATTAATTTTATGTCGTTCTGTCTAATCATTGTGGCTTTCACAGACACGAGAGTTATTCCGTGTGTACCACTCCTCAAAACAACACGCATTAAGTGAAGCTCTCTCTTGCATTCAGGGTGCACGAGTCGCGTGGTTAGCCGGAAAAAAAGAGACTTATGATGTTCAATGCTCTATGCTGAACATGCAGAGGAAAAAAAAAAACATTTGACTCATACTAGGACTTTGTGAGACCAGGTTACTCTTTTCCTCAGCGAATGAACTGAACATTCAAAAAAAAAGTGTTACTACTGCTATTTCGTACGCTATGTTGCTCACGTGTTTCGGTATGTGAATATCTGCTGGCCATGCACACGTGCTTACAGAATCTTTCATCTTTGCGTAACAGCGTGGATCCTTTCAGTAATTTTATTTACGCATGCTCGCAGGTTGGGAAAAAAAAAAGCTGTAAACTATGTACACCTAGCTCGTCTATATGTGCCAATAACACTCATCTCGACCTCAGAAAACGATTTCCGCAGACCTGAGTAGCTTACCGTGATGTTAGTACGTGTGTACTCTCAAATAAAGCGGTATTACACTTTTCGTGTTCTCTCCTCTCTTTATTTTTATTTCACGACTCCGACATCTCTGCCTATGGTAAAAAACCGGACGCACGTTTGTTTCACCCCCTGCTTAGTTTTCGTCGTCCCTCGTTCACTCTATGCTTCAGTTATAATACTTGAGGTTTACGTTCCGAAACCACGATGTGCCATGAGGCGCCGTATAGAGGAGGGCTCCGAAAAATTCGAGCAAATGGTGTGGTGCACTAACATCGCACAGTAGGCGGGCATCCAGCGTTTCGCCTCCATCAAAAGGTGACCGCCGTGGCCGGCTTCGAACCCACGATCTTCGTGCCAGCAGCCGTATACCCTGCGTAACCACCGACACATCGTGGCGTACTTTTTCACTTTATATTGTTACGCATCCCACAGGTTAAACAGCCAGCGCCCGTAAAAATCTTTTATAAAACACACCGATAAAAGTTAAATAATTCACTGAGCGGTGACGATACCGAAGGAAAGAAAACGCATGCAGCGAACAGAAATTCCACTCAGCGCAAGAAGTGGCCCAACAACGCGATGTTTTTACGTCAGCAAACCTGCGAGGCATCGCATGTCATGCATGATCGCATGCATACGCGGCGTGCGGGCGCGGATTTGGTGCGAAACCTGAAGTGACGTCACACGCTGAGGTCATTTCCGTTCATTTGGTCATTCGCGGCCAGCACGTGGACGGTGCATACAGCAGCAATGTGACTTCGCTTCGTGTGAGTAAGTGCTCGCTTTCAGAATCGTTGCAGGTCGCAATTGCTTTCCAACGCTTGGCTGCTGGGTGCTATGGGCCATCAAGTGTGCGATCTTCAGCAACATTTTCACTCCACAACGCTCTAGGAACTATTTCACGGCGAGGGTTCCATCTTCAAAGGACTCGTGCGCTTGGAGCAAGTGTGCCACTTCAGCAAGAACTCACTACATCAAGTATGTCACTTCGGAAAGAAATGAAGGTAAAGTTAACACCGCGTTTGAACTGTTCTGTAGCTTCCGTGGTTCGTATGACCCGTTTCTGATGCAATGGTTTTAACATGGCTCTCGACAGCCTATAGCATCGCAATAGATGCCTCACGGCAATGGAAGCGGTTTTAACTGTCTACTCAAGTTTACGCAGACGCTTCTTTTAAGCTCGGCAGGAAGAGGCAGCGTTAATTTCAGATATTCTTGTTTGGAAGTAGCATGTTTCGCAGTAATCCGAAAACAATGTTGCTCCAGCAATTGGTGTCCATGCAACCGTCAATCTAGGTGTTCGCGGCAGTTAGAACGATGCCGCTTGAGCGATGTTGTAGCAGTGCGATAACAACAGTAAACGCTTAATGTTGACAGAGTTGATAACGTGGCACGCGAAAGTGCTAGGCGATTAATTACGTAGCTGAGCGCGGTATCGCAAATGTCTGCCAGCCTTTGAATACGCTTGGCACATATTCTTGTCGAGAGACTACTTGCTGATATAGCGTGACGGCAAGGATTCGAATGTAGAATGCTGCTTAAATATTCCAGCGCATCAAGTGTATACACTTGATGCGCTTCTTCAAATCTTGGTATACCAAGATTTGAAGAAGCATGCGCATGTTAAGATGGTCGCACGTGTGATTCAATGGTGACCTTCACGAGAACCTGCGTTACAAGAATTTTTGAAACACTTGTGCAAGAAAATGAACCAGAGCACGCTTGTTAATTGGAAAGAAATTAGAGCGAAAGATTACGACGATCCTTTTGTGAAGAGGATCGCCGTAATGGTTTTCACACATTAGATAGATAGATAGATAGATAGATAGATAGATAGATAGATAGATAGATAGATAGATAGATAGATAGATAGATAGATAGATAGATAGATAGATAGATAGATAGATAGATACCAAAAGTGTTAGCTGTACGCAATGACCCGGCCGCGGTGGTCTAGTGGTTAAAGTACTCGGCTGATGACCCGCAGGTAGCGGGATCGAATCCCGGCTGCGGCGGCTGCATTTCCGATGGAGGCGGGAATGTTGTAGGCCCGTGTGCTCAGATTCGGGTGCACGTTAAAGAACCCCAGGTGGTCTAAATTTCCGGAGCCCTCCACTATGGCGTCTCTCATAATCATATGGTGGTTTTGGGACGTTAAACCCCACATATCATTAGCTGTACGCAATGAAATGCTTCGCATTCAACAAATGCTCCGAAATAAGGTGCTGCAAAGTATCATCAGATTCAACTCGATGGCGCTGATTAAGTATAAGCTGTTGATTAACCGAACACTCGTGTCGATATATACTTCAAGTGATTTTAGATAGCAACGGATAAAACTAACATGTGTTATTTTCTGTACTGGTTACAGACAAACGTACCCCCTTTTTTTTCGTTCTCTCTCTCTCTCTTTCTTGTTTGGTTTGAGACTAAAACCGCGAGTGACGATTGAATAAGGGCATGCCGCATCTGCCAGTCTCAACTTTGTGAAAAGAAGAAACGCTTTCTAAGCAACATTGACACAAAATTTTCATTTTCTTTGCCCGGCACTGCCGCTCGCAACAAGGATATCCGCCCTGCCGCGGCGCTTTCTTGTTTTTGTCCGCTCGAGAAATTCTCCGTTCAAGGATGCACCTGTTGCAACCGACACGCGCTCCCGGTGAAGACTACGAGAGGAGGAAAGCGATTGAAATCAAGGCCGTTCGTATGTTAAAATGTTCTGCTATGGTCACGTCAGCGAAGGCGACAAGACGCATACCGCTGTCTTGCGTATAATACCCAAGCGCTAACACGGGTGATGCTATACAGCGTACCACCATAATGCAGTGGTATACTTGTTAATGGTGAACCGGGGGGGGGGATTACGACGTCTGCACTTGTACGCAAGCACCCAACTTTGAATCTTCGACGAAGCGTCCATTTCGACTCGACACGACCAAATTTTGGCGTCGTCGTTGAATGCTATAAGTGGCGGCGCATTTCCGGACGTAACTTTGACAGTGGCGAAATATGTTAGCGGTCCGTGTTTAGATTCAGCTGCCCGTTAAAAACCCCGGGTGGTCAATCTTTCCAGTTCATTTCTTTGTGACGTTCTTCATATTGATATCGTGGTTTCGGAACGTCAAACCCGTACAATAATATAAAATTCGTTATGATCTCGTGGTATAATGTCGACATACACAATCCGTAATTTTCATGTGCTATTAGACTGAAAAAAAAAGTGGAGCGGAACTTATATTGGCCACCTTTCAGCATCATATCTAGAACGTTGAGGTAGCTTGCGGATATGTAGTTGCCTATTATGAATATTATAATGGGGATTCGTGCGATATTAGTCGCCAATTATTAATCGAAACACATACAGAAACAACTGCAGCGTGAAAAAAAGGAAACGCGACCAAGGTACGTGCGAACTGGAAACTGATGCATTGGATTTGCTCAGATAAAGAGGGAAAAAAACATATATAGTGTGCCGTAACGTACCTCGATTCTCCGATCAGATGGCACGCTCGGGCCACATGTAGAGAGCTTTCGCTACTATGTTAAGAGTGATGGTGCCTCTGGTTATACTGAACACGACAAAAGGCGGGGGTGTATGTATGAACATGTAGCCTACGGTGATCGCACATAATGGCGTCTCAACCATCGACAAGGACTTCGAGAACTGGTAACAGACACTTATTCTATAGGAAAGGCGATAACCTTTAAGGCGCCCTTCGTACAGAGCTCTTTTCTCTGAGTACGCAGAAAATAGTCTCTGATGGGGTATGCGCTATATTTCAGCTGAACAAGAGAAACACATGACACGGAAAAGTGAATCACGATTGCGAACACTGGTGCATGTTGGCAAGGATTGTCATCATTTGTTATGCCACTTATATTCATCTTCATTTTGATGCACACAATACGAGGCGTTATACTAAGCGTATGGTTCTTTTGTCATCGTATAATCAGTCCGCATGTCACACAAACAAGGCCCGCGCTTAAACTGTGAAGAATGCCACCACCACCACGCTATATATATATATATATATATATATATATATATATATATATATATATATATATATATATATATATATACACGTTTACGCTTGAGGGGAGGGGATCACTTTGTCGACGTGTCACGCATTGTAAGGGCTACTCCACGCCTTTTCTGGCAAAACGTTTGTTTTACGAGGATGGTGTTGCCGTCAATACACAATCATTAGCTTTAGAGTGAACATAGAAACATTTTGGCGAGTAAAAGTTCCCCTGAAATCCCGTCGCATTTCCGAAAGTATCTCTACTTGGACCGAAATGAGTGAGTATAATTCCAAGAGGTAAGACTTTGTGCTATGCACGATAGATTGTTTTGTTGTTTTGTGCACCTATATATACTGCCATTTTCAACCAAAATAACTTCACGTGCAGCATTTTCATCTTATGACATGACTGAACCACAGTTCAGTTATTCAATTTCAGTAAACTGCAGTTTTAAACAATATGGCAGAGACTGTTCCAATTCGAAGGAACCGTAATGGGACGGTCAAATTAATAAAGTTGATGAGTATGGATTATGGTTGACCACGTAGTTATTAACTGCGATTTTGCCCCATTAAACACTGCAGCACAAGTAAAGGTGTTAACTACACAACATTCGACTATAAACGTCGATATGCGATGGCAGAATCGCACGGAAGCGTTTTCGGTGGGTCCAATGGGCGCGCGCCAACGTGTTTCTCGGCGACACTATTTACTTTCGGTATCATTGAACACAAAGCTATCAATCCATACTTTACCCTATTAGACAGCGAACCACAATAATTATTTCTAATCACAGAACATTCGATAACAAAATGTCGAACGCGTGACAGCAATGAAACGCGTGAAAGAATTCTCGATGATTCCGACAGGCGTATACACTGATGCGGTTATCTGTGACGCTGCGGTGCAGTTTTCGGCAGCATCGGCGATGCAGCTCGTGCCTTGGGAAGCGTCGTGCCGAGTTATCCGGCAAAACAAACCTCCACAGTGAACCGGCGAACAACGTGTGTCCACCGCTGTGGTGTAGCGGTGGAACTCGGTTGCTGGCCCGGCCGGAGGTTCCAGCTTCGATCCCAAATCGCGGCCGATAGCATTTCCGCTGAAGGCTAAATGTGAAAGGCCCGTTTATATGCACTGAGCCAGGTCAGTGCACGCTAAAGAACACCAGGTGGTCTAAATTTCCAGAGCCCATCACTACACGGCGTGCCTTGTAATTATAACGTGGTTTGGGCACGTAAAAGCCTACTTAATTATTATTTTAACACCGAGCGTGTGTAATCAGAATAGTGATTATCACCCCCCGTGCAATGCAGCACGAGGTGTGCGGTATCGTGACCTTCGCAAACGGAAGTTAACAAATAATGAGCACGAAATTCGGATGAACAGATGAGATGTTACCGTGCCAATGAAACCAATAAAGCTTCAGACGGAAACTGCCAGTCCAATGGTTATTTCCTTAGAAGTGACGTGGATAATAAAGAAGAAGCGAATTCACAACGCGCGGACCTGGACTATATATATATATATATATATATATATATATATATATATATATATATATATATATATATATATATAGCCGGTTGGTTATTTCTTCATCCACTTTTCTTTCTTCTTATTTACATTCCATTGGTTTTAATAACTTCCCGTGCACATTCCTTGGCATTACTGTTTGTTAGATCTCATATAAATATATATATATATATATATATATATATATATATATATATATATATATATATATATATATATATATATATATATATATATATATATATACGAACTTGTGACGCACCGCTATGCAAAAGGTCACTGGTTCGACTCCCGAGCACTGCTGCCGCGTTTCATTAGGGGCCAAATTGAATGAGACCAATGAGATCATATTTAGGTGCACTCTACCCCAGGCGGCCGAATTGATCGAAAATACGACGTGCACGCCACGATGGGCCCCACAGTCATCGTGGATTTGACACGTAGAGAAAAAACCATGAATTATTACTGTTATTTTCTTCTAGTTTGCTATAAATTGAATGTTGCAAGTTATATACATTATGTGCGGCATACGTGACTTCATTATAGGCGGACGAGGGCGCATTTAAAACTACACAAGGAAGTCGTCATATCGACGATCAGTAATCATTAAGCAAGGCGAAAAGCTACAGAATAGAAAAATCATCAGGCGTGAGGATGTGTTACATGTGACAAAAACTTCGAGTCCATAACGGCGTACGATATTGAACAACGCTGTACGGCTATGACTTCACAGGCATACGTCGTAAAAATTAAAATAGCCATGCCGCATGCACTGGTGAGTGCGGCAATCACGCGGTCACACGCTCCTTTGATAGCTTGTCTTGCGTGCATTTTCCTTTCACTGCAGCCACCGTGAAGATCAATATACGTGTACTACGTGACACACAGTGATTATTGTGCTCAGCAACGAGCCTGCTGTGCTCAAGCGTTTGTACAAGGAAACGCCAATTGCACTGTATAGCTGGTGGAGCAGTGGCAAAATGTATAGTACAAGTAACTTACGTTGCGTGTTTCAATTGGTTGATCTTAGCGATTCCCCCCTTCCTAATATGTCTGATTATTACGCTCAGATAATAACTTTGTTCACCTAAAGAAAGGTCACATTTAACATGCGTCTCAGCGCATATCCAACAGTTTTTATCCGAAACGTGAAAATTATGGCGTGCTGAAATGTCTGCTTCACTCATTCACTCCGCGAAAGATACGTAATTCAAGGAAATACAACGAAGTATTTGTAATGCGCATATATCTGTTTTACGAAGCTGCCTGAAAACAGTCCCTCGTTTTGGCGCCTTCTTGCCTCGGGCGTGGAGTGGTATGGATGTCTTTCTGATCTCCCATACTCTCAATTGTTGAACACTTTTTCTAAGCAAACAATCACAGTTGTAAAAACCGGAAGCCCACACCAAAAACAAGGTATACAGGAGCAGCGCCTGAAACAATAAAATACAGCTTGTTGTCTAGCACTACTCGCGCTTTATGTTAACGATACTGCAGCACATTCTGAAGTTGAAGTGTTTCAATAGGTTCACTTGAGAGCGCTGTTTACTTTAATATCATTATGATGCTCTTCACTTGGCGAATTGACCCTTATGCGGCGTGACGAAGGGCTGTTAAGCACGGTTTGCTTTCCTGTTAGATTAATGACGAGGCGACGAGCGTGAAGAAAAGACAAGAGTAATATGTTAGCGCATAACTACATTCAAGACAATAACGGGGTCCAGGCTGCAGGCCCAACAACGTTAGCGCAGGTTGCAACAACCGAGATATACCGCGAAACTCCGTTTTCCAAGCGTTTTATTGCTATAGTGGACGATGCACCAAATCATGCGCGCATGCAGTTACAAGATGCCTTCGAATGTATACAATGTAACAGCCGGATATAACTTATAAGAATCGAATCCGTTATAACCTAATACGCATGACACGTTTTTCGAATGTTGATGAACTCAAGAATGGCGGAAGAACCGCAAACTAGATGCTAATGGGAAACGGCTAGCACCGCGAACGGTCAGAATGCAGAGAAGGAAATTAATCGAGAACTGTTACAGTGACCCATACTATGCTTCCTACAAGAGTTACTATGCAGGAACTTAGCAACCATGCTTGGCGTGGCGTTCACCGCTTTGATTTGTCTGCAGTTGTAGTGCTTTGCGGCTTTGCATACGCTACTGTAGCGTTATTTTTAGAAGGCTTTGAGTTTGTATGGACTTTCAGCAAATACTTTTCTGTTAATTTTTTATGCGCACGAAGGGAAGTAGTTTATGCTCACATTCACAAACACTGCGAATAACTTCACTTACAGCGCTGTATATTGTTCAAAACGGCCAATTTGATGAAATCGCAAGGCAGCTGGAAGCGATCGGTACAAAGTATAGACAAGTTAGCTAGCTAACCCACATTAATTAGCATGATGTCTAAATAGTGACATTTGAAGCACCCGTCGACCGTCGACAATAGCGGCATGGTTCATTCTGTTAAGATCTGCGTAAAAATGTATTTGTCGGAGCAGTTGCAATGTCTGCCACTGCATGCGGGTGGAGATAGTCATAGAGTTCGTATTATATGGTCGGCATATAACACATCAGTCGCATCGATATCGCGCCGCGCTACATTGTATTATAATGAGTGCAATAGAATTGCATGACATGTCTGTTTCGACAACGTCTTCGTAAAGGCTCCATAATACTTTTCTACTGGACAACATTTAAAAGTAGTTATCTATCCCAAATATTATTGAGGTGTTTTAGTGCATTATCGCAATTATTCTCTCATTCCATGAGCAGCGGGTCAAGGTTCGCTGTAGGGGACACCGTTTCCAATGTATATGTATAACTTTACTTTCGCTTATGGAGTAGAAGCGCTAATTAGATCAATATACTCAGAGAAACAAGGAGTAAGTCAAGCGTGAACCGAGCAAAAAAAAATCGAATGGGGACCAAGGTAATTTCTAGGATTTATAAGTTGGCGTAGATTTTTGCCAGCATTAAAAACGTCCATATGATTTAGGACAGTTATAAGTACACCACATGCGCTAGAACAACCGCGGCACTTCAGTCCCACTTCACACACATCGACTACGTAACCTTATGCGCCTACCGAAGAACACGTGGGCAAGAAAACGCGGACGCAAGAAGCCCAACAAGTAGTGGCCAAGCTGAACCCATTAACACCAGCATTACCTTCGGGGCGACAGCGATCACGGCTGTTCTCCATCAGCGGGGAGCGGCCTAAGCTGCCACCATCATCGTAACGACGCACAGCGTGGCACTAGCGCAGCCACTATACGGGAACGGGGAATCAGGGCCCCGGCTGGGCGATCGCGGCTCGATGATTGATGGCGCCGCGAGGGGCCTGATGGATGGCGGCTTTTGTTTACGCGGCGCACGTGGTCCGGCCGCAGTGCTCACCTTGGTGCTGTTTGCGCGTGGTCTTCTTCTCCTTCATCCAGGGGTACTCCGGCACGCCGAGCGGCATCTTGGCGCCGCCGGGCGAGCCGCCCAGAGGGCTCTGGCACATGGCAGGCGGTGGCACACCGCCCCCCGTTGTGGAAGCTCTCGTTGACGTGCGGCAGCGCTGTCATGAACTCCGCCATGGACGGCTGGCTGTTGATGAAGCCCGTCTCCTCTTCCATGGCGGATGTCCCCACGCTCCGCAGAGTCGATGGCAAAAAAAAAAAGAAACAACTTCGCCGCGGTCTCACCAGCTCACGGCATCACGCCGCTCCAAAAGCCCGCGCTGTCCGCTCCGCTCCCACCACGACTGCTCTCACTCCGCGACGACGGCGGCGACGACTGCCGGCAGCGCCGCACTGCTGCTCCCATCGACGACGCCCCGCGCGCGTTTCCCGAGGCCACGCCGAGCACGCATTTCGCGCGATTGATAACGGAACTCGGTTCCCCCCTCCGCGCCGGTTGCATCACGTGGGGAGTAGGCGACCAATGGCGCCCCGCCTTCGGCGCCTCGGCCCCGCCCACCGGGCGCGCGCGCCTGCCGTCTGGCTGCATGGGTGCGCGCGCGCGCGCGCGCGTGTTTGCGTGCGTTTGGCGACGCACTGCTTGCCGTTTGGCGACGCGCGCCGTTGTCGATGGGTTTGTACGCGAGCGCGTTTAATGACGGCTGACAAATCGGCGCGCCCGGCCCGAAGTGCGGTATCCATCACGGGGCCTTCCCTTTCGCTACACGCCGGGATCTCCGCCGGGCTCCCTCCCCGCACTGACGCACGCACACAGGTGAGGCGTCGCAGATTCGGGAGCCCGCGGGGGTCATCTCCTTCCGCGAGGCGTCATGCTGCGCGCCTGACGTGCTCTCTTCAATCATGCCCCGTCACGTTCACGCGGTCGCGCGTCCTGACGGGCTTCGCCTCGACATCGAAGACCACTACGTCTAGCCGAGCAAGACGTCGGCGACTGCTACATACATGCCGCTGCCGCATGTTGGTGACGAAAAGCCCGGTCTTGTCTTTTTCTCAACCGTGATGATGATGATGAGGCGGGTAGGGCAACATCAATTAACGCGTACTGAACTGAGCATGCGGTGTCACTTACGCCACTCCTAGTACATTCCAGCTTTCGAGAATACCGGTCTGAATTTAGGACGCCTGACTTCTTAATGTAAATGGGCGAACCGATATACTTTTGCTGATTCTATTATATGATTACAGCCGTTGTTCTATGCGGTTTATTTGATGTTATCGTCATTATTACTTACTGAAGGCCATCTTGCCTAAACTGTCTGTTCCTAGGATTTTGATGAATGTAACATTATCGTTCATTTCAGTAAACATTGCACATAAACTCTACCATTCTAGTGGCACTACTCAGGCACAAAGCTTCATTACTTCGAAGTCATACGTAAGCTGGAGAAACCACCACGCATTGCTGAAATTGCTTCTTTCTGGTAAAACTCAAGCGTATGTTTTTTTCCTTACATGTAACTAACCACAACATAAAGAACAAGAACAACAAAAACACCATCAGTCTTCCTATACACAGTCATGGTTCATGTGTTGTTAAGGTTTTATGTTGTATTTGACGAAAATAATTATTCCTTACAGTGTTTAATTGTAGCCGTAGTCCTCATGAAACCGAGAGGAATTGCCTATATACGTGGCAGAGCCCAAGACTGAGCGAACGGAAACGCAGAAAATAAGAACTCGAAAAAACGAAGTTTCACGGATGCCCCAGTTATATGGTAACAGTTTATTGGGATAATCATGGCCGACCTAGCAAGAGAACTTAACACTACTTCGACGCTTCTCAGAGTAAAGGATTGTAGCTTCACTTTTGTACGTGACCCATGCATCTTTGTTGAATAGAGACCTTCTGTGAGGGATTGCTTTTTTTCTCTTTTTTGTTTTTATTCGGCAAGTTAATTAGCACCCGTCCAACTGTTTGTTCTTCGTGTTTGCATTGTTTTTGTCGTGAGGCCATGATTGGGCTACAAACCTCAAGCATTGTTTGCTTGCGGCAATTTATATGGAACACGTCATATTCATTTGTGCTCGCTTGTTGTTAGTCAGTGTATATACCGTCAGTCGCATACTCGTGACTGCTGCTTAGGCGTAGCAATATTGTCCACTAAATATCTTATGTGTCCGTGTTCGAATACGGCGTATTACCACCGTCTTGTGTGTACCAGCTTTGCTACGATCAGGTCCCAAAAAAGGACAATTAATACGACTGCCGGTCATGTTAATCAGCGTCTTGTCAGGACGTTGAAGAAGGCAACTCCCAACCGACGTCGACGTTATGACGTCTCTAAAATCCTGATATAAGTCGGAGCAAGCTGCGATGAAGAATTCTGTTCATACGTACTCCGTCGAACACATAGTGCGTGTCAGATGTCGAATCTGCGTGGCTTACTTCGCCGTAGTCTTTCGGAAGCGTTACGATAAGGTGTGCTCCTCTTGATGCAGTTACAAAGCCACTATATGAACGCGAGCGTTGCCACTGATCCCGTAATAAATAAGGGAAAAAATTAAATATCTACACCCTCATTTAACTTCGGGGTTCTTTTTTTTTTAATTTACTGGAGAGTGGCATTGAAAGTGAAGTGAAAACGGCGGAAACTGATCTTGCGAGTATGTTAAATGTTAAATGTTTCGATTGTTTTGTATCGATCGTTAATGTTTTCTATTACACTGTATTACTACTGCACCTATTTCAAATCACGCAGTATTACACATAACGTTATCACAAGAACTATGAGATTAAATTTACGGGAATTTCGGTAAAATAAAGTTTTCTTGAGTAAAAGTGGCGATGCATTTGTCACCCCCCGCTTCCCCACCCGAGAAATATTTTCAAGTTGTTCTGCAAACAAGGCTGCATGTCAAGCCACTCACTGTGCCGTTCATACCACTTATTCTACACAAATATGGCTTCAATATGTACCATTCCGAGCAAAAACTTACTTAAGAGTGTGTTGCCGCTTGCCAGTTTAACTAAAAAGATGCACTTGACGTATTTTATTCGTGTAAAGTACCATGACCTCAGTTCTTTTCCTTCTTTTATTTTTTGTCTGTTTGCATGAAAGTACGATATTGTTGACGTTAAGAAAAATATTATAGTGAATGTGTTTGCTGTTGCATCGTCGAGCCTATAATCATCAATTTCACCAAGAAATTGGAAATTCATATTATGAACACCAATAATCACAGGCCTTTAACAAAATACGACTTATAAAAGCTCAATAGAGCTCGTGAAGACCGTGCATGCGCTGTTCACAATAACATAGCATTTGTGCTGCTGATTATGTATACGTTAGAGTGTGTTTGTGTGTGTGTTTTGCTGCTCTTATGCGAAAATACCTTAATAATGCGATTTATTACTGCCATAGTGCCAAAACTTCACCTGCAGCAAGTGGGTTTACATAAGTTTATTTTTTTTATGGTTGTAGAGAAAACCGGTCGAGAACGCAAAATAAGCAAACCCAAATGCATGCTTAGTGGGAAACACATTTATACGCAAATCTTTTTTCGGGTGTGTCGTAGGTCGCACAGTCGTATACCGTGTAAATTAAAACGCATTGGCGTTTTGCAACGGCCCTGCGTGTGAATCTCACTCAATATTTATGAAAGTGTATTTTCTGAGTTTACAAGAATGAGTTATAATAAAACACAAGATATTATTATGCAGCTTATTTACCTGGAATGCAGCATATCGTAGATATATCCACACACATTTCGAAGAAACGCTATTCATCCGATTAGTAAATGTGAACGTTTTCCAGGGCTGCGTCGCAGTATAATTTGCAAGAACGACAAAAAAAAAAAAGCTCGGTCAATAATTTACAACTCAACACTTTGGAGCAGAATATGGTCCCCTCCGCTTGTGATATAGTCGTGGTAACTTTGTACCACGACAGCTGGTGGCTTTCCCATAGTACAGTGCGTATATATAGTGCTCTAAACCGTCCAACAGTCATTCTAAACGCAAGTCTATGGCTGTCCCATAGCAGAGTACATCATAATCTAAATCATCAAACAGTCGTTTTAAACATAAACCTATTGCTCTCTCATAGTAGAGTACATCATACTCCAAATCATCCGAAAGTTGTTGTAAACACAGCTATTTCATTTGAAATAGCGAAAGGAAACAACTTCATCACTATGAAAGTGCTCATAGCTTATACGTGTGCACGAAAACTAAAAACCAATTCCAATCTGCGAACGCCTGTTGCACATCTTTGGGTGATAGCAATTCACGTTTGCCTAGTTTCGTATACTTTGTTTACAGGGCGTGTCCCGTCAGACAATGTTTTAGACGTGTTCTGCTAAATAGAAACGCTTATAGAGAACTTTGTTTATTGCTCAGTTCTAAGATAACACCGAGGCAGTTTTCAATTAAGATGAATGCTTTAAGCTCGGATTGCCAGATATATTTTACGCACTCTCATATCACGCGTTTCTCAATCTTACACCACTCAAACAGGATAATATGTGGTGTCGATTACATTTCAAGGTAATGCTATGCGAATAATGTGTGTGTGTGTGTGTGTGTGTGTGTGGCGTGCGTGCGTGTGTGGTGTGTGTGTGTGTGTGTGTGTGTGTGTGTGTCAGTTTGCTTGCATTGGCCAATACACGTTGTATACTTCTGCAGGTCTTGTGAATGTGTGATTGAAATTTTCTCATCGTTTACTTATTTCGGAGGAATTCCCGAAAAAGCTTTGTATATATATACATATACATATATATATATTTGACATTACTGTACTGTACTCATTAGGCTATATTATTGCTCCCTTCTCACCGTGAAGAAAATTACAACGGTGGCAATGATTACGAAGACAATGACGCCAATAAATGAGAAGATAATTAGAACCAGTAACAACAAGTGTGCAAACAACACAGCATTATATACAAAATCTTTGTGAATTTGTGTGTATTTGCTCAGAAACTCTTTGTGTCCTGGCAACAAGAATGTAGGATGTTGACAAGAATATTAAAGCTTGTGGTGTCAGAGGCCTGACATCAAGATGGCGCTCATTGCTGTTGGAGGTGTATGATTGATATAGTGGTTGCATGCCTGTATTGATGAATTATGGTTACTTCGATTGCAGGATTGCGTATATTGCACTCTTGCATATATGGAACGCGAAACCGGAAATACCTGCGGTATAAATATCATGCCACATTCAACCAAATTTATCAGAAATTGGTACATTTCTGCACAGAATGGAAATGATCAGCGTAGATCATCGATTCATTATATATTGATATATATTATATATGGACGAGCTGACGCCATCTCCCGTTGCCGACAAGAGCTCTCGCCAGTGTTGTCCCGTCCTCGGACTCCTGCGACCATGTATCATTTTTCCTATTTTGTCTTTACTTCCATCATCGCTCGCTGTACCTGCACATCTCTCTCTCTCTCTCTCTCTCTCTCTCTCTATATATATATATATATATATATATATATATATATATATATATATATATATATATATATATATATACCTTTAATCCTATCCTTTTAATCTCTCCTTACCCCCATTTCTTGTGGGCTACTGTTGACGAGTCGCACCAGATGCGGACAGTTACGGGGCTCACTTTTCACTTTTATAACCACATAAGAGTTGATGCCTATGCGTGGCTCCAGCTATGTCTTCTCAACTGGATAATAGTCACCATGGCAAGGTGGAGAGAAAGCACAAAACAGTACAAATGCAAACAGACAAAAACTTGCTCATGATAATACGCGCGCCCATTTATGTACAAATTTGAATCCCTCCTTCTTTCTTAATTTCAACATACACAAATAATTCAAGAAAATTACTATGCTTCCCTGCATGAATATTGATAGCATTTTTTCGACGTTTAAATTCATTCAGTTATCTCTACACTACTGCAGGAATATTTCATTCACGTCGATAGCATGGTCACTGAGCTACTCGAATTTCGCATTAAGTGACATTAACCTTGAGGCCAAAAGCTACCCATTCCGGCGTAATCATTCACATGTCGGCGAATGTGGAGCTCGCAAGACGAAATGTACATATATACATATGAAAGTGGAGTGTCAGAACAACAAACGCGGCAGGGAAAGAGAGAAGACTGCGTGGGGAGATTTTTCGGTGTCAGAGTTCGCACCTTTTTCGAGTCCGCCGGCACTTTTCTCCCCAAGAGAATCGCAAATAGGCTGCAGACACCCTCGCCACCGCAATGTGGCATGCGGCAAAACCACAAGGGCGCCCGGAAAGCGACATCTAGCCATGACTGCCGTGTATGGCGTCATCGATGCCTTCTACACACCGCGCTTTATGGGCGCTCGCCGGGGTCCCTTGGGACACGCCGCAGCACAATCGACGGCCGCGCATGCTCCGAGTGTGGCCGCTGTGGCTGGCTCCCGAGCGGCTTTGGGGATTGGTCAATCGTCTTTCTATAAACGTGTTTGGGTCAGGGTCGGCGTCTTGCGTTTTGCCACCGCTATACCGAGGCACGTGAATACGTGAGACCGTTCTCGGCGGAGGGAGAGAGAGAGAGAGAGAGGAGATACACAGGTATCGTGGCGTATATAGTCTCTGAAAAAGCGCGACCGGCTGCCAGCCTGCTCGAGGCCATCGGCAGGCATTACACAAAGGAGACGATGCCTTCGTCGTCGAAGTGACTCAAGGTTCATTGCGCATTGGAGCACGGGCAATGTCACGCTCGCCACGGCACTCTGCGGCCGAAGTCAGCGCGACGTAATGCCCCGTGTTTGCGGTCCGGGCCTGACTTGTGTGTCAAGGCTTTCTCTTCGCCGCATGCTGAAGTGGCCTCGTCGTCATGTCTTTCTGTCTCTCGGCGGCGCTTTCTCGGGGTTTGTCTGTGTGTGGATGTATGTATGTACGAACGCCTCGGATGTGTTGCGTGCACTCTCTCTTCCAACTTGTGGAAAGGAATCGTCGAATGAACATCTATATGCATACTAAACCTGGCATATACAACTCGCACTTTGTCTTTCTTGCCGCGGTATACGGTTGGGCGAAGGCATGCAACGCGCGCCTCGGAAATTGTGCGTGCGTTTGTGTCACTCCCCGAGGTAAATTGTCGATTGTGATCTTCCACGCCAGCGACGCAAAAAGAATGGTCGTGCGCTAGATTCTCCTCACCCGCCTCTCTCTCTTCCTTCCATCCGAGTGTTTCTCTTGTATACCCGACTCTTGTCTTCGCTTTGTGGTCCGGTTTACTGCCCTTGGAGTACAGATGTAGGCGTTACGGGCCTCTGCATTTATTACTTATTGTTCCGTCACCGTAAACGTTCCCCGACCACGACGAACGAAGAGTTAGTGAGTATACGTCGAGGCGATAAATGCTCGTGCATGTATCGCGACAACACTTCATCGAAGTTTGGTCTCCGACGCGGGAGCAGTCTTCACCGTTCACTAGCTGCAGAGCGAGAAAGCCCGCAATCGGCGAAAGGCACCACAATGTCAAAATCAAGATGCCCGGTTGAATTTCATTATGTACAAACACTCTTCATTTTGGGGACATACGAATAACTTGAAGCGCGGACAGTGAGGAAATTTCCAGAATAGGTAACAATACAACAAAGCGCTTTGTAGTCCCCTCAGGTTGTTTCAACTTGGTACACAGTTCCAAGTATGGGCTGTGGAACTCAACTTAAACCACGGTTTTAAGTGCAAGCGAACTTATAAATGCAACAGTTGATGGTGCAGTTCTTCGTGCTCAATATACAAAATCAGTATATTGATAGCCCCGAAAAGCCTGATCGGTGGGATCGACATGAAAGTTTACAGAATTTTATAAAATAAATTACTTCCTAATTAATTTAGTACGGATAAGGTCACCGCTACAGAATGCATGAGCTGTATACATGGGATAACTTGTATACCACTTAATCTGCGCTTAGAATCTTTTTACATTAGCGAGAATATGCTTATTGCGTGCACTGAGGATGCGTTACAAACTAACACTTCCTCGGCCGACGAACTAATGCATCCTGATCGTCACACGCAGCGACTTTTTTTTTTTTATGCTTCCTCAGTGACATCGGTCTCGATAAAATACTTTGGTTTGTTATGTGCCGTGTAAGTTTGTTCGTGAATGAAGCATATTTACGTTTACTTCTATTTGCAGTATATGGATCTCCAATAACGTGGCAAGAACGCTTTCAGGCCAACATCGCTGCGCAATGCATCGGTAAGATTCATTAACGAAGACATCCTTTATCTGTCTCGATTTCTTTCTAAATTTGCGCGACTTCAAATCATAGAAATTGTTTTAGAAAACCTTGTTTCTAAAAAATGAAAATTCTACACGCTGCGAAAGCCCCAAGAAATTTTTCGAATCGTGAAAGCTTGTATTCTTTTCCTTCATTGGTTGGAGTATAGGAGTAAATGTTTCGTCGACGAAGTGAATGTGTTCGTGATTCGCACGGTAATATAACCATGCTGTATACAGCCGGCGCCCTTCCACCTGAAACCATGCATTCGTCCTTTCTAAAATACTGCTTGCGGGCTGTAGCGAGCATATATAGACTCACGCAAGCTGTCGATCATGGTTGACGGTGTTCATCCTCTACTATCATGGCACTCCCCCCCCCCCCCCCCGCCCCTTCCCATTTCATTTCGCCCTCTTATTTTCTTTCAGTTGTCCAGCAGACGGTTTGGTGTCTGTTTAGTTGTGTAATGCTGCCCGTGTGTACATCATCATCAGCCTGACTACGTCCACTGCAGGACAAAGGCCTCTCTTATGTTCCGCCAATTAACCCACTCCTGTGCTTCCTGCTGCCAATTTATACCCGCAAACTTCTTAATCTCATCTGCCCACCTAACCTTCTGTCTCCCCCTAACCCGCTTACCTTCTCTAGGAATCCAGTTAGTTACCCTTAACGACCAGCGGTTATCCTGTGTACGCGCTACATGCCCGGCCCATTTCCATTTCCTCTTCTTGATTTCAGCTATGATATCCTATAACCCCCGTTTGTTCCCTAATCAACTCTGCTCTCTTCTTGTCTCTTAAGGTTACACCTACTATTTTTCTTTCTATTGCCGGTGCGTACAATAAGTAGTATACTTGACTTACGTCACTTCGTAAGTCAAGTATACTACTTATTCGCACATATCGGTGACGCAGGCGCGCAATATTAGTGACGTAATGAAATCTCTTCGTGATACCTACATCTTCAAGCTGTCTTCCTTATTGTGATTTCGCTGCTGCAAATGGTCCCGAAAGGTGCCAAGTCAAAACATCACTTCATGCTTGACCCTTTCCATCTTTTCTCGATGCTCATTGACTCCGCTTATTGTGAGTTTGACTTTAGGAAGATACACGCGCGTATTCTGTGGAAACAAATGAAGAACACGATAAAGCAGAGATACCGTGATGAGGAACTTTTAGCCACGCTTGTTTTCTGCGGTAGTCATCGCTGTGCCGCACGCAAGAACAATGATCAATCACGGCGCTCAGCGGCGGCACGTTGTCTCAAGGTTGCGCGCTCCAAGCCATGACATGTTACTTTCTTTCGCTTTCTATGGCCTTCGGGCTTTCTTTGAACCATGTGTAGCAGCTTAGTATCTATTGTTTGTTCCCTACCCGAAAAAGAGAGACAGATTGAAAGTAGTCCTAAGAAGAAGGCCGAGAGGTTAACCATACTGAGACCCTTTCGCTATCCAACACTGGCTAAGGACGAAAGGTACATTTAAACAAATATAAGACAAGTTCACACTTCGCGTGGGCAGATGCCTAAAAACACTTTTGTCGTTGACTTTCACACGAAGCTCTTACAAACGTGCACGGCGCTTTAAAATCTGCAGTTATAGCTTTCGCACATCGGATACACTTCGCGCTTAAGCAAAAAAGTGTTCGGTCTAGGTGCCATGATGTAGTCAAAACGACAAGCCTTTCGGGTTCGGGTATTGGGTATAGTTACGGAGGAGGTCAGGTTCCGTATGCTTAGAGTGGCATCGGTAGTGGTGCTGTACGAGATCCCAATCAGGAATGAAAATAAGTCCGTGTGTGCAAAGAAAGAAAGAAAGAAAGAAAGGAAGAAAGAAAGAAAGAAAGAAAGAAAGAAAGAAAGAAAGAAAGAAAGAAAGAAAGAAAGAAAGAAGCTATAGTGGAAGGCTTTCAGGATTGTTATTCTTTGTGTCAAGTAAAAGGATATATATCTTAGGGCATAGGGTGGAGTAAAATGCGACAATAATATGAAATAGTGAATTTAATTTTAGGGGCAGTGCTCCTTACGCCATGGGACGAACGTATCGTGTCGTAGTCGTAGTAGCCACCCTCTCATTAATTATATCCACTGGATGGCGGTACTTGTATATAATGAATATATGATGAAAAGATGCGAGATGGTGGTACTTGTATTCAATGAATATATGATGAAAAGATGCGAGATGGTGGTACTTGGAGTTTTCACCAGACAGACAGACAGACAGACAGACAGACAGACAGACAGACAGACAGACAGACAGACAGACAGACAGACAGACAGACAGACAGACAGACAGACAGACACAGACAGACACAGACAGACACAGACAGACACAGACAGACACAGACAGACACAGACAGACACAGACAGAAACAGACAGACAGACAGACAGACAGACAGACAGACAGACAGACAGACAGACAGACAGACAGACAGACAGATGAATGGAGGGACGAACGGACGGACGGCCGGCAGCAATCAAAACATCATGTCGGGACCTCTGTTAAATGCTCGCGCAAATTACCGTTAGACGCCACAATTTTTATCATTCCTTGAGTATGTTCATATCTTTAATTCAGTCAAATCACTTCAATACAATCAGCTCCAAGCTTTAAGTATCTCCTGGAATTTTGGTGCAGGCCTGTTTGTTCTAACTCTTGCGTGATTCAAATGTTACACTTCACTCGAAAAAGTTAAGTTCGGGGAAACGTGGTCTTGATTTTAGAGCCAAAAGCCTGCTGAAGCTCACAGACAACACATGCACAAAGATTGCCATTACATTGAAGTACGCCTATCTCATGCCCGTGGTGCCAGCATCTCCGGCAAAGATTCTAAAACTGGCGCCAGCCACAGGTTGGCACAAATTCATCAAATATTGATAGTAATAATGAAAATAATAATAAGTGATTTTAGGTGTCAAAATCACGACTTAATTACGAGGTTCGTCGTACCTCAGATCTAGAAATATTTATAATATATAGACTTCTTTTCACAAAACGCAAAATGTTCTTCTTATTTCATATTGTATACACAGTTAACAAACACCGGTCGATCTGTAGTCAAAGGCTAGTTGTAGGACAGATAACACAGAATACCTAGAAAATCGTAGGAGAGCAGGAAAGAGAGAGAGAAAAAAAGAAAGGAAAAGTGGTTATAACATTCGTTATAAACGAAACTGTCAATGTGGATTTTTCAGATCAACAGCGAGCAATTCAAGTGACTAAGAACTAATATACAATTTATTGCTGAAGAACAAGGTCGGTGCAACATTTAGATGCGTCGAAAAAATGCGCACGCATGTTTAACAAAATGTGGGGTAACCTTCGTTGACATCACCCAGCATTCGCCTGCCTCTACACCATTTCACTCCCACCGAGACGTCGAACGCGCAACCATCGGGTCAGGAGCCGACCACTGCAACCAGTAATCCAACGCGACGGGCCTTTAATGAGTGAAGTTGAGGCGTGCAAACGCGGCAGCAGGATAGGAGAACAAAATAACACGGCGTTTTCGTTTTCGCCTGTTGTGTCCATGTCTGCACACATCAGCTTCACTCATGCGTTGACGGTGGTGTCGGGCACGCGCGGAACACTATATACAACTTTATTTTGAGCACACCGAGATTTTACCGAGCCTCAGTTTTCGAGTCCGCAATGTACTACTTAATGGTAACACAGAAAAAATGGTTGTTTTATTACAAGTAATATATAGGAAGGAGACAAGAAAGAGGTCATTTTTATTTACCGATGGCGACAACTGGCGGCGCCTGGCGCCGACAGACAGATATGACTGCGCCGGAGAAGTTTCTTGGTCCACTATAGCTTTCGGATGTCCAAGGAGAGTTAGTATTGTTTAGGCGTCGTCCAGCAGACCACTGGCCGGTGGGTGCAGACGTAGCCCCGTGAAGACATCCATTGTTGGTTCCGAGTGCCGAAAGGAGTGGCTAGCTTTCTTGGTTTGACGCCGACGCTTGTTTCGCTCCTGCGTGGACAGAAGGGAGATATGGCAGAAGAGAGTGATCACTGCAGGCGTTCCACGAATTATGTATGTCTGAGTGGCTCATTTCAAGTGCAGGAGAGAGCGGTGGCGCCCGACCACTTCTTGGCTGTAAAGGGAGGCCTGTGAACAGACAATAGAGGAGGGCAGTGATCACAACAGCGCGTAGACGTGCAGGCGCCAGTAGACATGCGGGTTAGCTCTGGGCTGTCCACCAAGCCCGCGAGGCGGCTGAGAAGCTTGGCATCTCAGTCCCCACGTGGGAGCTGCCCGCAACACAGTGATCTGTGTTTTGGAGGACCAAGTAAAAGTTTATCCAATCCAATATCCTCAAAATACAGCGGCGTAAGACACGAACCCGTCGTTCCCGACCAAGAGTAAAAGTGTGCGGCTATGAACTTTAGCAAGGAGCTTGAAAATTATTAGTTGAAAATACATAGCGCATCACCAAGTCAACGTAAATATACAGACCAGAAGTTTGGCATGGCTAGCAGCTATTTGAAGAGACATTAATGCCAAATAACGTTTTAAGTCGGAGTGAAAGATGAATGCATCCCCAGGTGGTCTAAATTTCCGGAGCTCTCCACTACGGCGTCTCTCATAATCATATAGTGGTTTTGGGACGTTAAACCCCACATATCAATCAAAGATGAATGCGTGACAACGTCTAAAACAACAATATTATCAACAGCAGTGCCTTACTTACCGAGAAATTGATGTAAATGCACAAGGACACATGCACCGCGCGAGGGACATTCGCAAATAAATCCTGATGACGTCAGACTTGCTACCTACAATTAATTACTTGTAATTGAACTAGATGTACTAAAGAACCTTCCGTACATCAGGGACAGAATAAAATGCTGCTTGTTCATTTCTGTTTGATTGAAGGAGCGACGCAGGCGGTGCCATGTAGCCGTACTTGGAAGCTGTCACACGGTGATTAACCTGCGACGCAGTTCGGTCTCTCAGTTGTCATAAACCAATGAACGCGCCTTCACGCTCTGCGACGCTGGCGTAAACGCTCGCGACATCACCGTCTCGTCCGCCATTTCGACCTTCCGCTGCGCCACCTATAGTCGCTGGAATGATTGAATAACGTGAGTGGTTCAAAAGTTCAATTTTTTCCTGGTTAAACTTAGGATGCCTCGATGTGCGCGCGTCTCCGTTGCTAGGGTGGAGACACGGATGGATGGATGGATGGATGGATGGATGGATGGATGGATGGATGGATGGATGGATGGATGGATGGATGGATGGACGGACGGACGGAAGGACGGAAGGACGGAAGGACGGAAGGACGGAAGGACGGACGGACGGACGGACGGACGGACGGACGGATGGATGGATGGATGGATGGATGGATATTGCTTTACCCTTTAGATCGGGCGGTGGCTAGCGCCATAATACTTAATGAACGAAAAATTAGATTTATTTTTTTTTCCTTTAAACAGTGAGGTTGAGTATTCGTACTTTGCAGTGAAGGGTTTAATTTTCACCCGTGTCTTGATTTTAGTCACCAATCAGATAACCTCCTTCTAGTTAATTCTACCCGCTTAAAGTCTATTTTGCCCTCCCTGTCACTAAACTTCAGGGCTTTGAAAAACTCTGCGCCATCATCCTGAACTATAAGGTGAAGCCCTTTACAGAACATTATCAAGTGTTCGGCAGTTTCCTCCTCCTCTGCGAATGCACTGCATACCGTGTCTACCCCTTCGTATTTGGCCCGATATGTCTTGGTTCCCAATACTCCCGTCCTGGCGTCAAACAGTAGAGAACTACGCCGAGTATTATCATAGATCCTTTCCCATTCAAAACACCATTGAAAAACTCCGCGCCGCCTGGCGGCCATATTAGTTCCAAAGTGAAGGGTGACGCGCAGAGGCTAGCGCGGGAACGGTGCTGTAAACACGTTGCTCTTGACGTTATGAGATGCGTTCTTTGGCCGCTATGAGACGCCGCTGTGTGCCACTGTGTATTAGATCACACGCGAAAGGCCAGCGCATGTTCAGTGGCCCTCGTAACACTGAGCGAATAAAAAAAAAATGGAGAGCGCAAATGAGAGAGAGATTGTGGTTATATCAGAAGAAAAGAAAAGAAAGGTGCCGACCCGTAACTGTCTCTCCTTACGAGGACACCTCAACAGGTCAGCAGAGGAATGGGATATGGGGAATAAAAGATATAGAGAGAAGGAATAAAAAGAATAGAAGGAAAATAGATGGATAAGAAGCCGCCAGCCAGCGAGAGGAAAAAAGAAGGAGATAGGAAAGTGGAGATCCGGTCGAAGCAGTCCAAGGGCGGGGTGCCACAATGCGAGAGCTGCACGGCATCAGGAGACCGCGGAGGGCGAACCAGTCGGCGGGAGCTACGCTGAAGTCGGAGATCGCGAGGGCACAACCGTCCAGCTTGAAATCCTCCGAGCGAATCGAGCGCAAATGAAACGCCACCGCTGGCATCCTACCAATGGGGTTTTAAAAAAATTGCTGGAGTGGAAGCTCCCGCCACACTTTGCCAGCAGAAGTGAAGCCAGCTTTTGCCCTGCAAAGATCTCATAAACAGGCTGTTTTGTGGTGGTGCCTACTTGGGCATCAAATGGCTTTGATTTGTTAGTCTGAAGGCTTACGTTAAGTGTATAGTTTCCGATGGAGTAATCCGCAGTGACAAGTATCGGTGACTTATTCTTCAATAAAATTTGCCTTATATTGAATGCTTACCAATGAAAACTATAGTAACGCAAGGACCAACTTTGAGCACTATCTGACCTGAAAGTGTTGCCACGTTAAACTCGTTGGGCGTGTAAGGAAAACGCTCCTTCTCAATTGCCGAACGCTAACAGCTCATCATGCCCCTAGTGAGATGGCTGCCGCAGCCGACATATTACGGTTGGCACGGCTTCACTCGTGGGCAAGAATTTCCACTTCAGCAATTTTATTCAACCTCCTTGCATCCGACCGACAGCATTATATAAGATATATGCGATGGGAGTTGTTGACTTGTCCATCACGTGGCCGTGCAATTTTTAGTCACTGGAAGTCAGTATGCTACCAAACAAATTCTTGCTTGTCTCGTTATAAGAGCGCCGCATAAGTACCGCGTGAAGCTGCTTTTACAAAAAGGATCTTAAGCTTTGCTTTAAGCCGTGCGGAGCTAATAGATGCTTAGGCTACCTTGCCGATAAGCTTAGATAAGCTTGGTCAAGACAAGTTATTCATAACCTATGCTAAATGAGCATATCAAAACAATCAATTACAATACATACAAATCAGTACTCATTCATACACATTGATGTGAATTAAGCCGCCGAATTAAAGTAGGGTATCATATCGCAGCATAATTGAGTTTGGAAAAGCCAATTTAATGCTAGTCGATACCAAACTACGCTGATGAATGCATAAGAAGTGGGATTAGGCAAGATTAGTCCACACTAGGTCAAATCACGCTAATTCGGTCCAAGAATAGATGGCATAACCATGAGGTAGAATACACCCGACTAGGCTAAGTCCTTTCCGATTAGGCATCACTACATAAGTCAGGGTTAAGTTAATCCTGATCATGTGAATATTGAGTGATTTTAGAATGAACAGCCATTTCGGTGGCTGCGTATGGTCGCATTAAGCCGATTCAATCAAATTTGATCAAGTGGGATGAAGGTAATCTGAATGTTAAACCATCCAATTTTGCGTAAGTTGAGATTGGCTAGCAAGTTGTATAACATATTACGGCCACAATAAGACGATGCCGAATATGCCGGATAAAGATAATCCACAGTAAGATAATCTTCAGCAGGTGAATTCAGATTGAGTTGAGATGGTCTAGCTTGTTGGATACCGGAGCATGGTCCCGCTAAGGCCATCCGGATTAAGCCATACTAAGCTAATCCAGACTAATGTAATCCAGAACCGGCTGTTTGAGTAAATTAAGTTTGTCTGGTCAGTTGAATGATAGAGCATGGCCACAAAACAGATCGGATCAAGTCGGAATAAGCAAATCATGAGCAATCGAATTTGGCGATTTGGCGTGCGTGTCGAGCCTGAGCATGGCCACGTTAAGCCAGCTCGGATTTAGAGAAATTAAGCTAATCCGAGTTAATATCATCGTAAAAAGCTTATTTTGAGCAAAATGGGATTGCCTGGCGAGTTAGATGACTGAGTATTATCATAATGAGGCAATGTGGATTCAGCTGAATTAAGGTAATCCACATTAAGTTAATCACGAGTAAGCAAATTCGGAGTGACTTGAGATTTTTCTAGCCTGCTGGAGGCTGGAGCACGGTCCTGTTACGCCCATCCGGATTAAGCCAAACGAAATTAGGTTAAGATAATCTGATCTATGTGTTATTATTAGTCATTTATGTTTGTCATACTCTCTTGCCGTGCCATGTCAATACTGGTAATAAACAAGATAAAAAATCCGCCATTAAGATCTCATGACTTCCTCATGTGTGACATGGCGCACATGACATGCATGACAGAATTTTCATGTTATAGGACCAGTCAGTTCTGACAGTTATGCCCTCGTATCATGTCGTGTCAGTTTTCGTAGACACCAAAATAATAAAGTTGCTATTAGAGCTCCATGACCGGATGATGTTCGTCATGGCCTGCGTGACATTCGCGACAAGGTTTTCGTGTTATGATCAGCTAATTATTTGTTCATAATCTTTTTTCATGGCATGTAAATTTTAGTATTCCACAAATTAATAAAACAGCCATTAGAGCTTCATAACCGGGTCATATATGTCATGGCGTATATGACATACATGACATCTTTTCAGTGCTATAACCCGTCATTTTTTCCATATTATGACGTTATCACCAATTGTCAATTTTGGTATATATAATGGTGATAAAATGGTCATTAGAACCTTATGACTGTGTCATGTGTGTCATGGCTGTCACAGAACGAGCGCTAAAAAAGAGCGCGCCGCCAAATCCTTGCGACAACGGGCGGCAGACACGCCGCGAGGTAAAAAGAGAAAAAAAAAGAAAGCAAACATCGAGGGCTCCCGGGCGCGCGCTCTCCCCGCAGAAGCACGGCTTCGCAGACGAACCTCCTCACCCCACATCGGCGGCCCAGCAAGCCCGCGATTTTTCCAGAAAGAAGTGGGCGGGGCCATACCGAGTTGACTCACCGGCAGGAGAGGGCATTCCAACTGTCTCGCCCTCTTCCCAGCTTTCGCCGCGTATCGCGCCGGCGAAATGACCAGAAATTTCTGGAAAGTCGCGCGCAAGGTATTTAACCGAGCAGCCGAGACGAAAAATCAGGAGGTGACGGAAGTTAACGCCAGAGCGCGTAGGAATTCCGCCGTGTAGTCGGCGAAGGTTCTGCCCGTAGTGACAGAACAGGAGGAGACGGAAGTGAGCGCCAGAGTGCGTAGAGAGTCCGCCGTGTAGTCGGCGAAGTTTGTGGTCCGTAGGGACGGCTCGAGCTACAGGCAAGAGCGTGGGTTTACCGCTATTGAGCGAGGACGCGTGGCAACAGCTGCATGTGTGAAGCCGACGTGTTCGGGCGAAGAAGTTGAAGTTTGAAGAGTGGCCAATTGAAGACGGGAGGTTTCCTGGAAGAGAAACTTCAGAGAGCTGCGGAACGACAACAACGCTGGACTTTGAGTGAGTGATTCTCGGAAGAGTATCATTCAGACTTTTGTTCCAAGGACTTTGGACTGAATAGGTTTTCTATCTCTTTAGTCCTTAAGTGTCTTGGTTGTTCAATGCATGTGACTGCATCGTAGTGCGTATTGTTGTCTGTGTCCGTTGTTTCAAGTGTGGTTGATTGTACTGTGTAGTACATTGTCTGTTTGGTGACGTATTGTATGTAACTATTGTGGAGTGTGCATACGTGTGTATTGTTTTTGATCTGCCGTTAATGAGAATATAATTTTGTTTGTTTATCATCTCTCGGCTCTGTCTTGTTCTTTGGGCCACAGCCGGCGTCCGCTGGCGCACCAATAAGGACCACTTCTAAATTGTCCACGCTTTCGTGGTGCGGTTCGGGGGGCCGATACTTCGGCTCTTGGAATTAGCCCGGCGATCGCCTCCCTAATAAACGGGACAGGTGTGACAATTAATCTGGCGTCCGCGATACAGGACCTTTTGGTGCACAGTGTGTCCAAAGTAGTGAGAAAGAGCCTCGAGTTGTTGATAGTGCTATCGGAACGATTTTGTGTGTTGTTCAGTGTTCTCGTTAACGAGTGCAGGGGAGTGTTCCGATAGACTGATTTAGGCAGATACTTTTTGCACGCGGCAAGGTTTCATTTGCGAGTTGCGAGACACAATGGATCTCGAAAAGTTAGTTGCGCTTGGTGAGAAGATGGGTCTTTCCGGCGCCGAACTACGGAAATGGGTAAGCCAGAAGGAGAAAGAGGCGGTGGAGAGAGAAAGGTTGGCAGCTGAGAAAGCCAAGGAAGAAAAAACAGCTGAGTTGGAACGAGAGAGGTTGGCGGTCGAAAGAGCCAAAGCGGAAAAAGAAGCTGAGTTGGAGAGAGAGAGGTTGGCGGCAGAGAGGGCCAAGGAAGAAAAGGCAGCTGAGTTGGAGAGAGAAAGGCTGGCCGCTGAAAGGGCGAGAGAAGAAAGAGAAGCAAAGGAGCGACAGCTGAAAGAAGAAAGAGAGGCAAAAGAGCGACAGCTGAAGGAAGAAAGAGAGCAGCAATTGAAGTTGGAGCTGGAGAGAGAGAAGTTGGCAGCCGAAAGGGCGAGAGAAGAAAGAGAAGCGGAGATGGCTGAAAGGGAACGGCAGCGGCAGCACGAAATTGAACTCGAGCGGCTCCGTTTGCAACAGCGAAACGAAACTCCCGTCCAAGCTAGAGTTGAAAGCAGCGAACGAGAGGATCACGGCTTCCGCTTGAACCCAAGCAAGCTGCTCGTAGCGTTTGATGAAAGGAAGGACGACCTTGACGCGTACCTTCACCGATTTGAGACGATTGCGAAGAGCCAGAATTGGCCGGAACATCAATGGGCGACTGCTTTGAGTACTTGCTTGAGTGGTGAAGCGCTCAGTGTGTACGGTAGGCTGACGCCGACCGATGCAGCCAACTACGCAAAGGTGAAAGCTGCTTTGTTGAAGCGATTTAGATTTACCGTGGAAGGATTCCGGGACAGATTTCGGACAGGAAAGCCAGCTGATGGTGAGACAGCTACGCAGTATGCTGCCCGACTTTGCCATTATTTCGACAGATGGATTGAACTTTCAGGGACAGCACAGGAGTACGATGAGCTTAGAGAGCTCCTAATTAGAGAACAATTTCTTACTAGTTGCCACCCAAGCCTGTCGCTGTATTTGAAAGAGAGGAAGGCAGAGTCATTTGAAGGAATGCTTGAATTGGCTGATCAATTCTTGGAAGCGCAAGGTGGCACTAATTTGGCCAAGGTAAAGAAGGAGTGCCCCGACGATTCGAAGAAATTGGCTCCCGAAGAAAAGAAGCGTGCACCAGAGAGCATTCCGCGATGTTTTTTGTGCAACCGAGTGGGTCATCGCGCGAAAAACTGTCGAACGATCTTTACGAGCCCTACGGTTGTAAAATGTTTTAAGTGTGGTCAGACTGGGCACAAAGCAGACGCTTGTCGGAACGGAGTGAGTCAAACTCACCAGGTATCTTGTGTGCAAGCGGCACCGAAATCTGATAATAATGCCGTCACTGATGGATTCGTAGAGTTGAAGAATGGGGAGAAAATTCCTATTGTGGGTGCTGTAATGTCAAAACAGCCAACCGGTGTTACGAAGGGAATGCCAACGCTTCCTGGAAAGATTGCAGGCAAGAAGATTACGGTTCTAAGAGACACCGGTAGCTCCACGGTTATCGTGAGGAGAAATTTGGTACGGGAAAGAGAGTTGACAGGCAGAACGAAACCGGTTTGCCTAATTGACCGTACGGTCCGGATGCTTCCCGAAGCAGAAATCAAGGTTGAAACCCCGTACTTCAGCGGGAAGGTTACTGCGTTATGCATGACGACCCCCCTGTATGACCTTGTCATCGGAAACATCGGCGGGGCGCGAGGGCCAAGTGATCCAGAATGTTTGGGAGAAGACCCGAAGATAGAGCCCTCGCCAACGCAGCGGCCGCGAGATACAGTGGAGGAACATCCCGTGACGGAGCTCACTAGAGCCCAAGGTGAAGCTGCGGCGCAAGAGACAGCGAAGGAGAAGACGATCGTGTCGAATCAGTTCACGGGCCGAGCAACCGGACGTACGTCGGCACGACCTCAACCGACTGACAGTGTAAAGGAGACGGAGTTGGCCAGCCGGGCAAAATGTAGAGGCATTATCAAGCGGGTAAATAAACAGACAGGACCCGTCGAATGTAATGACGCGTTAACGGTGTCGGAAGAGACAACGATGGCTGAGACGACGCCTCAGATATCGTCGTGGGAAAGGGCTCGCCGAAAAAGAACGTGGAAACACAAGAATAGATCGAGCGAGCACCGCAAAAAGGGGCGCAAGCGCTGTTCGAAGTACTCAAGATAGGTGCTGAGGTGGAATCAGAATGTGTTCGGCAGGGCTGAGTGACATATGTTGTGTTAATATTCTTGTTATCCTGTGTCTCAAGTGTATGTCGAGTGAGTCAGTGTTCTGTGCGATGGTGTGATGTATAGTGTTGTATAATTGTTGGATAGACCGAACTTTGTACGGTTGTATTGTTTAGAATGTGTGATGAAGTGTTGTAGGCATGTACCTGTGGCTATATTTCATGTGTTGTGGAATTGAACTACAATGTACGATTGTATTGAGTGATATATTGTGAATGTGAAGTGTCATGAGCGACGGATTGTGTTACAGTCTGTGAGAATGTGTGGTGACTGTGCGCGCTCGTCTGTGTGGTTTTTGAATATTATGAGATAATATTCTTAAAGTGGGGGGCAGTGTCACAGAACGAGCGCTAAAAAAGAGCGCGCCGCCAAATCCTTGCGACAACGGGCGGCAGACACGCCGCGAGGTAAAAAGAGAAAAAAAAAGAAAGCAAACATCGAGGGCTCCCGGGCGCGCGCTCTCCCCGCAGAAGCACGGCTTCGCAGACGAACCTCCTCACCCCACATCGGCGGCCCAGCAAGCCCGCGATTTTTTCCAGAAAGAAGTGGGCGGGGCCATACCGAGTTGACTCACCGGCAGGAGAGGGCATTCCAACTGTCTCGCCCTCTTCCCAGCTTTCGCCGCGTATCGCGCCGGCGAAATGACCAGAAATTTCTGGAAAGTCGCGCGCAAGGTATTTAACCGAGCAGCCGAGACGAAAAATCAGGAGGTGACGGAAGTTAACGCCAGAGCGCGTAGGAATTCCGCCGTGTAGTCGGCGAAGGTTCTGCCCGTAGTGACAGAACAGGAGGAGACGGAAGTGAGCGCCAGAGTGCGTAGAGAGTCCGCCGTGTAGTCGGCGAAGTTTGTGGTCCGTAGGGACGGCTCGAGCTACAGGCAAGAGCGTGGGTTTACCGCTATTGAGCGAGGACGCGTGGCAACAGCTGCGTGTGTGAAGCCGACGTGTTCGGGCGAAGAAGTTGAAGTTTGAAGAGTGGCCAATTGAAGACGGGAGGTTTCCTGGAAGAGAAACTTCAGAGAGCTGCGGAACGACAACAACGCTGGACTTTGAGTGAGTGATTCTCGGAAGAGTATCATTCAGACTTTTGTTCCAAGGACTTTGGACTGAATAGGTTTTCTATCTCTTTAGTCCTTAAGTGTCTTGGTTGTTCAATGCATGTGACTGCATCGTAGTGCGTATTGTTGTCTGTGTCCGTTGTTTCAAGTGTGGTTGATTGTACTGTGTAGTACATTGTCTGTTTGGTGACGTATTGTATGTAACTATTGTGGAGTGTGCATACGTGTGTATTGTTTTTGATCTGCCGTTAATGAGAATATAATTTTGTTTGTTTATCATCTCTCGGCTCTGTCTTGTTCTTTGGGCCACAGCCGGCGTCCGCTGGCGCACCAATAAGGACCACTTCTAAATTGTCCACGCTTTCGTGGTGCGGTTCGGGGGGCCGATACTTCGGCTCTTGGAATTAGCCCGGCGATCGCCTCCCTAATAAACGGGACAGGTGTGACAATGGCACACATCGCCATCATGACATTTTAAATGCGAAGCATTTCTTAGAGAACTTCAGTGACTTTGAGCGTATCTATCTATCTATCTATCTATCTATCTATCTATCTATCTATCTATCTATCTATCTATCTATCTATCTATCTATCTATCTATCTATCTATCTATCTATCTATCTATCTATCTATCTATCTATCTATCTATCTATCTATCTATCTATCTATCTATCTATCTATCTATCTATCTATCTATCTATCTATCTATCTATCTATCTATCTATCTATCTATCTAGCCGCCTGCGACTTTTAACTCTCCTGGCCGTTTCGATAATGGTATCGACACCAAACTTAGTATGGCATACCATGACTATATGAGGAGCATATTTGATTACTCATAATATAATGAATGTAATGATTTACATTTTATAGTGCTGCAGTTTTTGCAGTGGTTTTGTTCACATGGCATGTTGCAAAACTGGTATGGTATGACATGATTGCATGGCTAACACAAGCGACAGACCCTAATAAAGAAATCATGACATGTGTGTCATGTAACAACATGGCTACATGCCACGCTCATGATGCACTCTCCGCCATTTCGCTAGCGTCACATATACCAAATTTGGTATTACGGTACGTGAATGAATGACGCAGCTATCTGACTGGTGCAAACATGATAATCGTGAGATGCGTGTCATGTGACAACATGACTACATGCCACGCTCATGATTCGCTGGCGGCCGCGTAGCTAGCTTCACTTATACGAAGTTCGGTATTACGGGACGTGGATGGATGACAAAGGTATGAGACTAGTGCAAACATGATAAACATGAGATGCGTGTCATGTAACAACATGACTACATGCTACGCTTATGATGCGCTCGTGGCCGTTTCGCTAGCTTCACATGTACCAAACTCGGTATTACGCCACGCGAACGGATGTCATAGGTAAATGACACGTCCAAACATGATAATCACGACATGAGTGTCATGTAACAACATGTCTACATGCCACCCTCATGATGCACTGGTGGCCGTTTCGCTAGCTTCACATATGCCAAATTTGGTATTACGTGACGCCAATGGATGACGAAGAAATGTGACTGGTGCATACATAATAATCATCAGATGCGCGTCATGTGAGAACATGACTGCATGCCACAGTCAAGGCGCCAATACATTTCGACATGACGTGGTGCGCGTGTTCGCCGGCGTTTATTTCGTCACGTCACGCCGGCGTTGCCACGCCAGGCGCCGGTCCTGCTATATACTCGCAGGCGCGTGCCGCGCTGCATTGCTTTGAAGCATGTGAGTTTCAGCGCGTCCAGCGTCCCTCCATCACGAAAAGGGAGACGCAGTGTTGTCTGGGTAACGCATTGGCATAGAGTAATGTTACTCTATGGAATCGGCGCGGAACGCAGGATGGCGCATTTGACGCCGCTTGCCATCGGGCTGCGCTGAAGGACGCTGGTGGCGCCTGGCGTCAAACTATCGAGCGCTCGCGTTTTGTTAACGGAGCGTCGCTGTGCCCAGCGTGCGCGCGCGTCAACGCTACATTGGAGTATATTGGGCCCTTCATGATGCGCTCGTGGCCGTTTTGCTAGCTGCGCATATATCAAATTTGGTGTTACATGACGTAAATGAATGACGAAATTTTGACTGATGCAAACACAATAATCCTGACATGCGTGTCATGTAGGAACATGACAACATACTGCGCTCATAGTGGTGCTCGCGCCGTTTTGCTAGCTCCTCATACACTTAGTTTGCTATCACGTGACGTGAATAGATGACGAAGGCAAACGACACGTCCAAGCATGATAATCTTGACACGGAAGTCATCTACGGCATCATTTACCTCCACCTCGTAACGTTTGCAGATTTTAAATTGACGTATCAACATTTCTCATTTGTGCTTCGCATATTATCGGTTCCCACTGTACGTCGGATCTGCCAATTTTTATGCCGTGTCAGTTTTGGTGCACATCAAGTTAATAAAGCGGTCGTAAGAGCCCCGCCGCGGTGGTGTAAGGTACTCGGCTGCTGACCTGCAGGTCACGGGATCGAATCGCGGCTGCGGCGGCTGCATTTCCGATGGAGGCGGAAATGTTGTAGGCCCGTGTGCTCAGATGTGGGTGCAAGTTGAGGAACCCAAGGTGGCCGAAATATCCGGAGCCCTCCACTACGGCGTCTCTCATAATCATATGGTGGTTTTGGGACGTTAAACCCCACATATCAATCAAAGCGTTCGTAAGAGCTCCATGATCCGGTATCTATATGTCATTGCCTGTATGACATGCGTAACAAGATTTTCGTGTTATGACCAGTCGTGTATATTTTCCCCATGCTTTTGACACACCACGTCAATTTCGGTATGCATGAAGTTCACCAAATAGTCGTTCTGGCTCATTGATCACGCCTCGTATGTCATGGCATACATGAAATACACGTCCTTATTTTGATGTAATGAGCTGTAACTCATGTTTTTTTTTCTTCTCTAGGCGTCAGGCATACTCGCGTAAACACCAGCAAGGCTAAGCAGCCCTGCTCCGGAATATTCTTTTTTATTTTATTTTTCCTGTCGGGAAACAGCCCGAGGTATTTCCAACTACATGTGTATGCCGCAGAAAGAAGGAGCCCTTCGGTATTTCTTACTGAAACGAAGAGTATACGTGTGCGTATACTGAAAGCAGCAGGTCGTACACACCGCGATGTAGTTGTGTACGCCATTGAGCTGTGCGCCGATTGTGATGACGTCAAGTTGTCTCGGCGCTGGGGAAACACCGGGACTGTCGACAGCCGCTGACGTTGGCACCTACGCGCGTGGCCGCTTATGGCGTGGCCGTTTAGCTCATCGTTTCCTTGTTGCATTGAAGCCAATGTGCGCGTATATCGATGCTATATATATATATATATATATATATATATAAGGGAAAGAAGTGTATACCTAAGGGCTTGTTTTTCCGTGTTTTAACACAATATTATTGAGATCTAACAGACAGTAATGCCAAGGAATGTACAGGGGAAGTTATTAGAACCAATTCGTTCTAATAGCTTCCCCTGTACATTCCTTGGCATTACTGTCTGTTAGATATCATATATATATATATATATATATATATATATATATATATATATTGTTAGTGTGGGGATATATAAAGTTGTCGGATTTGTTGTTAAGTGTACATTATTGTCTCCAGAGTTGAAAGAAACTAGGAAATTTTTAGTAGACTGCGAGAACTCCAACCTTATGGTATATATAAAAAAAAGCCAGCTTATTGAGTCCGCAAAACAGGCACTCAAGTTGCATCACAGGTCTTGCTCTAACCTGTTTAAACATCCTTCATGTTACATTTACCACATCTTCCACTGCGTGCCCACTAGATGTCACTGCACTTTCCCAGCCTTTCAAGGTATCTTCAAAAAATGGAAGCAAGAAACATCACCCATAAAAAAGTAAGGACTAAAAGCTGTCACCTGGTCACCCTCTCTTTAGAATGAATGCCAATAATCGTAATAAATCACCACCGTTTGATATGAGGTAAATCGACACCAGCGCTACCTGCTTCGTCCGACACTTGGTGCGCACTGGAAATGTTTTATGCAAGTCATTCTCCCCACGGCTTTCACTAAACGTCTGAAAACTTCGCAACTGTTTCATTAGTAAATGCACCGAATCACTTATATGCGTCTGACGTATTTCTGTGAAAATAAAAACATTGCAGTTACACCCTACACGATCTTGCAGGACAACCGCAACCGAGATTTCTTATGCTCTTTCCTAGATTATCTCTACATCGGTTTCAAGCTCCTAGTCTATTCAACCCACACTCCCTTGCCATTAGCGTATACCATGATACATCACATGATTGAAGGAATCTTGAAGTGAAGAATTCGGCTTACATAGTTTTCTGCCCAGCGATGCACGAAAAAAATCGCTAATGTCATTGAGCCATCTGCGTGGTTTGAATGAAAACGATTTACTGGCTCAGAGCTCTTTTTAGGCCAGCACAATCCAATCGAGCAGTCTATCTCAATGGATGACAATTGCAAATGGGTTAATACCTTATTTCCTGCATGAAGCAAGGTTAAGCCGTCCACTTTCCTGCTATGCATGTGCAGTGAATACGGCTACCAGGTGGAATTACATCAGGTGAATTTAGATTTAGAAGTAAGCGTTCCGGCCTTGTAAGCGAGCAGCTGAGATATTTCAACTTAAGCTGAGCACATGTGCTGCCCAGTAGTCAGCGGTATAAGGAAGGTATATGGAAAACACGTGGAGCCTACTTAGGCTGAGTCCAGATTCCTGCCCTACTCGTAGGCAATGAAATATGTTAATAAGAGAGACTGAGAAAGAGAAACACACACACACAGGGCAGAGTATCACATGCTGTCGCTCAAATTCGTTACCTTCAAGTACTTCAGTGGTATAAGAGGCGCATGAACAATTGACCTCACAACTGAAGCTTTGTACTCTGCTCGCATGCGGCTCGGATTGAAAAGCAGATCCACGAGCTTTTTGCGGACCCCTCCACCCCTCTTAGCTCCTCCTCTCTTTCCTCCTGCTTCACTTGTCATGCCAAGGTCGATTACGCCAACCGCAACGACGGCATCGTCGGCTCGAACGGGAAGAGCCAGGAAGAAAGACGGTGAAGGAGGGGGGCGACTGCCGTCAGTTTTAGCGACACCCTGTACCCCGTGGAAGGCTGCCAGAGCTCCGTGGCATCGCTCACCGCGCGGAGGACGGGCGCACCGCCGATCCCCGCGGCCGCCAGTCACAGAAAACTTGCCAGGACCGTGGCACACTTTTCCTTTCCGCGACCACAGCAGCAGAAGACAGCGGCGTGCGGAACGAAATTCGCCTGCCTCGCTCGTGATTTCGCTCGCCCATATTATGGTCGCCAAGACACCGCCCCTGTGTATAGTGCCGCTCGACGCTTTCGGACCTATACGGCGGCGTTGGTCGGCGAGGACGTGAAATGCGTCAGGGTCACTTTCGGTGCGGTGTTTTTTTTTACGCACTTGGCGTTTCCATAGTTTCAGTCAACAGTTTCTTCGAACTTCGGCTTGCTTAGATTTCACTCCGGCAGAATGCAAAGTGCTACACTGGCGAAAATACTGCTGCACTTGCCTTGCATCGCAAACGAGATCAACTGCTAAAAAAGAGAGAAAGGCAAAGAAATTCAGAGAGGCTAACCAGACGCGCCTTTGGTTTGCTGTCCTGCGGTACAGAGGAAGCAAACTATGAAGGAGTGAGAGGAGAAAAGGGAACGAAAGAGTCTGTATACAGGCGGTCTCAGATGCCTGTGGGCATCCGTTGCACTAGCAATGTCGTCGTTCGTTAACGTATGCACAGGTCGCTCGCTGGATTCCGTGCCGACCGGTTCTGTGCCTGCGCGCTCCGCGCGCTTGCTATCTTCAGCGTCAGCGTAGCTCTGGCCGACTGGGCTCGCCCTACGTCACCTCCTGCCGCCGACGACCTTCGACGACAGTGTAGCTCTGACTTACTGGACCTGCTCTACGCCATCTACAGACGCCGACAACATCTCTCGCAAGTGTACCCGTCCTCGGACTCCAGTGACCGTGCTTCTATCTTTCCTGTCTCTCCTATCCCCTCAGTTTGTTGTTGCTTCTTCTTCCTGTTTTTTACACCTTTACTCCTACCCTTTTTGTCCCTCCTCACCCCCATTCCTTATGAGCTACTGTGGCGGTGTCGCTCACTGAAGCAGACAATAACGGGGCTCACTTTTCTCTTCATTTCTCTCTCAAGAATCACTCACACGTATGCACCATCGACGCTTGTGCACATGGTCAAGGTGCGAAAATCTTGGCTGATGAAAACGGTCTCGAGTTCTGTCAGCTTTGTTCTATCCGAATCGTGTATTTCTGAGTGTCATGACGAGGCCAAATGCTCAGGACGTGCTCGGTGGTCTCTTCGATCCACAAAACTCGGACACATATGTATCAGCGGATGTACTGTGCTCAACTCGGCTGTCTACAACGACGGAGTGTCGCGCACGGAACAGCACGAGGGACACCTGCAGTCGCAAATACGCCACATCAGAGCATGCGCGGCGCCAACGAAGTGCCTGTCCCTGCAGTTTCCACCCTTCTTTATTTCCACGGCCGCGATGGCTGCTTTGGCCGTCGAATCGCTGTCAACATTGACAAAATCGAAATGAAACAACAACAAAAACAAAATATTCTCGCTTCGTGATATCATATCACAGTGACAACGGTTTTACTTCGGCTTTCTTTTGTTTTATTTTTTGTTTTTTCGCGAAATGACTCAGAGCACTTTCGACGGCCAAAGCGGTTGTTGCATCCGCGGCCATAAACAGGGAACAGTATTCCGAAGCAGGCACATCAATAGCGCCGCGCATGCTCAGAGGTGCGTATTTGCGACTGCAGATGTCGCCCGTGCTGTTTCGCGCACGACGATAGCGTCGTTATAGACAGCCGAGTTGAGCACTGCACATTTGAGAATGCAAGTACCTCTCTAAAGGCGGAATCATAACTTTCCACTGGAGCAGAAAATCCTTGATTGCAGTTGAGCTGTGCATCTGCAACCTGAAACTCGAAAACGAAGCTGCATTCTTGGGTGTCATCTTGCCCAATGTGCATCATCGACTCAAGACGCTGGGAATCTACGTCACAAGGGTGTGGCAGAGGCAAATGCTTACCTGAAAGAGCAGAGTGGAGCGGCTGCAAGCACGCCACTTCCTTTTTACTGCGTGAGTCATGTAAGCAACCTGCGTAATTCAACTGTGTAACTGAAAAAGGGTGCTATTTTACAACCGTGTGTGCTGTACTAAATTAGGTTAAAATGTCATTGCAAAGATTCGGTCATCTGCCGCGACCAAGGGTGTACAGGACTTCATAGAGCTTGGATTTTCAAGCCTGCAGGAACAGTAGCTGCAGCTTCAAATAATGAGATGAGATAGCGTAATTAATCGACGTGGTCTAAATGAGCACAGTGATGACCATGAAAGACGCTGCAGACACTATAGTTGTTGCATTTTATTTAAAATTTGTTTTCCGAGTTTCTATACCGTGCGTGAGAAATTTAACGATCAAACTAATATTTTAATGGCTGAAAAACTTGTTTCAAAGATGCGTTCATTTGCATATAGCACCTTCCGCAAGCGTGTTCAGCTGGATAATGGTGATTTCAAGTTCACAGAATCTCACTAATATTGACGCCGTACCCTAATAGATGGTGAACAAAAAGTAACAGCTGACATTGTCGATTTCTCGCAACCAGAAGACAAACATAGGCGCTTACGCTTAAAGGAAGGAAATACGAACAAGAGAGAAGGCAGAGAGGTTAACCCGGTACATGCACAGTTTGCCACCCTATGCTGGGGAATGAGAAATGGAATCAAGAAGAAGACAGAAGAAAGAGAAGAGAAAGAGAGGAGCACATTGTCAGTACATGGGCTGATGCGTATGCAGTGGTGGTACTGTGCAAACGTCAAAAGCAGTTCACACGAGCTCGTAGTCTTCAGAAAGCGCAGGATGACTTTGTCTGCCTTGTGAGCCGACGACAGACTAGGACAGTGCTCCAGCTGCACCTGCAGAAAGAGTAACCAATCGTCCATTTGTCGCAACGTGTCAGAAATCTTTTGCCTCTGAGAGACAAATTTAGAGTACTTACGCGTAAAAATAACTCTGACTCGTAAACAATGCGCCAAATAGGGCTTTTGACATTACAGGATAAGTACGACAGCACCTTGGACTTCCTAGATCACCTGAATTTCCGACGTCACTATTAAGCAATCATAACGTCAATATGACATCATCACTTGAAATCAACGCAAATTCAAAGGTGTGCAGATCCCAGAGGCAATGCCATATTATGCGAGGAGCAGAAAGCTTGCAACGCTTCCAATGGCCATACTAAAGGAGCGGCACGCGCGCGCCATTTTCAATTGAGGGGCAGTTAATCGTAAATAAAAATATAATTGTTTCTGATGAAATAACTTATATAGACGAGTATTGGTGATTTATTTCCAATAAAATTTGCCTTGAATTCAATGCTTAATAAAAAAAGTGGTATCGGAAGGACACACTTTCATCACTATCTCACCAGAAAGGATTGGCACGTTAAACTCGCTGGACGTAAACTCCTTGGTTTTGACAAGGATTATTGGTTACTCTACATTGTTAACCACTTTCTCTTTACACACAGGATTAGCGAAGGTTCAGCTGCAGTGCCATGGATATAGTGAACTAGTATATATATATATATATATATATATATATATATATATATATATATATATATATAATATATATATATATATCTATATATTCTAGATAGGTCTATCTATCTCTCTATCTATCTAATCCAGCCGCCTACGACTTTTAGCTCTCCTGGCCGTTTCGATAATGGTATCAATACCAAACAATATGACTGGATGACTAACATATTTCACTAGTCATAACATAAAAATCATGACATGTATGTCATGAATGTCATGATTCACAATTTATGGCCCTGCAGCTCTTGCGGTCGTTCCGTTCTCATGGCATGATGCAAAACTTGTATGGCATTGCATGATTGCATGGCAAACACAAGCGACAGACTCTAACACGAAAATCATTACATGCGTGTCATGTAACCACATCACTACATGCAACGCTCATGATGCGCTCGCGGCCATTTCGCTTGCGTCACATATGTCAAATGTGGTATTATGGTATGTGAATAGATGACGAAGGTATGTGACTGCTGCAAACATGATAATCATGAGATGCGTGTCATGTAACAATATGACTACATGCCACGCACATCATGCGGTGATGCCACGCACATCATGCTTCCCTTATACCAAATTTCAAATTACGGGACGTGAATGGACGACGATGGTATGATACTGGTGCAAACATGATGAAGATTGGATTGGATTGGATAAACTTTTATTTGGTGGTGGTGGTGGTAAAAAACATTTATTTCAGAAAAAGTTTACTAGAGAGTGCCGACGTGGCCCATCGGCGTGCTAGAGTGGCAAGACCCTATTCCGGGACGCCAGTGGAGCTGGAAGCTGCCCGTGCGCGCTCCACCAAGGAGCGTTGTGCAGCCAAGGTAGAGCAGCCGAGCAGGTGCTCCTCCCAAGCCTCTCTAGTTGGGATAGGAAAAGGGGATGAGAAAGGGACGGGATTAACTGGGCACGATGCTACGACGTGATATGTGTCGGCGAGCACATGACAGGTCGAGCAGGTGCGATTGATTTCCGGCAAAAAGTGCCTGGCGACCGCCGGACTGATAAAGGTGTTCGTCTGCAGGCGGCGTAGCAGTCGTTCGTCCGCTTTCTCCAAACCGCGTGCGGGGTCCGGGTAGAGGCGGTGCGAAGCCCGGTAATAAGCCAAAATTTCGCGAAAGCGCGTCAGGTTGGTATTGCCAGATTCCGTCTCGGGACATGGAGGGGCAACGGCCCGGACAGGAGAAGCACGGGCAGCGGCATTTGCCGCCTCGTTGCCGGGCAGGCCCGAGTGGCCTGGGGTCCACACTATACGAATGGGATGAGGGTTAAAGCGCCAAGAGGCTGCCTGTAGTAGGCTAGCCGCCAGCGGAGCAATGGAACCCTGAAGGTACTGAGAACAGGCCGAGCGCGAGTCCGTCAGGATGGTGCGTGAGGCAGGGTGAAAGGCGGCCAAAGCTATGGCAACCTCTTCAGCGTGCGTTACTGTGTCTGCTCGAAAGGAGAGGCCATCTACGTGTTTGCCCTCTGTAATCACGGCAGCCGTGAAGTGACCCGAGGGGGAGGGACCCGAGACGTCCACGTAGAAAACACCAGGACGATCGGAGTATCGCGTATGAAGGGCCGCGGCACGTGCTAGCCTACGGCCAGGATGGAGGTCAGGGTTCATATTACGGGGTAGAGGTTCCACCCATAGCTTTTGACGCCAGAGCTCTGGTACTGGCTGCAGAGGGTCTCGGTCAGATATCGGGTTGAGGCCAAGTCTGTGTAGAAGACGGCGTTCTGAAGGCGTCTGTGACAGTCGATTGATTTGGTTAACGCGATGAGCTTCGCGCATCTCTGCAAAGGTGTTGTGTACCCCCAGAGCCGTGAATCGGCTGTTGGAAGTTGCCATAGGTAGGTCCAGAGCGCGTTTGTATACTGAACGAAGAAGGACGTCCAGCTGGTGCTCGTGTCGACGACGCAGGCGAAGGTAAGGCAAGGCGTAGAGGACGCGACTGGTCACAAACACGTGGGCCAATCGGAGGGACTGAGACCCGCGGAGGCCGCCGCGCTTGGTAGAAACTCGCCGTATCATGCGGCTCACCTGTTCGCTGGTGCGTCTGAGGCCTGCTATTGTGCCCTTTGGATCCAAGGACGATGTGAGGTGAAGGCCAAGAACCCGAATATTTTGCACTGACGGGACGGGCCCGGACGGAAGAAAAATTTGAGGCGGCGGTAGCGGAGAGACTGAAAGAAGAGCCGATTTAGCTGGAGAGCACTCCAGGCCGCATGAACCTGCGTAGGTGTCCACCAGAAGGGCAGCCTTTTGCAGGCGTTCTTCGATTTGCGCTAAGGAGCCGGTGTTGGTCCAGATTGTGATATCGTCCGCATATAGTGCGTGTTGTATTCCCTCGACCTCGCTTAGAAGAGAGGGGAGGTTCATCATCGCCAGGTTAAAAAGCAGAGGAGACAGGACTGCCCCTTGAGGTGTACCCCGCGTGCCTAATAAGTACGGGTCGTGTTCGGTAGAATTAAGGCGAATGAAGGCGGTGCGATGTGATAGAAAGGCGCGAATGTAGTTGAAAGTCTTTTGCCCGCAGTTTGTGGTAGACAGGTTAGTGAGTATAGTGCTGTGTTTGACGTTGTCAAACGCCCCGCGGAGATCGAGAGCGAGCACGGCTTTATCGTTATGGCGCATAGTAGTCGGCTCTATGATATCGTGTTGAAGCTGGAGCAGGACTTCCTGCGCCGACAGATGCGGGCGAAAGCCAAACATCGTGTCGGCAAAGGTGCTCCTGGCCTCCAAGTAGGCGGAAAGGCGTTCGCAAACCATGGTTTCCATGAGTGCCTGCGCAAGACGTAAGTGAGATAGGTCTCAGTGCCTCAATATTAACGGACTTTGCCGATTTGGGAATGAATGTCACGACCGATGTGGTCCATTCCGTTGGAAGCGGAGAACCGTCCCATATCGAATTTATAAGCTGGAGTAGCGAGAGGTGTGCTTGGTCGGGAAGATTTGCCAGGAGCGATACTGTGATTCCGTCGCGTCCAGGGGCCGTGCCCCGTCGCATTTTCGTGAGTGCAAATCGTAAATCAGAAAGCGTGTATGGGGCGTCGAGGTCGGTGTTAGGGGCGCCGGAATACGTATATGCTGGGCCTGCGGGATCAATTGTGCGGCAGATGTAGCGGTCACAAAGTTCTCGCGCGAGTTCATCCGTAGTGCCCTGAAATGCATGCAGAACACGGTGGAGCTGGCGTTGCGTTTCTCCCCTGGTGGTGGAGGGATCGAGAAGGCTTCTAAAGAGTCGCCACGCACTTTTAGAGCTCATCTGGTTTGCAGCCTTCGAACAGGTGTCTGCCCAGTTAGCATCGGAAAGTTGTGCGGAGTATGCGGCCGCCTCTGCAGTGAGCGCCTCAATGCGAGCGCGAAGTTTCCGATTAAGTTTGTTGCGTTTCCAGCGCCTTATGAGCCCGCGGCGAGCGTGCCAAAGATGTAGGAGGTGTGGATCGATTGCAGGAGTCAAATTAGAGGTTGCAAGGGTGCGAGTGTTCGCTTGTTTCATTAGAAGAGCGTATGATGCCCACGCTGCATATTCGGTCGAGGAGAGGCTGGCGGGGAATGGTTGCATTCTGAACTGAGTCCAATCGGTGAGACGGGCTTGGCCCCAGTGTTGGCGCATTTTCTGCCGCGGTGTGAACGAAATGCGGAGTAAAAAGTGATCGCTGCCTAGGTTTTCGCCTAAATTTTCCCATGTAGCATCGCGGATGTGACGGGTGAGGGAGAGGTCGGGGCATGTGTCTCGCGTGACCGAGTTGCCGGAGCGTGTGGGTTGTGCCGGATCGGTAAGAAGCGTCAGGCTCAGCGAGGAAATGAGCTCCTTGAGCTCTCTGCCCCGGGCCTTCTCGTAGTGGTAACCCCAGTGAGGGCTGGGGGCATTAAAGTCCCCGACAATCACCAGTGGTAGTCGGGCCGCTATACGCAGTGCCCGATGGAAGAGATGCGCAAACGAAGCCCTCGAAAGGCGAGGGGGACAGTACACGTTTAAGATATGTATTGATGGTTCGCCCCTCCGCTGAGACAGCACTGATATCATGCAGTAGTCGTAAGGAAGATCCAGATCGAGGTCGATCTGTATCGCCGTGTAAGCTTTATGCACGAGGAGGCATGTGGTGGTGCCGCCTACATAGGAGCAGTATCCAGAAAGGGATGGAGCAGGGCCAGATTCTTGGAGCGCCAAGACGGCCGGCTGAGAGCCAAGTGAGCTGAGGAAAAGGGAAAGATGTGAACGCTTTCGCCTGTTCCCGAAGCCTCCAGGGTTCCACTGTATGATCTCGAATTTAGACGCAATGTTTGAACGGGACGTACGATTGGTAGCCATCGTGACTGTCCTACGTTTTATATTTGGTCCTCCATGTCCCGCTCGGAATCCTCAGAGGCAGGGAGGGGCATGGAGGCCGGATTGTCCGACGGCGGGGTGGTGGTAGCCACCTTACGACGACGCCGTGGAGCTGTACCCTCACTGCTCACCGAGCAGGAGCGGGAACGCGATGCCTTGGGTTGAAACTGGGTGATTGCCCAGGCTTGAATAGCCTGGGTAACCTCTACTACTATGCATTGGACCGAGAAGCTGGTGAGGAGGTGATTAATCGAAGCTTCGACGCGCGTGAGGCGTTCCTCTACGCGCGGAGTGTGCTCTTCGCTAGGGAGAGTTTGGTTAGCGGGCAAGAGAACCTGTTATTTGGTCCTCCAAAACACAGATCACTGTGTTGCGGGCAGCTCTCACGTGGGGACTGAGATGCCAAGCTCCTCAGCCGCCTCGCGGGCTTGGTGGACAGCCCAGAGCTGATCTGCCAAGGACGAGCTGCGGATTGCCGCCTCCCATCTGGCAGAGGTGATGTTCGATAAATGAGCGAATTTGGTGCACTGCCAGAGCATGTGTTCTAGTGAAGCTATTTCCCCACAATGTGGACAAGGATTACTTGGGTATAGGTCAGAGTACATGATGTGTAACATTTTCAAAGTAGGGTACATCCGTGTTTGCAAAAGCCTTAATGTAAGTGCTTGGGGCCGGGTTAGATTTTTGTGAGGTGGAGGAAAAATCCTTCTAGACAGGTAGAAATGTTTAGTGAGCTCGTTATATTGTCGCAGTACAACGCGAACAAAGCACAAGTACGCCTTGAGGCAGCGAAATCAGCGTGTTTTCAACAACTGAGCCACAAGATTGTCTTCTTTGTTCTCGAGTCAAGCCAGAGGCCCACTACCTGGTTTCCGCCAAATCCCCACATCATCGTTGTCGTTCACACGCAGACACGGGTCAATATGTTGTAAGAATTTCCCGCTTATCCCCTTCACCGGTAGAACGCATCACCGGGGAGGCGCGGTTGGAGAGTTCTCGCGCCGCCTCGTGTGCTGCTTCATTGAGATTGGGAGGGGAATCGTTGATTTGTCCAAGGTGAGCTGGGAACCAACTCAGAAGATGATGTGTTATGTTCTTGCCATGCAGTATTCTCAGCGTTTGTTCAGAGACATTCCCCTTGGCGAACGCCCGTAGTGCTGCCATAGAATCACTGTAGACGACTTCAATGTTATCCATCTTGAGTGCCCAGGCGATGGTCACTTGTTCTGCAATGATTGGGTCTTTCGTTCGGACCGTCGCTGAGTTGACGACATAGCCAGCCCCATCGACCACCACTGCAACAAACGCTTTCCCATTGGCGGAGGAAGCCGCGTCAACAAATACGACCCCTTGTTCCTCGTTTGAGACTTGACGAAGTATAGTCCTGGCCCTCGCTACTCTTCTTCCGACGTTGTGTTCTGGATGCATGTTTCTCGGTATAGGAGATACCGTGATAGTCTCCCTGATGTTGTCAGGGATATCATTGTAATATCGTCTGATTGCTATTGGGTGTTGGCCCAGCTCCTGCAGGTTCATTCTCCCCCACCTTGTTGTAGATAACCTTGCAAACTATGCTCTCTTGGGCTTCTGCTATTTCTTCGAGCGTGTTGTGTATGCCAAGCTCAAGCAGACGCTCGGTGCTGGTATGTATGGGTAGGCCCAGGACCTTCTTGATAACTTTCCTGGGGAGCACGTTCAGTGTCTCGGACTCTGCTCTTGACCAGTTGTGCAATGCTGCCTCGTACGTGAAGTGGCTTAGAACAAACGCATGCATCAACCTGATGAGGTTGTCTTCCTTGACCCCATTTCTTTTGTTGGCCACTCTGCGTATGAGGTGCACCGCACTGTCTGTTTTCCGAGTTAACTTGGCTATAGATTTGCTGTTGGTGCCGGTAGACTATATCAGCATGCCCAGGACTTTGATGGAGTCGACCATCTGGATGGCATCCCTGTACGGAGGTGGGTATCTATCTGGTTTAACGGCTTCCATCCCCTGGGCTTCGGTCCCCGGCGTGCAGTCCGATAAAGCAAAAGTTCTGACTTACTCGAGGAGCACTCGAGCCCGGAAGGGCGAAGGTACTCTTCTACGGTGTCAATCGCCTCTTGCAGAGCGCTCTCAATCTTCCCCTCACTACCACCTGCACACCAGATGGTAATGTCATCTGCGTAGATACTGTGCTTAAATCCTTCAATGCTCGATAATTTCTTTGACAGCCTAATAATGCAATGTTGAACAGCATTGGTGAAATAACTGCCTCTTGCGGCGTGCCCCTTGCTTCTAGTTCGATTGCTGCGGTCTCGATATCTTCAATCTTCATCACGGCTTTCCGATCAGTAAGAAAGGACCATACGTAGTCATTGAAGGCTTTCCCTAGACCAAGCTTGGAAATCGCTTCGAGTATGCATGAGTGGTGGATGTTGTCAAACGCTTTTTCTAGATCTATAGGCACAGAATGACTCTCACGTCTCTGATTTCATTGTCGATGACCTGGTGTTTTATAAGCTTCAATGCATCTTGTGTGGATAGCCCTGCCCTGAATCCAACCATATTGTGCGTATATATGTCGTTATCTTCCAAGTACTTGTTTATCCTGGGCAGTATGGCATGTTCTGCAGCCTTGCCGATACATGATATCAAGGATACATGATAAAGATGAGATGCGTGTATTGTTACGACATGACTACATGCTAAGCCCATTATGCGCTCGTGGCCATTTTGCTAGCTTCGGATATGCCAAATTTGGTATTACGTGACGTCAATGGGTGACCAAGGTATGTGACTGGTGCAAACATGATAATCATGAGATGCGTGTCATGTCAGAATATGACTACATGCCACAGTCAAGGTGTCAATATATTTCGACGTGACACGGTGCACGTTCTCGCCGGCGTTCATATACTCGCAGGCGCGTGCCGCGCTTGGTTGCTTTGACGCATGCGTGTTTCAGCGCGTCCGGCGTCCCTCCGTCACGAAAAGAGGTAGACGCAGTGTTGTCTGGGTACGCATCGGCGCGAAATGCAGCATGTCGCATTTCGCGCCGGTTGCCGTCGGGCCGCGCCGACGGACAATGGTCGCGCCGGTCGCGCCTGGCGTCAGACTATCGAGTGCTCTCGTTCTGCAAACGTGGCGTCGCTGTGCCGAGCGTGTACACGCGTCAACGCTAGAATGGAGTATATTGGGCCCTTCATGATTCGCTGGCGGCCATTTTGCTAGCTCCACATATACCAAATTTGATGTTACGTGACGTCAATGGATGACGAAATATATGACTGGTGCAAACATGATGATCCTGACACGCTTGTCATGTAAAAACATCACAACACACTTGGCTCATAGGGTCCGTGCCGACGTTTCGCTAGCTCCACATATGCTCGAATCGGTATCACGTGACGTGAATAGATGAATAAGGTAAACGACCCATCAAAACATCATTATCACGACCCGGAAGTCATGTACGGCATCATTTACCTCCACCTCGTAATGTTGTGCTGATTTTAAAGCGACTTATCAACCTTTCTCATTGGTGCTTCGCATATAATCAATTCCCACTGTACGTGGGATCTGCCAATTTTTTGTTACGTTGTTACCGACCACTGCCACTGAGATACGATTCAGTCAGGTATAAACCTGAATGAACCGTATCTCATTGCCTAGTGGTCGGTTACAACGAAACAATAAATTCAAGCTCTGCCCCAGAACTGCGGTGCACTTGCCGTCCAGCACTCTGTTCAAGAGTCCTGCTAAGTGTATTTTAATCTTACAGGAAGGAAATTTTCGCAGGTCATGTTATGACTACGCACATTAGGGATTAAAATATCATCGTTCCTACGCAAAATATCACGAAGAGTTGAGACTTAATTTTGCTTCTTATGCTGATATCTGGCAGGAAGTTGAAACTTTCGGGTAAAAACTTGTTCACGTATTGAAAACTTGCAAGTACATATACACGAAAGGTGCTTGAGGTCAGGGAAGTAAGCATAAAAAAGTTCGTGGCGACCTTGACTGCATTACCTGTTGTACTAACAGTCCCCTGGAAATTTAGGGACGGCTTTCAGCTCCCCCATAGTAGAGTACTAGGTACTCTAAATCGTTACCCACTTTTTTCTAAACACATTACCTTCCTTATATAAGAGCTTGCATTTTACATACGCATTGATCACCATTGTCCATTTTTTGTGTGCACATAAGCTATGTAAGATGTATCCGAAAATCAAATTCTCCTGAACATTCCTTCCTTCGGGACGGCTTACTGCTCTGCCATAGTCGAGTAGTACTCAAGATCGTTAAACATTTTTTTACACACACCTTCCTTCTTTTGGTCCGGTGGCACTGAGTTGGTTTCTCATGCGGCGTTAGGACAGCATGCAGCGTTCGCAGGGAGGATTCGCTTTCCCTTCGGTATCATTAGTTGCCGGCTACTGTCCTTGCGCTTTCTGTTGCGCCTCGTACAAGGAGAGGAATCCCCCGTGAAAACTCTGGCATATTATTTTCTAGGCACTCACCTTCGGTATTTAATGTCTAATGTGCACCTTAACCGTGACCCACAATCAGTAATACTTCCTTCGTATTATGCAACAGCTGTCGCGTTTTTTCGTCATATCCAGTCTACTTGCCCCAACGTAGATGTGTTAGACAACCCCATCGTTGACAGATTAGCCGCTTTGTTTCTCCCGTTAGTCTAGCACACCACACTCACTCTAGTCGTGTGTCTTGGAGCACGCAGACGGCATCATTTCTGCCTGACCACCTTCGGGGCTTCATGTGGTGGCTGGGGTGGGGCGTTCTTCCTAACCTTGACCGATTCGAAAGGTTGAGAATGGTCCAGTCAGCAACATGTCCGAACTGCACACTACGATAAACAAATCAGCATGTTTTAAGACCATGCATCGTTGCTCGTGTGTCACAGGTCCCGTTAATTAGGAAGGCGATCGCCGGGCTAATTCCAAGGGCCGAAGTATCGGCCCCCCGAACTGCACTACGAAAGAGTAGACAATTTAGAAGTGGTCCTATTTGGCGCACCTGCGGACGCCAGCTGTGGCCCAAAAAACAAATCAGAGCCGAGAGTTGATAAACAAAACAAAACTATATTCTCAAATATGGCAGATGAAATTGATACAAAAATATGCACACTTGACAATAGTTGAACACGATATGTCACCAATCAAACAACGCACTACACAGTACAATCAGCTACTCGAAACAACGGACGCAAATAACAATACGCGCTACAATGCAATCACATACATCGAACAACCAAGACACCTAAAGACTACTAAGTTCGAAAACTTATTCCGTGCAAAGTCCTTGGAACAAAGTCTGACTGATACTCTTCCAAGAATCACTCACTCAAAATCCAGTGCTGTTGTTGTTCCGCTGCCCCCGAAGCTTCTCTTCCAGGGAACCTCACTTCTTAAATTGGCCACTCTCCAAGCACAAAACTTCGCCGGTAACACGTCGGCTTTCCACACGCAGCTGTTGCCACACGTCTTCGCTCGCTGGCGGTAGACACACACTCCTGCCTGTAGCACGAGTCTTCACCCCTCAGGTGGAAATCCTCTTCTCCTTCTTTGTCACAGAGGAGAAAATGCTTTACCCACATGGCGGAAAGACCATACGCACACTAGTGCAACATTCCTTCTCCTTACGCACACGGGCGCCAACTTTCTTCTTCTCCTGCTTTGTCACTAAGGGCAAAACCTTCGCCGACAGACCCGGCGGAACACCCTACGCACTCAGGCGCGAAATTCCTTCTTCCCCCGATCTCCCTTCTCCGCTGCTCGCTTAAATACCTTTTGCGCTAGATTCCAGAAAATTCTCATTGTTTCGTCGGCGCGATGCACAGCCGAGGTAGGGGAAAGCGCGAGATGTTTCGAAGGACGTCCGCGACACATGACGCAACTCTGCATCACCACGCCCCTTTCCCTCGAGAACCTTCCATGGCTCACTGGGCCACCGATGTGAGGACATCAGTAGGCGAACTACGCTTCCGAGGGGAGGAGTAACGGCGCGCCCAGGGAGTCTTTGGATGTTTGTTTTCTTCTTTATCATTGACCTTGAGGCGCCTCTCTGCGCTTGGTATCGTTACTGTCACTATAAATTGGCGGCGTGCGCTTTTTCGGGGTGCTCGTTTGTGACACTGCCCCCCCCCCTTTAAGAATATTATCACATAATATTCAAAACCACACAAACGAGTGCGAACAGTCACCACACACTTAAAGATTGTAACATTGTCCGTGCCTCATGGCACGTCACAATCACAATAGAACACTCAATGCAAAATCACGTCGCAGTTATATCTCAGAACACATGAAATAGAACCATAGATACATGAGTACAGCACTCCATCACATATTCCAAACAATGCAAATGTACAAAGAGCTGTCTTTACAACAAGTGTACAATTCTATACATCAAATCACCGCAACAAACACTTCGACTCGCTCGACATGCACTTGCGACACAGGATAACAACAACATTAACACAGCATATGGCACTCAGCACTGCCAAACACATTCCGATTCGACCTCAGCACCTATCCTGTGTACTTCGAGCGGCGCTTGCGCCCTTTCTTGCGGTGCTCGCATGATCTCTTCTTGTTTTCCCTCGTTCTGTTCTGGCGAGCCCTTTCAATTGATGGAATCTGAGGCGGCGTCTCAGCCATCGTTGTCACTTCCGACACTGTTAACGGGTCATAACGTTCAACCGATCTTGTCTTGTTATTCACCAGCTTGTTCATGTCACGACATCGGGTCTGGCTGGCCGACTTCGTCACCTTTACACTGTCGGTCGGTTGAGGTCGTGCCGGCGTAAGTCCAGCTGCCCAGCACGTTCTCTCGTTCAACACGATCATCTCCTCATTCACTTTCTCTTGCACCCAGGCTTCACCTTGGGCTCGAGTGAAATCCTTCTCGGGATTTTTCTCCACTGTATCTCACGGTCCCTGTATCGGCGAGGGCTCAATCTTCGGGTCTTCCCCCAAATGTTCTGGATCATTCGGCCCTCGCGCCCCATCGATGTTTCCAATGGCGAGGTCGTACAGGTGTCATAAAACGAGCGCTCAAAAACGGGCGCACTGCGAAATTCTCGCGACGAAACGCCGGAGTGACGCCGCGAGGTCAACGAAAAAAAGAAAGAAAACAAGCATCTAAAGACTCCCCGGGCATGCGTCCTTCTCCCCTCGGAAGCGTAGGTTCGGCGACGAACCTCCTCACCCCAAATCGGCAGCCGAGCAGGCCCTAGAAGATTCTCGATGGAAAGGGGCGTTGTGATGCCGGGTTGCGTCAATCGTCGCGGACGGCCTTCGAACCATCTCGCCCTCTCCCCAGCCTTCGCTGCGTATCGCGCCGACGAAATGATGAGAACTTTCTGGAATCTTGCGCGGAATGTATTTAATCGAGCAGCCGAGATGGGAGATGAGGAGAAGACGGAAGTTAGCGCCAGAGCGCGTAGCGTATTCCGCCGTGTAGTCGGCGAAGGTTTTGTCCGTAGTGACGAAGCAGGAGAAGAAGAGGATTTCCACCTGAGGGGTGAAGGCTCGAGCTACAGGCAAGAGCGTGTGTCTACCGCTATCGGGCGAAGACGCGTGGCAACAGCTGCGTGTGTGAAGCCGACGTGTTTCCGGTGAAGAAGGTTGAAGCTTGGAGAGTGGCCAAGTGAAGACGCGAGGTTTCCTAGAAGAGAAACTTCGGGGCAGTCGAGGTTTCCTGGAAGAGAAACTTCGGGGGCAGCGGAACGACAACAACGCTGGACTTTGAGTGAGTGATTCTCGGAAGAGTATCATCCAGACTTTTGTTCCAAGAACTTTCGACTGAATAGGTTTTCTATCTCTTTAGTCTTTAAGCGTCTTGGTTGTTCAGTGCATGCGACTGCATTGTAGTGCGTATTGTTGTCTGTGTCCGTTGTTTCGAGTGTGGCTGATTGTACTGTGTAGTACGTTGTTTGATTGTTGACATATTGTACTCAGCTATTGTGGAGTGTGCATACTCGTGTATTGTTTTCGATCCGCCATTATTGAGAATATAATTTTGTTTTGTTTATCAACTCTCGGCTCTCACTTGTTCTTTGGGCCACAGCTGGCGTCTGCTGGCGCACCAAATAGGACCACTTCTAAATTGTCCACGCTTTCGTGGTGCGGTTCGCGGGGGGCCGATACTTCGGCCCTTAAAATTAGCCCGGCGATCGTTTCCCTAATTAACGGGACCTGTGACAACAGGGGTGTTGTCATACATAGGGTTGTAACCTTCCCGCTGAAGTAAAGGGTTTCAACCTTAATTTCTACTTCGGGAAGCATCCGAACCGTGCTGTCAATTAGGCAAACCGGTTTTGCTTTTCCTGTTAACTCACTTTCCCGTACCCGAGGTTTCTCCGCACGGTAACAGTGGAGCTACCGCTATCTCTTAACACCGTAACCTTCTCGCCCGCAACTTTTCCAGGTAGTGTTGGCATTCCCTTCGTAATAACGGTTGGCTGTTTTGTCATTTCAGCACCCACAATAAGAAGTTTCTCCCCATTTTTGAGCTCTACGCATACATCGGTGGTGATGTCATCCTCGGCTTTTGGTGCCACTTGCACTTAGAATACCTGGTGAGTTTGACTCGATCCGTTACGACATGGGTCTGCCTTGTGCCCAGTCTGACCACATTTGAAAACTTTTACAACCATAGTGCTCGTAAAGTTAGTTCGACAGCGGTTTGCGCGATGATCCACTCGGTTACACAGAAAACATCGCGAAACGCTCTCCAGTGGATGCTTTCTTTCTTCGGGAGCCGATTTCTTCGGATCTTCAGGACACTCCTTCTTGACCTTGGCCAAATTAGTGCCACCTCGTGCTTCAAAGAATTGATCAGCTAATTCAAGCTTGTCTTCAAGTGACTTAGCTCTCCTCTCTTTCAAGTACAGCGACATGCTTGGGTGGCAACTGGTGAGAAATTTCTCTCTAATAAGGAGCTCCCTAAGCTCATCGTACTCCTGCGCTGTCTCTGAAAGTTTGATCCATCTGTCGAAATAATGGCTAAGTCGGGCGGCGTACTGTGTAGCCGTCTCACCATCAGCTGGTTTTCTCGTCTCAAACTTGTCCCGAAGACCTTCCACAGTAAATCTAAATCGCTTCAATAAGGCAGCTTTCACCTTTGCATAGTTGGCTGCATCGGTCAGCGTCAGCCTACCATACACACTGAGCGCTTCGCCACTCAAGCAAGTACTCAAAGCAGTTGCCCATTGATGTTCCGGCCAATTCTGGCTCCTTGCAATCGTCTCAAATCTGTGAAGGTACGCGTCGAGGTCGTCCTTGCTTTCATCAAACGCTACGAGTAGCTTGCTTGGGTTCAAGCGGAAGCCATGGTCTGGCCGTTCGCTGCTTTCAACTCTAGCTTGGACGGGAGTTTCACTTCGTTGTTGCAAACGGAGCCGTTCGAGTTCCATCTCGTGCTGCCGCTGCCGTTCTCTTTCCTCTCTTTCTTCTTTCGCCCTCTCAGCTGCCAGTCTTTATCTCTCCAGCTCCAACTTCAATTGCTGCTCTCTTTCTTCTCTTGCCCTTTCGGCTGCCAACTTTTCTCTCTCCAGCTCCAACTTCAATTGCTGTTCTCTTTCCTCTTTCAGCTGTGGCTCCTTTGCCTCTCTTTCTTCTTTCGCCCTTTCAGCTGCCAACCTCTCTCTCTCCATCTCAGCTGCTTTTCCTGCTTTGGCTTTTTCAACCGCCAAGCTTTCTTTTCCAGCTCAGCTGCCTTTTCTTCTTTGGCCCTCTGTTTTTCTTTTTTCCTTCTGGGTGACCCACTTCCGTAGTTCGGCGCCAGAAAGACCCATCTTCTCACCAAGAGCTACAAACTTTTCGAGATCCATGGTGTTTCGAAAATAAAACCTTGCCGCCCGCAAAAAGTATCTGTCTAAATAATTCTGTCGAAACACTTTCTGCACACTCGTTAACCAGAACACTGAGCAGCACACAAAAAATGTCCCGATAGCACTTTCAGCGACTCATGACTCTTTCTCACTACTTTGGACACACTGTTCACCAAAAAGGTCCTTTCGCGGAGGCCAGAATAATTGTCACAGGTCCCGTTAATTAGGGAGGCGATCACCGGACTAATTCCAAGGGCCGAAGTATCGGCCCCCGAACTGCACCACGAAAGCGTGGACAATTTAGAAGTGGTCCTATGGGGCGCGCCAGCGGACGCCGGCTGTGGCCCAAAGAACAAGTCAGAGCTGAGAGTTGATAAACAAAACAAAATTATATTCTTAATTATGGCAGATCAAATCGATACAAAAATATGCACACTTGACAATAGTTGAACACGATATGTCACCAATCAAACAATCCACTACACAGTACAATCAGCTACTCGAAACAACGGACACAAAAAGAATACGCGCTACAATGCAATCACATACATCGAACAACCAAGACACCTAAAGACTAAAGAGTTCGAAAACTTATTCAGTCCAAAGTCCTTGAAACAAAGTCTGAATGATAGATACTCTTCCAAGAATCACTCACTCAAAGTCCAGCGCTGTTGTTGTTCTGCTGCCACCAAAGATTCTCTTCCAGGAAACCTCGCATCTTCAATTGGCCGCTCTCCAAGCACCGTCGGCTTCCCACGCGCAGCTGTTGCCACGTGTCTTTGCTCGCTGGCGGTAGACACACACTCCTGCCTGTAGCACGAGTCTTCACCCCACAGGTGGTAATCCTCTTCTCCTCCTTTGTCACTGAGGACAAAAGGCTTCGCCCACACGGCGGAAAGACCCTGCGCACACTTTTGCAACATTCCTTCTTCTCCTTACGCACACAGGCGCCAACTTTCTTCCTCTCCTGCTTTGTCACTAAAGACAAAACCTTCGCCGACAGAACCGGCGGAACACCCTACGCACTCTGACGCACAATTCCTTCATCCCCCGATCTCCCTTCTCTGCTTCTCGCTTAAATACATTTTGCGCTAGATTCCAGAAAATTCTCATCGTTTTGTCGGCGCGATGCACAGCCCAGGCCGGGGAAAGCGCGAGACATTTCGAGGGCTGTCCGCGACACATGACGCAACTCTGCATCACCACGCCCCTTTCCCTCGAGAACCTTCCATGGCTTGCTGGGTTGCCGATGTGAGGAGATTAGTAGGCGAACTACGCTTTCGAGGGGAGGAGAAACAGCGTTCCCAGGGAGTCTTTGGATGTTTGTTTCCATTTTATCATTGACCTTGAGGCGCGCCTCTGCGCTTGGTATCGTTGCGGCGCGCGCTTGGTATTCGGCGGCGCGCGCTTTTTCGGAGCGCTCCTTTGTGACATCGTGTTTTCTGAAGGGCTGTGCATGCTGCATTTCGTGACCTTGGAGTAAACGGCTTTGTTTCTTCACGACGTTGTTCTCGAGGCCGCTTCGCCTTCCTTCTCATTGTTGCTAGTGCCTACTGTCTTTGGCGTAATCGCTGTGAGGATGTTGCAGCAAGTCGTCGCCACCGTGCTGTATTCCCTATTTTGGAGCGACTGTATACAAAGAAATACTATCTGTTGTGTTTGAGGAACTCTTCTTTCTGGGTGAGGAGAAATTCCTTCGACACTGGTCCTGCCCTTTTGTGTTCGTCTGCGAGAGATGTGTAAAGCTTGTTTTCAGGCCTGCCAGGTTTTGGTAGGTTAATCTTTGTTCAGTACTCGCACACATACCTTGTGAATACTATGTAAATACCCAACATATAGATCTTTACATTTAATTTGTGTGTTCTCCGTTTATCATGTATTGTGCACATGTACACATCTTTTTGTAACAATTCTTGTGTATCTGTGCATGTTGTGTTCCGTGTACATATGTAAACATATCTTTTTGTAACAGCTTTTGGTGTGTCGGTGGATGTTGTGTTCTGTCGCGATATTCTGTTGGTTTGTAATTGATGTTCACTGTTCGTGAGAATAAATTTCTCTAAACTCTTGAGTGTTATGAAATCTATGTTCTCTGCACATAGTGTAAATAAGCTTTTTCTAAACAGATGTGGTGCGCTACGCGAGACATTCATTTCTTGGGCTAACACAGCCATCTGTGCATATGAACGCACAAATACCACCAGTGCAGCCGCTTCTTGTGTATACGTGTGATCGATCTGTTTTCTTGGTGTATTTTGAATCGATGTTGTGTTCGTTCATGTGCACAAACTGTGACATAACACCACCAATGCTTAGAAGTTTGCCCCGTCCACAACAAGCTGCTGTTTATCAGCACATCCCTCCGTCGGCCGAAGAGGTAAAGGCGGTCCTGCAATCTGTGGAACGTTGAACTGGCCCTGGGCCAGACGCTCTTCCAGTTGAGTTTTACTTATCTTTGAATGAAATTGGTACTGCCTTTACCATGGTTCTTCATAGATGCATCGAGGATGGTGTTTTTCTATCCAGTTTTTGAGAAGGCCGCAGTGTACTTATCTCAAATGCTGATCGCTTCCTATGTTAGTCCTGAAGATTGGAGTCATATCACCTTCCTTAACGTTGATAATAAGGCATTCGCGCCGGTAAATTTTTGACGTTTGAGGGCTCTGTTTAACAACCTGGTGGGTCATCGCCAGGCGTCATCAGTGCCAGGACGAGAAACACAGAGCTTGTCCTTTATCACCCGAGACATCATAGCGTACTCTCTGTCACAATCTTGCGCGTGGCCTCCTTGTGTCTTTGGACCAAGAGAAAGCATTTGACCGACTAGAGCACATATATATGTTTAACGTGCTCACAGATTTAGGTTTTCCTCGTTCATTTGTGGAATTATTTAGAAATACCTACTCTGATACAAAAAAAGCACACTATTTCTAAGTGGTTGGAAGAGGGCTGGCTTTTCTATTACACGTGCGGTGCGTCAAGGATGTCCATTGTCTCCTGTTCTATTTGTCCTCAGCCTTGAGAAATTTTTGTGTACTCTAGAACTGGATTCACGAATCCGAAGTCTTGCGCTTCCGGGCAGAAGTGTCGTGAAACTCGCAGCTTTTGCTCACGACATAACCCTGTACCTTTTAGACGATGATAGTCTTTCACATAGCCTGCGTTGATTTGTTGAGTATAGTGACATTCCAGGTACCGTGCTGGACATTGAAGAAGGTTTTCTTGCAGGTTACGCTTTACGAAGGTGTCAGTGCTGGCTGCCATGTCGAAAGACAACACAATACACCAAAACAAAAATGACGGCAGATCCACGAGGTGAATGATGATGACATTGGGCGAAGCTCCTGAAAGTAATACTCTGACATTTTGTTCCATTAATTCGCCTGGCGATATGCGCGCTTCCTCGCCGCTTCCCATTGTCGAAAGTTTTCAAGATCAGCTTCGCGACGTTGACGTGTTGCCTCGGCCTCTCGTTCCCGTACGGAAGGATCTTGCCGACGCTGACGTGCCGCTGCAGCTTCTTGTTCACGTACGGCAGGATCTTGCCGATGCCGCCTTGCTGATGTGACCTCTCGTTCCCGTACGGAAGGATCTTGCCGACGCTGACGTGCCGCTGCAGCTTCTTGTTCACGTACGGCGGCATCTTGTCGACGCCGCCTTGCTGATGTGGCTTCTTGTTCCCGTACAGCAGGATCTTGGCGGCGACGTCGCGCAGCTTCCCGGCGCGCCACCGCTGCCCTGTGCGCCCACCTTTCAGCATCCTTATCCATACGAGCACACACTGACGGCAACGAGCATCGGCAACTACAAACCTGTATCGATATGGTTTGATTATAAAACCATTGCTTTAGAAAACACCTGGCGTCTTTCGTTCAGCAGCTGGCGTCTTCTTTTTGTTTTGCTTTACACAGTAAAAATTTTTGCACCCAAAAGGGTGTAAAAAGGGTGCTTTTACGAGAAAGCACCCTTTGCAACACCCTTTAACACCCATAAATGGTCGATTGAAAAAAAAAGCACCCCTTTGTTTGGGTGCTTGCCTCAATAGCACCCTAAAATAGGCTCTAAGGGTGCTTTTGTGCCTGAGAAGGGTGTAGGTGCCGATTCATCAGATGGAATATGCAGCATAAGAAGAACACATATTTATAATATTTGGGATTTTACGTCTCAAAAACCTCGATATGATTATGAGGGTCGTCGTAGTGGAAGGCTGCAGAGATTTTCACAGTGCAAAGGCTTCTACCTTTTCGCCTCCACCTTAATTCGACTGCCATGGCTGGCATCGAACCCGCGACCTTCGGATTGGCGGCCGAGCAGAGCCGCTACTGCACGAATATGTGGACCTTGCGTTAAATGACGGCCTAATTGACTTAGAATGTGTGAAGGTGCTCTCCGAATACAGCAGAATATCAGCAGAAGCAAATCGCGTTTCATCTAAAATGGCAATTAACTGCAATCCATGTGACGAAAGCTTTCCTTAGCGTTGGTTATAAGCTGCATGTTTGCTATGGATTATATACACACAAATAATGTTCGCCCGAGTATGGGTGTGTGTGCGTGTAAGCGCGATGTTGTGTACACCCATGCATGTGTGCGTGCGCGTGTATGTGCGAGTCCGTGCTTGTGTTAAGCGTGCCTGTGCACATGTGTACGCCCATGCATGCGTGCGTTTACGGTCGCGTGTGTGTGTGGCCGTATGTGTGTATACGGTATGTGTGTGCGCCTGTGAATAAGTATGCGTGTGTATCAGCCCGTGCACCCTCGAATTTCGTGTGTGTGTGTGAGCGGGGGGGGAGGCACTGCTTCTTATTGTTTAAGGTCCCACACCTGTTCAGACTGGGAGTCTATATGGGAGGTGGCTTAAGGAATGGCGGTGGTCAACGCACTGTACACGGACTATTCAGTACATGGAAAACAGCTGCACATTTTCGTACCTGATCGTTGCTTACGAACTTGCTGTGGTAGCTGATTAGGTACGCTGAGGTGCTTCTACGCTCGAAAACGTGGGTTATGAACAATTCCCACGGAAAGCTGTCACTGCACTTATGCACAACCATCGTTTATATTAACAACGTTTAACAAGAACGCACCCTGCCTTTGCTACAGGTGCTTAGCTAGCTCATTGGGCAACCATATGGAATTATGTGCTGATCATGTGGTCAGCAAAAAGTTTGTTATAACAACCTCGGCACGTTTCGTGGTGCGTGGAAGCCTTCTAAACATCCACGACTGTGGATTAATTTGTTCCAGCTTCGACTACGCATTCAGAGTTTGCGGCACCATACGCGGAAGTTCCAGACACAGACAATGCAAAAAGAAATTGGTTCCTCTGGAAAAAGGTGTAGCGATGCTCTCCCGCTAATGCCACCGAGGACGAAATAATTATTGTTTCTGGCCATTCCATGGTGCACTTTGTTTTCCGGAAGTTTTGCTTCACTATTTTTCGCCCACTGCAATCGCATTCCGTCAAAATACTCCAAGAACCCGAGGCTGGTAAATAACCTGCGTCGCTGTGCGACTGGCTGGAAGGAGAGTTGCCATTTATAAGAAGTCATTCCGCGACGAACGGCCGTCCGCCGTATGCGCCATAGCGTTTGCCTTTCGGCGCCGTCTTGGCGGGTTTCCCGCTCCTCCCCCCCCGCTCACCCCGGCCAGCGTTGCTCCCACAACGGCGGCGTAGATAAGCGAATAGTTGCGTCACCGAACACCAGCGTCGACAGCTGCGGCGCCGCCAGTGCCTCCTCCTTCTCTATCTCAACGTCGCTCTCTCTGTCTCATCGTCTTCCAAATGCGTTGCGTTGGTCTGGGGTCTTGGCCGCTGTGTGTGTTCTAGCGAACAGGCGCATATTCAATGGTCGTCACGCATGACACCGTGTTCGAAGTGACGCTCGGATTAAGGAATATTCATGGAGTGGCGGACATGGACAACGTGGGCCTGTTAACGGTGAGTGTACTGTTTTCGTAGGTAGTAATCATACAGCGCTAGCTGGGCGCCTGCAGCAGCTCTGCCGAAGTAGGCTGCCAGCCATTTACAACAGCATGCGTTCGCGGGCCTGTTGCAGATGCCCGATTAAACGTGTGACTTAACGAGTTCACACTGCTATGCGCGATGTTGTGTAAGTGCCTGCATCACTCATACAGTGAGTGATGCAGGCACTGTATGAGTCTCTACACTGCACAAAGGGATTGATATTGTTTTAAGATGTGCTTTGGGCTACATCGTAATAACATTTCTATTAATACTCAAATGTGCAACGTGCTTCTGTAGGTGTAAGCGTAAAAAAAGAAAAAGCAAAAATTATGTACAGAGGCGCACTGTACGAAATGGCTTTTTTTTTTGCTTAAATACGGTATAGTTGGAGGTGCTGATATGCCCCGATGCTCCCAGCACGTGCGCCTCGGTCTTTTAAGCTATTTAGGACAAGTGTCATCAGCAACAGGGAAAGATCTAGCAGACTTCCAAAGGCGCGTTGTTGTGGCCATCGCCGTGCGTTGTTTTCCCTCGTTTCTGTTTGCTGTTTTTGTGCTTCGCTTTCATCTGCGATAATGTTCGGCGTTATAACATAATCGAGAGAGTATACGTGACTGTTGGAGCTATGTGCGGTAGCTCTAGCATAAGCCATGGCTGCTGCAACGTAGTCGGCGTCCGCGCGCGTTGGTGTCGTTCGAGCGCTCTTACTTGCGTGATTGTGTTTAACTGAGTATTTAGGCACGGGTTACGTTTGTAAATCCCGTAGTCAATATTCGCTAATAGCGTGCCCCTGACTGCCATCAGAGGATGGGCTTGGTTGTCGAAATATGCCAGAAGCTTTTTCTGAAAGCAAGCTTTGAATTTTTTTTAAAGAAGTATTTTCATACGTGCAAGGCAGTGCCTATTGCAGGCCCGCAACTCTTTAAAAACTGGACGAGCTATCACATCTTTTATCAAATTACAATGAATTAAGATGATTGAATTATAGATGACGAATTTCTGTGCTAGATTAGGTGCGTAAAACACATGTTCGCAGCCCTACATCTAGAAAGCAGGCAAATAGGAAGCATAGCGTCAAATTTGGATTAGATTCCATTGACGGAGCGTCTTGTGAGAGTAGAAAGAACGAGAAAATTGTTCATTTTTGATGCCCTTATAGAGGCAGTCAGAATTGCACTGATTGGTGACTTGTAACAATTCCTCAGATTGTTAGAGGCGTGATTTTTTTTTGCAGACCTCTTCGCTAGTGCCACGCCCAAGATCATTTGTTCTCATGTAAAAGAGAAAGCAGAGATGTCTTCACTGTTTGTACATGAAGAGGTAAGTTTCTTGTGCATTTTGATTAATGTTACATGCTCTGAACGTTGTACTTTAGGAATTGTTTTTCACACTGGCTCACTACCCTAGAAGGAATTTGATTCTTAGGTGAGTTCAGGCTCTCGTAAGTGCCATTTTTGAGCTGTAGTCTTACACTTCACCTCATTTCGGGAATTCGCTGTATGCTGGAAAACTCTTATCTTTATCATACAAAATTATCGGAATGTATGGGTTGTATGCTTCGAGTTTAGTGTAATGTCAATTACACGCCATTTCGAAGGATACACACTACACATTCTTTATATATGGTGCTGCCAGAACAGCATGAACATCCTTTTATGAGAAGTCATATTTGCTCTTATTACAGGATGGGAGGGTGCCGCTGACGTCCTGCGTAGTCTACCCCCCGGCCCCAGCCTAGAGCAAGCCTACTTCCTGAACCTCCACATGGATAACCGTAAAATCTTCCGTGTCAGTAATGACGAAGAAGGAGTGACAGCACTGATGAGTTGATTTTTTTTATTTTCAACATTGTCTACGGCCGCAAGGCCTTTAACGTCCACTGTGATTGAGCGGCTTTTTCTCGGCGTGAGTTTGGAGTTTATCAAAGAAGTTGTTCAGGCAGTACGACGCTGAAAATTTTAGTGTCACAATGCCTGAACAACTTTTTCTAGTGTGGTCATGGTAGATGAACAAACATTGTTATTTGTGTAAGTTATTTTGCTTAAATATAGCTGGACCATTCCGTGCCAAACGTCCCAGCCACTTCGGCGACCATCTGAATTGTATTTGAAAAAAAAAAGTGCTGACTTACTGTGTTGAAAACAGTGAACTGCTAGAATATTTCAGCGAGAAAAAAAGTTTTGTTCATGTGGCTGGCTTATAACTTCCTGGCATAATGCCGTCTGTGTGCTGTTTGTGGAAAATTTTGTTTTAAAACTACCGCTTATTTTTTCTAAAGCAAATTCGGTCTACCTGTTAAGTAAATGTGCTTCTGTAAGGTATTTGAAGCTCAATATTAATAGTGCAATTTTTTTGCCACATTCGCTTCCAAGAATAAAGCCAAAATGTCTTATGTTTGCATTTTTTATTGCAATATTGCACTTTGTATGAATATCTGAGCAGTGAATACTTACTCCACAGAAGGTATATTATGAGGAAAAAATATCTTTAGACTTCTCAAGCTGCTGAAATATACGAGAAAATATCACGAATTTCACAAAATTGTGATTTTTGTCCGTATTGAGATGCAATTTGCTCCATGTTGTGATACAATGAAAACTCATCATTATACCTAAATTGTAAGAAAATGAAATTTTTTCTGTAATAAAAATCGTATCGCACAAAGGACAGGAAAGAGCGCTGTCAACTGAATTTTATTGAAGGTGCTACGAGCGTTTTTATACTGAGCACAAGACCAGGGCTCATCTGCAACAACACATGTGTGACCATGACAAAATAATTTTAACCGAGAAAAGAATACTCTTTTTCGGAAAAGATAAGTGAAGGTGTAGTGATGCATTGATCCTTGGCCTTCCTAATAAAGAGTTCTAAAATCTCTCATTTTTCTGCTTGCTTTTTTTTCAAAAACCGTGTTTTATGAAACCTAGGACAACACTTACATTGTTTACGGAACCCCCGGCCATGAGACTACTATAGCCCTTCTTAACATTTAAAGCATGCTGTCTTGCTTGATCATTGAAGCATTGCCCAGTTTGTCCTATGTTTACTTTTCCACGTGTTAGCGGTATCTCATACGCATTAGATTGGCATTCAGTAAAGCTATTCTAGCGACGAATGGTGCAAGATTGACTATTCCTGTTGCTGTAAGTACATGCACTTTTGAAAGCTTGCAAGGGGTAGAAAACAACAATGTCATATCTGCTGGCTCTTTTCCTAAAATTGTGAGACACCTTATGTACGTAGTACCGTGTGACATGCAAAGGTGATTGGTCATTCTCTTTTTCTTTTGGTCCTGTTTCCTTTAACTTTAGTTTCTGCAGGAGGGTTTTGCAATCAAGTGTGATGATGCTGTTGGGGTATTGGCTGGTATTATCAGCCCAGGAGTGCTAAGAATGTTCTGCCTTTTCATAGTGGGCATTCAAAATTAGTAGAAAGAGGAATTGATACCACATATACTCAGGCCACCCTTCAGAAGTCATGTTAGCACAAGGGTGAGGTCAGGTTTAAAAACCAGATTAAAAGACTAAAACATGCTGGGTATCCCAACAGAATCATCACACCCGTTTGCAAAACCCTCCTGCAGAAAGTAAAGTTAAAGAAGACAGGACCAACAAAAAACAATGACCAAAACCTTTGCATGTTATACCACATCATGTGTCTCACAATTAAAAAAATAGCCAGCAGATATGATATTAGCGTGTTGTTTTCCACCCTTTGCAAGCTTTCAAAAGTGTGTGTACTAAACAGCAACAGGAATAGTCAATCTTGCCCCATTCTTCACGAGAATAGGTTTACTTAATGCCAATTTAACATCTGTAGAAGGAATTTTTATCAGGTAAACCAATGATCAGTGCATCACTACACGTTCACTTATCCTTTCCGAGAGGGAGTATTCTTTTCACAGTTAAGATTATTTTGTAGTGCTCACACGTGTCGTCGCGCATGAACACGGTTCTTGTACTCCGTATAAAAGCGCTCGTAGCACATTCATTAAATTCAGTTGACAGTCGGTGCTCTTTCCTGTCCTTTCTGTCTCTTCGTAAAGTTGTCGCGCTGTGACTAGCACACAACCACGATGAACCAACTCTCCCAAATTAAGCTCTTGTTACGTAACACGTAGACCGAGTTTCGTATGGAAAGAAGGAGCGGTGCTTTTAAAATAAAATTTTTCACATACAACACCTAGACGGCATTCCAGGAAGTTAAGAGGGCAGCCACGTGGCCGAATATTTTTCCTCTCCTAAATATTCCAGAAGTTCACTATTTTGAATGCAGCACGAGTTTTTCGAATACATTTGAAATGATTGCCAAAATGGCTGGGACATTTGGCATAAAGTGACCCAGCTGTATCATTAGCCATAATTATGCATTACCTTTGTTTTTTGTGTGTTTTGACTCAGTTTTGTGTTCGTTTTTAGCTTATTGTGTTTCTGATCATTGTATTGGTTTCTTAAGTATTCGCTAAAGTTATATGTGCGAAAACCCGTATATGTTTGCATGTACATCATTTCTCATAACCAATTGTTATACATCCAGGAATACAAAGCTTAATCCACTGTGATTGTATACATTTGAAAACACTATCCATATATATTTTTGTGTGCATCACTTCTTGGGAACGATTGTGTACATGAAGGCGTATATAGTGAAATCATGGTGATTGTATATATTTGGAAGAATCATAAGTATATATTTGCCTGTATTTCATTCCTATTAACCGATTGTGTACATGAAGGAGTATTAAACTGGAAACCACTGGGATTGTAGATACTTGAAAGAATTATAGGGATATATTAGCGTATATTTCATTTGTAGTCTCTATGTACTTGAAGCAGTATACTAAACTGAAACCAGTGTAATTGTATGTTGCAAAGAATTGTCAATGAAGTGAAACTGAATAAATATAATAAACATTTGAGGTGTTGCATGTGTAGTGTACGTATACGTGAACGTATATCTGGTGAAAAAGTTGTGTGGCAGAAGAAAAGTTTGTTTTATTTGCCTATTAAATAAACGCAATATGCAAGGGCAGCAAGGCTTCATTTTTTGTAACGCGCGTTATGCATATACTGTGAAGTATATATAGATCCAGCACAAGTTCATACACGATAGTACGCGTTTATATTTTTGCCCAGACGCAATGGAGCTCGACAGGTGGCGCACCATTGATAATCAGGACCACTTTCTTCAAGTAGTGTGTAATCAGTGCATGCTGATATCTATTAGTGCAGTCTAAAAGAATACTGGCACCCCTGCCATGGGCACTCAACACCCTTGTGCACCCTTCTCGCACCCTCCTCAGAGGGTGCTAAAAAGTGATGGACATCGAAGGCACCCTTCCTTAAGGGTGTTTTTGTAACACCCTACAGTTTTTTTACATGTACACCCTATTCTAAGGGTGCATGAAAAAGCACCCTTTTTGGAAGGTGCTGAATTAACACCCTTAGGGTGTCGTCCACGGGACAAGCTCATTTACACCCTTCTGGGTGTAAAAATTTTTACTGTGTAGAAACATCTGGCGTCTTTTTGTTTTTCTTTTAAAAAATATCTGGCGTCTTTCGTTGGTTTATTTCATCAATCAACGAAGTTTTGAACAAAAATTTTATATTGTTTATTCACGCACAGGAGAAATCTCACCAGCTACTACCATAGAGGTAAACAATGGCTGCTACTGGGAATTAGAGACAGCAGAAGTCGGCCTTTAACACTTCTACTAACGTTTACTACTGGAACATGCCAATGGCTGCTAATGGGGAATGAGAGACAAGAGCATTCGGCTTTTAGTTAACGTGCATGCCGCGAACTTTTTATTGTTCAACAAAGCACAGGAGAAATCTCCCACCGGCACCAACTTGCAGGTCAAAATGTAACAGTTGTTACACCCTACGACTACGACTACAACTACGAGGGACGAACGGGTGCCGCTATAAGGAGCTTCGCCCCTAAAACAAACTCAGATCCAGCAAGGGCCTTCTTTTTTCTGAAGCACCTCTCGCGTTCGTTTCAGTCAAGGAGGATTAAAGAAAAATTACTGGAGTGGAAGCTTCCGCACTGCCTTGCCAGCAGAAGTGAATCCACCTTTTGCCGCTGCCAAGATGGCAAAAACGTGCTCTTTTCTGATAGTGCCCACTTAAAGATTATGTGGCTTAGATATGCTATGTGAATGGAACGTTAGTTCTATTTCAAAAGATAGTTGTTCCCGACAAAATGACACACAGAGACGAGTATGGTTGAATGAATCTTCAAAAAACTTTGCCTCCCATTAGAGGCTCACTAAGGAAAACTAGTAACTGTAAGACGCACTTGGAGCACTGTGTGACCCGAAAATGTTCCCACATTAAACTCGTTGGGTGCGCGAGAGAAACGCTTCGTTTTAATGCTCATTTGTAAGGTACTGTCTTTATTTATTTTCGATGTTTCTCATGAGTACGTACAAGGGTACAATAAACTTTCCTTTTCTTTTCATCGCTGAACGGTAATACTTTATCATTCTCCTAATGTTGTAGGCCCGTGTGCTCAGATTTGGGTGCACGTTAAAGAACCCCAGGTGGTCTAAATTTCCGGAGCCCTCCACTACGGCGTCTCTCATAATCATATAGTGGTTTTGGGACGTTAAACCCCACATATCAATCAATTTATCATTCTCCTAGTAAGATGGCCGCCACAGCCGCCATCTTGCTACAGGAACGGCTTCACTTCTGCGCAATCATTTCCACTCTAGCAATCTTTTAAATTCTCCTTGGTTTCAGTCCTACGTTTGGCATGAGTGCAACTTCTCGTTTGGAAACGCTGGCGTCGCAGTGTTGCTGGAACACAGAGTTTTTCCGCTTAAACGTAGTTGTTTTTCAGGCTAACTAAACGCAACTTTCAAGAATTCGCTAATATTTTAGTTCGCAGTTTATGAGCTTTATATATCCATTACGATAATTGTTCAATGATTAAACGAAACGTAGTTCAGCATGAAAAACCTTGTGGTTTCAGTTCAAAGACTTTACCGGTTCAACAATTGTGATCGCTTCCAGTTCCCAGTGTTGCGAGCATCCTTAGATCAATGGAATATGACCGAACGTACGTCGAAAAATCCCGTGTGAAAATTTTTTACTCGCTTTCTAGAGAAACCGCTGCAAGAATAGACCTTTTAGAAGATATGCTTTTTATTGCGACACAATACAACGAAAAGAAAGCGAAAAAACACAGGATATCCACGCAGTGAGTGATGAAGAGTGGGGCAATGCATACGTGCGTGAGTCCATCCATCCGTCCGTGCGTCCGGGCGAACGAACGGACAGAGGCACGGACTCAAGGACGCATGGACGGATAGGTGAAAGCATGGATGGACGGACGCACGGAAGCACGGAAGCACGCACGGACGGAAGAACGGACGGTTAGATGGACGGACGGAAGCATGGATGAACAGACAAATGGATGGACGCATGGACGCACAGAAGCATGGACGCACGGACGGATGGATGGAAGCACAGGAGGATGGACGGACAGGTGAACGAATGGGCGCACGGACGTATGGACGCTTTGCCCCACTCCTCATCATTCACTTCATGGAGAGAAAGAGAATAATACGTTTACTTAGATTTCCTGCGCGAGTAAATCGGTGAGCGGGGCCCGTGGTCCGGGATCCCCTTGGCGCGGGCCGCTGTCCTCGTCGATATGCCGTGGAAACCTTTAACGCCATCTAGTTATATTATTTCCAAGGACATATACACACCATGCCATCTATTGAGCAACTCATAAACTAGAGGTGGCTACTACTACTACTACTACTACTACTACTACTACTACTACTACTACTACTACTACTACTACTACTACTACTACTACTACTACTACTACTACTACTACTACTACTACTACTACTACTACTACTACTACTACTACTACTACTACTACTACTACTACTACTACTACTACTACTACTACTACTACTACTACTACTACTACTACTACTACTACTACTACTACTACTACTACAGAGGCGGAGACGACCCACGGCGTAAGGAGCTTCGTCCCTAAAAAAGAATATAAGTAGGCAGTCCCTTTACAAAGAACCACAGTTATTATATTTTTATATTACGCTAGTGCTGTGGCCTCTAAACTTTGGCTCGCGACCCAACGGGTTACCTCCAGTCATATCATTTTCCGTTTTAGGTCCTGGCGACTGAAATCAGTCTCGTGAGTCTTGTAACGGTATGCTCTAATTTATAGCAATTGCCTGGGACTCACAGAACTTGCGCACACCTCAGTCGAGTGGAAGATGCAAGTTATCATCTTGTTTTCCCACTAATTTGATATAATGAACTTCCCGCGCTTCCTTCTGAAAAGCTTTCTGCAACTAACGCGGCTTTGCAATGACTCCAAGGTCGGAGGCAGTGGGTGTGTTCCAATACTCCCCGTAGATCGCTAAATAGAGAGCTAAATTGATGGTGGTCATTCCAATTCTTACGTAGCCTGCAAAATAGACATCTTTGAGAAGTCGACATTACAGACAAAAGCGTTCAGGCTACTTTGCTGTCCAAGGAAGATAGCGGCTCAGCGAATTGCTCAGATAGCTCGGATCTCACTGGAATGGTCATCATGTAGAGAGGAAGAAGATTATGTGCCGCAGTGGGTCACGCCTTTAGCGAGAGGAGCCAAGCGCGAGCGTTTGCCCCGAGTACTGTGATTCCTGGGTCCGTTGCTGCCGCCCGCTTTCCGCATCAATAGACCTGCTGTGCAAGTACTACTTGCGCCAATAAACCCCGTTTCAGTGAGAGCATAAGCAGACGCTCCTCTAGACGCTGATGTAAGTAACATTCAATTTTTAAATTTGAACATAAAATAAGGTAAAAAATAATAGTAACGTTTTTTTTATCTTAGCTTTCTGTTCTCAGCGTGAGGTGGCGTGTCGTCGCGTAGACGCCAAAAAAGATAGAAAGCCTGCTGCAATGTTTTGGAGCCGTCTCGATTTTCTGAGTAAAAAGACAAGCATGCATGGAACAGAGGTTTATAACTACAGTTCAAGGAGATAGACTAGAAGGGGATGAGGCATCTAAATATGTAAAAACAACGATGACAGAAAAATTTAAACACCAAGAAAGCGCTGCATGCACCGTGCCAGATGCTGATAGACCAATTATTGCAGTGGCTCCAGTGGGACAACGAGAGCAGGAAGGGGCAGAAAAAATGGTTCCTAATAGCACATCAACAGGCCCTGATGGCATCCCAATTATGCCAATAAAGAAACTATAGACCAAACTCTAGGAAAATTTTAAGAGAGGCAGCGGGCAAAGCAATAATGGATGGCTAAGCCTCCAAAGGGCGGAAACCAAGCAGGATGATTATGATCTACAAAGGAAAGAGGTACAAAGCTTATATAAACATCTACCGTCCTATAACAGTGACATCAGTAGTTCGTAGGCTGGTGATGCGGATAGTAAGGGAAATACTACAAACATGGGGGGAGAATGAGGGGTTGCTGGGAGAACTACAAAATGGTTTCCACAATTGAAGCAGGTGGGAGGACGATCTGTTTTCATTGATGCAGTGTATTGAAATAGTGGAAAAAGAGCACAGGCCCCGATGGCTCATATTTCTAGATATAGTGTGACTCAAGAATAGTGTGACTCAAGATAGTGTGACTCAAGAAGACTTGTGGGGAGTACTGAACACACTAGATGTGGAAGATGGAATAAGTAATCTTCTAAAGAATATCTCTAAAAGTAACAATGTATTTATTAAATGGGAAGAACAGGTATCTGAACCTATAGAGATACAATGTGGGGTTCGACAGGGATGTCCCTTGTCACCTTTGTTATTTATGCTGTATCTACAGGGACTAGAAGCCAAACTAGAGGGGAGTCGACTCGGCTTCAGCCTCTCTTTCGTCAAGCAAGGAAAACAATATGTACAGCCATTACCAGCATTGATGTATGCAAACAATATAGTGTTAATAGCCGACAACTAGGAAGATCTGCAGGGATGGATAGACATCTGTGGTAATGAGGAAGATAAGTTCAGCAAAGAAAAATTGGCAATCATGATTTTTAATGATAAAAAAGGCAGCGAGCATAAGATAGAGGAAGTTACGCTAGAAATAGTGGATAGACACAAATATTTCAGCGTGTGGATAAATAACGGGGCTTAGTACCTAAGGGCGCACGAAAGATACGTAATGACTAAGGGTAACAGGAATGCAGATGTAATGAAAAATAGGGCACTGTGGAGCTCCAATAGGTATAACCTTGTGATAGGAATTTGGAAATGTGCCATGGTCCCGGGTTTTATGTCGGTAATGCAGTCTTGTGCATAAAATCAGAGGTTCAAGCAAGATTGGAAATTAAACTACTTGGCATAGGAATATTTGCTTTGGGAGCACACGGGAATACCCCAAATCAGGGGGTGCAGGGTGACACCGGATTTATTGAGGGAACCTAGCAGCAAGAGAGAATTTGAGGAGTGACTAAGAAAAATGGGAGAGGAGCGTTGGGCTAGACAGTTTTCAGCTACTTGTACATGAAGAATGTTGATACTGAATGAAGGAAGCGAACTCGAAAATTGTCAAGCAAGTATTTAGAAAACAGCAGAATACCAATCGAGAAGAAGACATTGGTTAAGTAGAAGGTGAAGGAAACAGAGAGGGACATGTGGAAGATGGGAATGCTTACGAAATCATTATTGGAGACCTACCAAACTTTCAAGCAGGAAATTGCAAGAGGAAAGATCTACGATAATTCTCGGGATAGTTCTCTGCTGTTCGAGGCCAGAACGGGAGTATTGCGAACCAAGACGTACTGAGCCAAATACGAAGACACAGACACGGTACGTAGACCATGTAGAGAGGAGGAGGAAAAGGGTGAACATTTGATAATGTTCTGTAAAGGGTTCCACCCTATACTTGTTAACAGCGCAACACTAGAAAACACATGGCAGCGAAGGAGCAAAAGAGAAAAAGAAAAAGAAAAGACGATGAATCATGATGGATCCCAACCAACTGGCCCGACTTACCGTCTTACTCCACCTTATAGTCCAAGATAATGTGAAATTTTTAAAAGCATTGGTGTTATAATCAATTTTTAAAAGCAAGACAGTGGAGGCAAAGTAGACCTTGAACAGGTAGAAATAACCAGGATGAGGCTAACTTATTGGTGGATACAATCAAGGCGCGAGTGAAATTAAATCTAAACACATGGCTATGGTATATACTTTACTTTATGGCTAGGTGGCGTGAGCCACCACCCGATCTAAAGAGCACAGCTGGATGCATCGATCCAATCAGCCATACAGACGTGTTTCAATTCTCGGACAACATGGGCTCAATGCTGTCTAAATGAGCGTAGACTGTCTACGATGTTGTCTATAATGGAAAAACACAGCCCCTAAACTTTCTGCACTTCAACTTTTCTGCCCTATACTACGGGATCCGTCCGCCTTTGACAAAGCAATAGTGTAGAGTACCGGCGTCACATTGTGGCGTAACGGTGGCTTTATGATGGCGTCACAAAATTTGGTGATCTGTGACGCGCAGAGGGAAACAGAAAATTCGGTGGGCAGATGAGATTTTGAATTTTGCAGATGTAACGTGGCAGTAAAAAGCATAGGACGGGGTTGGTTGACAGAACGTGGGAGAGGTCTTTGTTCTTCAGGGGGCATAGTTGGGCTGCTGCTGCTGATGATGATAATGACATCATATGGTCATGTAATCATATGATGATACTTTTTTGCATCAGTCGCCCTGATGCCGCCGACGTGGGACGACAACGTGGGACGCTGGTCAATTTCAGCACTTGATGAAGTGCGCACAGGGTTTCGCCGTTTAAAAAATTGCGTGATAGGCTTAAGAAGAGGGGGCTAAGCTTCTTTTCTTTGCTGACAGTGGGGCTCTAGGCTACCCTGTTTCCCCTCTTCCATATTTCCTATTTCTGAACTAAACAACGAAGCGTTGTGAACACCAAATAAAAACTGGCAGATTCCAGGTACAGTGGGAATCGATGATATGCGAAGCAAGAATTAGGATGGTTGATATATCCTTTTAAAACCAGCAGAACGTTACGAGGTGCAGGTAAATGATGCCGTACACAACTTCCATGTAATGATTATCATGTTTAGGCGAGTTATTTACCTTCGTCGTCTATTCACGTTACGTGATATCAAATTTTGTAAATGTGGACCTAGCGAAACGGCTTCCAGCGTGCTTTGAGCGTACCATGACAGTGATGTTTAACATGACACGCATGTCATGATTATGACGTTTCGACAAGTCATGTACCTTCGTCATCCATTGACATCACGTAACATCAAAAGTTCTATAAGTGAAGAAAGCAAAATGGCCACGAGCGCATCATGAGCGTGGCATGTATTCATGCTGTTACATGAAACGCATCTCATGATTACTATGTTCGGACCAGTCACATACCTTCATCATCCCTTCACGTGCCGTATTACCAAATTTGGTATATGTGAAGCTTGCGAAATGGCCGCGAACGCATCATGAGCGTAGCATATTATGTTGTTATATGGCGTGCATGTCATTATCTTTATATTAGGGTCTGTCGCTTGTGTTCGCGATGCAGTCATGCCACATCATACGAGCGTTGCAATATGTCACGTAAACGAAACCATCGCCAAAGCAGAAAGACTACGAAATGTAAATCATGACATTCATGACATACATGCCATGATATTCATGTTGCGACCAGTTATGCTCGTCATACAGTTATGTTATACCATATCACTTTTGGCATTGATACCATTATCAAAACGGCCTGGAGAACTAAAAGTCGTATATAGGCGGCTAGATAGATAGATAGAGAAGTCGCCCAAGCTCGCTAAGAAATGCTTTGCAAGTTTAAAAAAATTGTGAGCATATCCGCGGAGTGAATGGTGGAGAGTGGGGCGAAGCATTCGCTCATCCATTCGCTCTTGCTTCCGTCCGTCCATGCGTCCATCCGCCCGTGCGTGCGTGCGTCCATCCCTTCGTCCGTCCCTGCGTTCGTCCATGCACCCACCCGTGCGTTCGTTCATGCTTCTATGCGTGCATCTGTCTGTGTGTCCGTTCGTCCATCTACTCAACACTCCAAGTACCACCATCTCGCATCTTTTCATCATATATTCCCCATATAGAAGCACCGCCATCCAGCGGACATTCCAAGGACTAAACGAGAGGTGGCACACGCACACTTTCTTACGGCTTGCGCTTCGGGTCTACTTCCCACTTTTAACCACCTCGAGTTCATGGTATATACTAGTTCAATGTATTCATGGCAGTGCGGCCCAACGCTCGCTAAACCTTTCTAAAACCAAGGAGGTTACGCCCAGGGAGTATAACGTAGCAACCTTTTTCTGTCAGATAGTGCTCAATGTATATGCCAATGTCTGCTAATGGGAAATGAGAGATAGAAGAATTCGGCTTTTACTTTCTTACGGCTTGCGCTTCGGGTCTACTTCCCACCTTTAACCACCTCGAGTTCATGGTATATACTAGTTCAATGTATTCACGGCAGTGTGGCCCAACGCTCGCTAAACCTTTCTAAAACCAAGAAGGTTACGCCCAGCGAGTATAACGTAGCAACCCTTTCTTGTCAGATAGTGCGCAATGTACATGCCAATGGCTGCTAATGGGGAATGAGAGACAGGAGCATTTGGCTTTTAGTTAACGGGCATGCCACGAACTTTTGATTGTTCATTAAAGCACAGGAGAAACCTCCTACCGGCACTACCTTGCAGGTCAAAATGTAATCATTGTTACACACTACGACTACGACTACGAGGGACGAACGGGTGCCGCTTCAAGGAGCTTCGCCCCTAAAAAAATCATGTCTCAAGAACTCCGTACAAACGATCAACCAGCGAAAGCTGAAGCTTTCGGCCTGAGTGTTAAGCAGTGGATTCAACACGACGCTGCACTGAAGCTTTTCACGATTATTGGTTACATGTTATTGCTTCTTAATGAGGTTACGTTTGGCTTGGATTTACCAGAGTGTTTATTTCACAAGCTGCACATTGAGCCTCGCATGATCATGTTGCTGGTGATCTGTAAAGAGCGGTTTTGTGCGTTTCGCAATGCGTTAATCGCAGCGGTTATTCTCGAATCACAAGCGGTCACAGAAGTCGCAGCCGAAGCCAAAGTGCAGCTGGAGAAACTACAACAATCATCACATTGACGCCGCAACGTCGTGTTGTTGCAAGCGTTTCACATCGGGAGCCGACTCGTACTTGGGTATACGACGCTGCGAACGACGCAACTGATAACACAGCCAATGAAGACCGCTCATGCCAGCGCTGCCGGGCGGTTTTTCGTTGCTCCCATATAGACATTTCGCTGTAAAAATAGAAAGTCCACCACTGTTGCTGCCGACGTAGTAGCCATTCCGTGCTTACATCGCACATGGTCTGTCAGCCCTGTGGCATTAGAAATTGTATGAACGCCTTCACAGCTTTTCGCCCCTCTCATGCTCTGTCTCGCGCTCTCGTGATCTTGCCAACGGGTGAGGCGTTTCCATGTAGGGGATCTGGAGTTGACGTCGAGTGTGAAGCTTTGTAAAAGCCTGGCAGCACATAGCGTGGTATGTGTTCAATTGTCTCTTCGCCAATTCTGAGCTAATGGTCATTTCAATATTAGATGAATATCAGTGGCCCATCAAAGAAATTTCCTGTGAAAGCTTTAGTGCACACAGCTAGCTCATGGTCTCGTCATATTTACAGCAGAGCAATCAAAATGGCCGAACTACCGCTCAAAGCACTGCTTCGATGGCGAGAGAAGGACTCGTCACCCTAGTCCACACGGTGACTATACTCGATTCTATTCTGACGTCTTCCTTCTTGGATGGCTTGGAAGTTACGTGTCGAAAAGCTCACTCACGGCTCTTGTATGTCGTCCATGGTTTGTGCTATAAACGAAACAAAAGCTATAGTGCACACATATAAGTATCTTTATGTGCAATGTGCCCATACCGTTCAGAGCAACGGGCTGGACAATATCACAAACCTCCTTCATCAACACATTTATATTTGCTATCGTTATTTTATTAAGACAGGTTTAACTCTGAACATATACGAAGAGTCCTGCGCATGTCTTCTATTTGCTGCGTCTTTTCCGCGGCTATCATACATAGTCGAGACCAGATATGAGCCAATTTTTTTTTTTGTCGTGAAGCTCGGTCTCGCTAACTTTTCTTCTTTGGATTATTTTTCGTACGCACGTAGTACACCATCGCCGACGAAGAGGAGCCGAACAACGGGCAATTTGGAACGCATAAATTTTCCATTTTTAGACGGCTGCCCTTGTTCCGCGCGTGCACGCTGCATGCGCCGTGGCGCTGAAGCCCGGCAAGTGTTTCATACTTTTGCGAAGCACGTTGAAACAAAACCCCTAAAAAAAAAAAAACATTAGCCCCATTCGTTACGTACTGGTGTTGTTATTTACCGCTTCGGCCATACGTCTTGCCGTAAGCTGGTAGAAAAATTATGGACACGGGTAATTTACCTGAGCAAGAGGCAAGCCCGAGCTATAAGACATGCTTTAAAATCTTTATCTTTTTTTTCTTTTATTATCCCCCGCAAACAGTCCGTCGCCCTCGCCAGCTTCCAGTAGCAGGTGCCGTGCTCATGACGCTGATATTTTTTAGTATCTTTTTTTCGGAAGATAATTGATTAGTCCCCGGTGCCTTCTGGCAATACATAAAGCTCGCTAAGCAACGTGCGTGGAAGATACTATAAATACGTGGACCTGCAAGCGCGGTGCGTCTCTCGTTCGCAACTGGCGGCGTATTGCGCAGGTTACATCGCCTGGCTTTGTATCACTTTTGTTTACCAAAAAAAGAACAAACAAAGAAAAAAGCTACCATGCTGTCTCTTTCGTGCTTCGTTTAGGATGTTAAATGGGCCTACTATCGTTAAGAAATGTCTGTATATCGAAGTAATCAGGGAACCGGTTGATTTACACATATATAGCTATTGTAGGAATGCTATACATGCATGCTATACTAACGATGCATTTTATGCATACGCAAGCTGTCGCAAGAGATAGGTTATATAGCTATTTGTTTTTAAACGCGGTGCTACGTGTAATGATATACTTTTTTTCGCCAACTGATTTCTTAATTAAGCGTCATGGGAAAGTCTACGAAAACACTGCAATTTGTAGTCTTTAAGTGCAGCAGATGACTGGGTTGCTGTAGGTTAAATGGCCCCGTAACAACTTTTCAAGATTCACAGAACCAGCTTGTTATTCTCTCCTGGCGTTTCCTGCCCTTTCGGTGTTATTCGTGAAGCCAGCAGTCTCTTCACACGACGAGATGAAGGAATCCACTCTCGATTGGTTCATTACGAGGGACATGCAATCGCGAGTTATCTCCTTTCCTGCTTTGCCGTGCAGTCTCACGCTCGTTCTGCATTGTATCACATGGCTAACGAGCTGATTTCACTTCGTTAGTGCGTTTTAGACAGCGCAAATTGAAAATGAAAGTGCCTAGCCAAAAGCGGGAAACCTTGACACATGATCCGTGCTTAGTTATGATACTTTAAGCGTGTTTTATGGAGGTACATGTGCGGTGAGGAGGAGATAGAGCCTGTAGTAGTGAAGGCACAAAATAAACCATGGTCTTGTGTTCGAACTCTGGAGTGATTAGGGGGCTTTTAAGGAAGTCAGTGAATGAGACGTAAAAGGCAAGCCCGGAAATACAGAGACGTGAATGACGGCTGAGTACGGAACTCCAATTGTGGTGCGTTCGCACCTGAAAACTTACAACATATAGAAGCCACACTTTGCAGGGTGGGCAATCCACGTGTGCGCATGCGATTGGATCTTAGCGCCTATGTAAAAGCCTTCGTGTAACCGTTTTAATATAATGTACGTGCATTCGCACGCACGTCCAGTTTATAAAGCCAGAACCTTTCCAGAAAGCCACACGAGCCCTTCGACAATTCTTGACGGCAGCATCACTGCAACGACTGCCTGTTAAACCCTGCACTGTGTTTGTGGTGTGCAATGTGCATCTCCTCTCTCTTTTACTTCCTTTTTCTCTTCTCACCACGTTTAGGATAGAAAACTGGAAGTAGTGTAGTTAACATCCCTACTTATCTCATATTCTCTCTCTCTCTCTTTCATCGTCTTTTTCTTTTTTGAAGGGGCATACAGTTCTTATCGGTAAAAGCTCAAGAGGACCCGCTTGATTCTTCGCGGCAGCCACATTTCGATGGATCCGCTATGCGTGAACACCTGGGTACATAAGTTTCGGTGGACGCTGGAGAGCCCATTGTGGTCAAAACTCTTATGTAATCTCCACTATGGGCTCCTTCATAATCACATGGTAGTTGAATACCACTACAGGATTTGTGTTAATAATAGCTAAATATAGAACATTTGGAACATCAAAAGGAATATTATAACGTTTTCACTCACTCACTCACTCACTCACTCACTCACGCACGTACGCACACGCTCATTGACTCACTGAAATGGAGCCCCTGCGAACTTGACAAGCTTTCAAGAGATTCAAGTTGTGGGGTGACTTCATCACGTATGCAAGTTCACTCTTTTTCGGCATCCATAGATCTGAAATTCGTTGACGTTAGAAAGTTGATGTCATACTCGGCAGTAATGAAAAACAATCACAGTATAGGATTTACACGAGTTGTTTTTCTTTGGCCGTAATGAGTAAAGTAATGAGTTGTTCTTGTGGGCTGGCAGTTTAGCGCAAGAACAAAACAACGGAAAATAGACAGGAGGGTGCACGAATGACACGAAGGCTCGTGTCCTTCGTGTTATTGTCTCTTTGTCAACGTTCTGTTCTCGCGCTATAAATATCTTCATGTGATACCAACTAGCCCAAGCTGCCACACTGGTAGTTTAGCACCGCCATGAGTTACTTCAAGTGAATCATTAGAAGAAAACTGCTCTTTACGTTCCTGATTACTTTTTGACAAAAATATAGCACTTCGGCTTCCCGTACGACATAAAGAATGAAAATAATGATCAATAAGTGAAATGCATATACCAAGAAAGGGTTATTCTAAGTATAAAGTCTGAAGTTGGGGAGTTCGATAAAGGTATGTGAGATTTTAATCTGTATATTGCCACATGGTTTGCTTGGGTGAGATCGAAGTGTGAAAGAAGACAAAGACGATCTCTCTGAGCTGCTGCTTGAGTAGTCGACTAAACGAGCCCATTTTTTATCAAGTTTGTCGAGAGTAACGTGACAATATAAAGAAATTAAGTTTACATACTTTGTTGCATAAACTATGAGCTCTTGTTAAAATAATTGCTTTTCAGAAGTAAAGGGAACGTAATGTTCTCACTTTCGGCGTGCTGGAAATTAAGTTCAGTTCTTTCATATAGATATTAGAAAAGTAATTAGTAACAATTACTACCTTCTAGGACTAACTTCGCCACCTCTGGTTGGCTCTCAGTGTCTTGGGGTGAGCGATTTCCACAATGTGCGTTTTTCACCGCATGGCCCGACCCCTCTAGTCCTGCCGTGGCCGCCAAAGCCCGCCGAGCGTTTCTTGCTCATATGGGCCGTATCGCACGGTGTCGGCAGGCCAGAGATTCAGCAGCGCGCGCGATATGTGTGGTTTCAAAGCAAACGGTCAGGTGCTCACGATGCCTCTGGTACGAGGCTATAGTGGACAGAGAAGACCGCAAGCAAGGACGTGGCCGTTGTCGGTCCATGTCAACGTCGTCACGCAGTTTTAATTCCGTTGTCGTCGTGATAACGTCGACACACTGTCGTGATTCCGTCGTCATCGTGCCGTCTCGGTCATGCTGCAGTCCTTGTCGCACCGTCATCAGCGCCATCGTTTTCAAACAGTTGTCGTCCCGCAGTCGTTACAAGGTGATATGGGGACCTTATACCATAATATGTCGACTACAAAGCGTGAGGTCTCGCTCAACACCGTTACTTCGTTTCGCATAAGCTTTTCGGAGGCTTCGACGGCCACGCACTGCAATTTCCATAACACTTTTTTTTTTCTGTTAGGAACATAAAGACCGATTGCGTTTGTCACTGTACTATTTTTTTCTGTCCCGAGAAGTGCCCCCCCTCCCAACTGCAATGAAGACTTTCTACAATTAAAAGAGCTCTATAAAAAAACACAAACAAAGCTCAGCTTTGACATATGTAGGTTCTATACTACATCTTCTCGCCTATAACCATCATTTATGACCGCAACAAATGATGTGCATGCGTAGGAGTGTTGTTCTATTGTAAATACGTGGTGATTTAAGCCTATTAGCTTCTGTTGCACCCAGGTTGCTTGCGAATAGTTCATCAGCCAAAAGGCATTCGCTGACTCACAATTCGTCATATTGAATGTTTTGGTGGCTGACGTCATCACAACCGGGCATACTATACTGCGTGAGATCACGACAATTAATACTGTGACCTGACATCACGATTGTGTTGATGTAAGAAAGTGCGGTAGCTACGAGAAAATTTATTTCAATGCCAAAATTTTGGTATCTTATAAGCATTTACTGAGCTTCAACGCCTGCTCACAGACATATATCAACATACAGATGTGTATGGCAGAATAATCTCAATTTCTGAAATAGTTGTCAATAGACGTACTTCTTGGGGGGCTAGTTGGTGAGGTACTCAGTGATTGAAGTAGGTGACCACTGAAATTGGTGATTAACTGTTTATACACGATTTTAGGTTGCTAGCAATTCGTTCATACCTGTTCATACCTGCTCTACGTTTTGTAATATTTTCTGGAATATAATTGCTTTCTAGCATTGTATTTTTGGAACACTGTGGCACACTGTAGCAATAACCACTCTCGTAGCGTCTAATTACCACTCCATTTTGGTCATTTATTTTCTGTATATGTGTTCTGTTTCGTTTTATGTATTGTGTACCTGCTCCGAACTAGGGGGGGGGGGGGGGCAGAGGCCACTGTTGGGCAATTAAAGCCTTTAGCCTCTGTCTCGTCAGGGAACACTTGCAATAAAGCTGAATTGAACTAAATTGAATTTAAAGAAAAGTCACAAATGTAGACACCTCTAAGCCAGGCGCTCGTCCTGCTGCCTGACTTCCACGGTGTCGAAACTTGCGCTGCTCCTACCAAGATGGTGTGAGTGCTTTTTCAAAATGATCTCTCAAGTTTATTCGTGTCTATACAGTAAGCTTTCATTGGGCCAGCAAAGATGTTTACCTTCTTAATCATTCTTTTCATTTTGCTTGACGCAAGCCTTCAGCGTGTGTCAGATCGCAGCTGGCAAGTGTTCCCAGAGGAAAGAGAGTCGCGATGGAGCGAGTGCTCGCGTTCCTTTCGCCACTGCTTGCCGAACGACTCTCTCCTTTTCCTCATTCAGCGGAGACAAATGTTCGCAGGGCCGCAGTTTGTCGAGGCGAAAACGGAGCGGCTATCTGATGGGCCAGAACGGCCGAATCCCGTATCACCCTTCGCACAGCACCCACAACTCTATTCTCACAGCGCAGGCAGTCTGTGTGCCGTGAATGCTCCTTACAGCTCTGTTATATATAAAATCTGAGCACAATTCCCCCAAGACGGGGCGGGAAGCGACGCTAGTCAAACGGGCAGTCACTGCAGAGAATCACTTCGGGCACAGCGACAACATGCAGCTTTTCACAGACACCAACGTGAAAGACAGAGAGAAGGACAAGACGCTCCGGAGAGACGAAAGCTAACGGTGAAAAGATCGCGAGAAAAGCGATAAAGGAGAAGGACAGACCAATGGCCAGGGTACGTCCGTGACTTCACCTTTGACAGTTGTTCGGCCACAGCGGCGGTAAATCATCCGAACTGCAGGCACTCCTTTCCCTATGCGCCCTTCCATATTTCTCGTTTGTTTGCTTATTTGTTTGTTCGGCGTTACTTTTCGAGTACGCTTGTTGTTCATTGTGCGTGTGTAGAGAAGCAGCCTCCATCCTAAAAGCCCAAGGGCAAATGGAAAGCGGAAGACATCAAGCAGAGAGAGACCTCTTCCGTGTTTGCACTGAAAGACAGTGCTTCGGCGAAATTCAGTGGAAGGCTCTCTTGTCCGGCGAAAGTGCTCCTTGTCCCTTGGTGCGCGCGGCATTATGTAAGGGTGAACGAGGTCGATATATAGGCAGCGGACAGGAGACGGCGCGGAGTGCGCGAAGAGGTCGGTGAAAAAAAAAGCGTCGGGAGTTAAGAAAGCGTACAGAACCTTGCTTGTATGTGATTGAAGCAGAAGCAGTTGGGTAAAAGCGAGTGTTCGTTCTTTGAGCCGGAACAAAGCAAAGACAACGGGTAGGAAACGAAGAAGTATAGTTCAACCCGTAATGCACTAGCACGGTCATGCGCAACGCACATCTCTCTCTCTCTCTCTCTCTCTCACACACACACACACACACACACACACACACACACACACACACACACACACACACACACGCACGCACGCACGCACACCAGCCGGACGCTGCAAAGAAAAAAGGCAAAAATAAAAAGTGGCGGCAGGAGATATAAAGACGAACAAAAATCTGAGAACACGACAGAATTGATAAAGAACAACGGGCAAGAGGCTTTCTGCTAGTGGATCACATTACGCTTAGCGCAGTCGGCTCTGTGCGCGTTTTCACGGCTTTTAGCATTCCTTCCATTTTTCTTTTGTTTCACTCGGGTGGCGCTTATTTTTCAAAACATAGCGAGTACAGCTAAGTTTCTTCTTTTCTTGTTTTTTTGTCTGCTCGAACACGTCTTCATCTTTCGGTCCTCGCTTCGTGTAGCACTCCTGGCCGCGGCAGAAGCAGCAGAAGCTGAGGGTCTACACTTTTTTTTCGCCAACGGCGCAGACTAAACACGAAAGCGCTACGAAGAGCTTGATCTTTCTGGGGTGGTAAGACGCGTAAAAGCTGCGTAATATCACTTTCAGGGAGCAGTCTCTGCGCACTGCCCGTAACGTTATATATATATATTTTAATTCTATAGACATTACCACAGGCGTCGAGTGCACGCGGGATCCTTGCTGCCCAAGATGGGTGGCGCGCTTTAATAGTCGTTTAAATTTTAGAGCTCGATGACGTAAGAGGCGTAGGCATTAAAAACTCCCACTAGCTGTAGAAAGCACTCAGCGGTGAAATGAAGGCGCCCCCGGCTCACACTGTATATGTCCTCTCGCCTGGCTGCGTTGCTCTAAAACAAAGTCTTTCCACGGCTTTTATATTTTGTTAAATGTAGTTTTGGCTTTTTTCAATATGGTTCCGCGTTCTTATCCGGACTTGGACGACAACTAAAAGCAGCCATTGTCAGTTTCTCCACCAGCAGCTTCTCTAATAATAGGTGCTTTTATGTTCTCAAAATTTTTACCAACCTTTTCTTGTGACCGTCTTTATTTGATGCTTCTCTGCCGAGTGCTTGCACGACTCAACATGCAACCAGCTTTTGCTGCTCGCTGTGTTGAAAGTCGGGCATGTCACGACTACATTATAATTGGCACTTTTGAAATCTTCGATGTGCCGCTCAACAGAAAGATATCCTTTCTGTCGGGCCACCCCACCCTCCTCATTCTTTCCAGATTTTCGCTCTTCGTAGACGTTGCACCTAATCTGCCTTGTTAATGACGTTTGAACTAATTGCTGCCGTGGCGCCGTCTCCTCTCGTTGAACTTTGCCGTTTTGCTCTCAAAGCCTCGTACTCTGCGTCATACACATTCTTTTCCACAGCTTCAATTTAATAGCAATGCAAGTTGTTATTCAGCCCGTGCCTGCATTGATCAAAAGAGAGAACCGTTTACTTCGTTGAAAGATGGGCTGGCTCTTATGAAAGTGGGTGTTCAGGCGTTGAACTACGGGACGTATAAGAGAAATGTTCGTTTTGATAGTACACCTTTAGTGGTGAGCAGAAGAGACGTTTACTTTGTGGAAAACGTAGCGGTAGAACCGACCAGCTGTCAAGCGGAGCGAGCGCGAGCAGCAACAACACTCTTCCTTCTCTTCTTCAGCTGGCGTTCCGGCCTGTGCCAAATATCAATGCTACAAATCACTCCCCCCTCAGAAAAGGAGCCATCCTGGCGACCTATGGAACGGGTACGACGGGTGGGTCGTAGTGCGGCTTCAATCGATCTACGTGAACAGTCTCGCGGCCTCGATGCCGTCGGTCTGTTGATGGTTGAACCGGCTCAACAATATAGTTAACCGGTGAGGCCTGACGTAGGACTCGGTAGGGGCCTTCGTACTTCGGCAGTAGCTTGGTGGAAAGACCAGGAACAGATGAGGGAACCCGAAGCCATACCAAGGCGCCAGGCGAGTATGACTGCGAAGACAGGTTTTCGTCGTGACGGTTCTTCTGGTACGCTTGATCTTGGGCGGTTAAGGAACGCGCGAGTTGCCTGCATTCTTCTGCATAGGTGGCGACTTCAGATAGAGTTGTGGATTCCGAAGCGTCTGGATGATACAAGAGAATGGTGTCCATGAATGAGGAAGGTTCGCGCCCGTAAAGGAGGAAGAACGGAGAGAATCCTGTCGTAGACTGAGTGGCGCTGTTGTAAGCGTAAGTTACAAAGGGTAGTATGCGGTCCCAGTTGGTGTGATCAGCGGACACGTACATGGATAGCATGTCGCCCAGTGAGCGGTTAAACCGTTCGGTCATTCCATTCGTTTGCGGATGGTATGCGCTGGTTGTCCGATGCACAACGTTGCATTCGCGAAGAAGGGCTTGTACCGCTTCGGAGAGGAACGTACGGCCGCGGTCACTGAGTAGCTCACGAGGCGCGCCATGGCGTAGAATGAGATTGTGAAGGATAAATAAGCCAACTTCACGTGATGTGGCCTCTGGCAGCGCAGCAGTTTCAGCATAGCGTGTCAAGTGATCAATGGCGACAATCACCCAGCGGTTCCCGTTAGGCGTATAGGGAAGGGGACCGTACAAGTCAATTCCGATGCGGTCGAAAGGGCGGGAGGGGCAAGGCAACGGCTGCAGTTGTCCATTGGCTATGTGTGGTGGGCTTTTTCGGCGTTGACATTTGGAGCACGAACGCACGTACTGTCGGACAAAGCGGTACATTCCGCGCCAATAGTACCGCAGCCGGAGACGTGCATACGTTTTTATCACACCGGCGTGGCCGCATTGAGGATCCGCGTGAAAAGAGTCGCAAATGTCGGCACGTAGGTGGCGAGGAATCACAAGCAACCACTTGCGGCCGTCAGAAAGGTAGTTGCGACGGTACAGGAGTCCATCGCGGATGGTAAAGTGTCGAGCTGTGCGCTGCAGTGAACGATTGGGCGTAACTTGGGACGGCCGAGACAGTAACTCTATCATAGAGGCTATCCAAGCGTCTTGGCGCTGTTCATAGGGCATGTCCGCGTACGAAAGTGCCACAGCATCGAGGCTGGATACAGAAGTACTTCCGTGTTCATGGGGAAGTGGAGAGCGGGAGAGAGCGTCGGCATCTGAATGTTTGCGGCCTGACCTGTAGACGACACGGATATCATAGTCTTGGAGGCGTAACGCCCAACGAGCGAGACGGCCAGATGGGTCTTTTAGTGACGATAACCAGCAGAGGGCGTGGTGATCAGTCACGACGTCAAATGGACGGCCATAGACGTAGGGTCGAAATTTTGTGATTGCCCAGACGATGGCTAGACATTCTTTTTCTGTGACTGAATAATTCTGTTCAGCCCTAGTAAGAGTGCGACTGGCATAAGAAACGACGTACTCGTCGTATCCAGACTTGCGTTGAGCAAGAATAGCGCCAAGTCCGACTCCACTTGCGTCGGTGTGTATTTCTGTAGGGGCATCAGGATCAAAGTGACGGAGAATCGGTGGAGATGTCAGCAATTGACGTAGTTTCGCGAATGCCTTATCGCAATTGGAAGACCACGCCGAAATGCCCTCGGTGTCAGAAAGTAGCCGTGTTAAAGGGGCCATGACAGATGCAAAATTACGGACAAATCGGCGAAAGTATGAACATAAGCCGATAAAGCTCCGGAGTTCCTTAAGTGTCGATGGCTTCGGAAACTGGGCGACAGCACGGAGTTTTGCAGGATCAGGTAGAACGCCGTCCTTGCTGACAACATGCCCTAAGATGGTGAGCTTCCGGGCGGCAAAATGGCACTTTTTCAAATTTAGTTGGAGCCCAGCATGTGTAAGGCAATGCAGGACACTTGCGAGGCGCAGAAGATGGGTATCGAAGTCTTTTGAAAAAACGACGACGTCGTCCAAATAGCAAAGACACGTCTGCCATTTAAGGCCTCGAAGTATGTTGTCCATCAGACGCTCGAAGGTGGCTGGGGCGTTACAAAGGCCGAACGGCATCACGTTAAACTCGTACAAGCCGTCCGGAGTTACAAACGCAGTCTTGGCGCGGTCAGCTTCATCCATGGGTACCTGCCAGTATCCCGATCGAAGATCCAGCGAAGAAAAGAATTCTGCACCTTGCAAACAGTCGAGAGCGTCGTCAATTCTGGGGAGCGGATAAACATCTTTGCGCGTGATCTTGTTAAGGCGCCTGTAATCCACACAGAATCGGATGCCCCCGTCCTTCTTTTTGACCAGTACCACCGGGGAGGCCCACGGACTGTTAGACGGCTGTATAACGCCACGATTGAGCATATCAGACACTTGATCGTCTATAACTTGGCGTTCGGCGTGGGAGACCCGGTATGGACGCTGACGCAATGGTGCGTGGGTGCCAGTGTCAATACGATGGACAATTGCAGATGTTCGGCCCAGACTGGTTTGTTTGAAGTCAAACGATGAGCGGAAGTGGTCGAGAAGTGTCAAGAGTTGAGTTCGTTGGTCAACAGGAAGGTCAGGATCAATCGATGGAAGGAAGACGTCGAGGGAAGAGGTGGCGGATGTGAGAGCGGAAGTAACACTGGCGATCTCAAGGCTTTTTGCTTGATAGGGCAGTTGACTGGTGCAAACACAATCGATGTCCTCAAGGCGGCCGATGCATTCGCCACGGAATAGGGTGACTGGTACAGAAAGGAGATTCGTGGCATAAATGTTTGCGCAAGTGGCTTCGACCGTCAGAAGAGCAAAAGGCAGAAGAACGTTTTTTCGAGAAGTGAAGTCTTCTGACGGCGTGAACATGACGTCCGAAAAAAGCGGCATGGTCGCACGAGATCGGCACAATAACAGAAGACATAGGTGGAATATCAGTCTCCGCGGCGACGACAACACGAGAAATAGAAGGCTTATTATAATCGTCGTCGGAGAGCGATGACAATTCTAGTTCGGCCCGGGCACAATCAACAACGGCATGATGTGTGGAAAGGAAGTCCCAGCCTAATATGACGTCGTGTGAGCAGTGCGGAAACACGATAAATTCAACCACGTACAGAACGCCCTGGATGATTAACCGAGCCGTGCACGTCATAGAAGGGTTCACGTGATGCGCTGTTGCCGTACGAAGGGAGAGACCAGAAAGCGGAATCGTAACTTTTCTTAACTTGCGACACAATGCTTCACTCAATACAGACACGGCAGCTCCGGTATCTATTAATGCTTGAACGGGGATACCTTCAATCAAGACAGTTATTTCATTATTCGGTAGAGAACGAGGCCTTGTGGAGTTCGACGGTGGCGCAGTTCTTGCCTCCGGAACTGCGATGGTCAGTTTTCCGTTTGGGCAGGTGGTGCACGCCGAAGCATTGGTGAAGGCGAACGTCGGCGCGGGGAAGGCGATCGGCGTGGGTTGAAGGCGCGGCGGCTCGGCGGAGAAGTGTCCGAAGCTGCATGGAACGGCAGCGTCTGTGGTGGTTCTGTGGGGGCGTAGCCGTAGGTGCCATCAATAATGCCTGAGTGAGGGACGCGCCGGCGACAGAACCGCTCAACATGGCCAGGCTGACGACAGTAATAACAGATAGGTCTGTTATCCGATGTACGCCAAGGGTTGTTGGGAAGCGTTGAAGGACGGCGGTAAATGGGAACATGCGAGCCTGCCGGTACGTGTGTTGCGTAGAAGGCGTTCGCTTGGTGGGCAGGGTCGACGACGTTTGACGGCGCATGTACCTGCCTTCGCGCGACGTCAGCGTAAGTCAGGGGAGCGGACACAGGTGGTGGCTGGTACGTGGGGGGAAGTGCCTCGCAGACTTGCTCTTCGATGGTTTGGCGCAGTGACGAGGTCAGCCCATGCGTATTGCTGGGAAGCAAGGGGGCAAGGGACAACTGGCGTGCCACTTCCTCTCGGATAAATTGCTGGATTTGCGGGGTCAATACAGTCTGTTCTGGAGATATTGCACCAACGGTCAATGCTGGCGTGCTGGTCATGTCGAAAGTAGGCCGTCGCGTTGAAATGCGCTGTTTTCGCAACTCATCGAAACTTTGGCAGTGTTGGATGACTTCCGAAACTGTTTGCGGGTCTTTAGCCACCAGCATGTGGAAGGCATCGTCCTCGATGCCCTTCATAATGTGTTTTACCTTGGCGGTTTCCGACATGTCAGGATCAAAGCGACGGCAGAGGCCTACGACGTCCTCAATGTAGGACGTGAAACCCTCTCCCGACAGTTGGGCGCGATCCCGCAAGCGCTGTTCTGCACGGAGCTTGCGCACTGTCGGTCGGCCAAACACGTCCGCGAAGGTGGTCTTGAAAGTGGCCCAGTCGGTAAGCTCGGCTTCGTGGTTGTTGAGCCAGAGCTCTGCTACTCCTCTGAGGTAAAAGTGGACGCGGCCCAGTTTGTCGTTTTCGTCCCACCTGTTGTTGACGCTTACTCGTTCGAACGAAGAGAGCCAGTCCTCGACGTCCTGCTCATCGGTGCCGTTGAAGATGTCTGGATCTCGCTCTCTCGGGACGCCGGGACAGTGGACAGGTGGAGATGTAGGAGCCGTCTGCTGTGCAGCGTCGATGGACATTGTTGATGGCGAAGGTAGAGTTCGGTTGCGGAGTTCCAGGATGGAAAAAGGTACCCAGCACTCTCCACCACTTGATAGTACACCTTTAGTGGTGAGCAGAAGAGACGTTTACTTTGTGGAAAACGTAGCGGTAGAACCGACCAGCTGTCAAGCGGAGCGAGCGCGAGCAGCAACAACACTCTTCCTTCTCTTCTTCAGCTGGCGTTCCGGCCTGTGCCAAATATCAATGCTACAGTTTATTTTGACGTGTCACGTATTTCTTTCTCGTTTTCTGTCTTTAATAACGACCCGAAGCTGCATTCACAAGGAGTAGATTACCTCGTCAAGAAAACACCGTGCTTTCACTCTCACCTAATGCAGCACTAACGAGTATTGCTTCCTTTGCTTCGTCTCTTGGCCGACACGGGCCGCATACGTGCGGAAATGCTATGTGCACGTTGTTTCAAGTGTTCAATTACTTTATTTTAATAACGAACCTGCTCTTCATAGAGCGTTTCGTATCCGCGCAGTCCACGATAACCCTTGTGGGCATTATAAGCGAGTATGCGTCACAAACATTTGGCGAATCCTATAGTATACCCACCCCTGGTCTACTAAAAAAAGAAAGCAACAGTCAGCCCCACCAACGTTGATGTGCCACAAAAATTGGCTAAATCCCACTTCACGCAACTTCAACTAGAAGGTGTCATTTAGCACAACAAATGGCCTTTGCGTCACCGTAATGAAACCCGAGTCACGTGGTATTTTGTGGTTACCAAAGGCTGTTGCTATCGAAGAGTGTTTAATAACGAGCAGTGATACAACTTATCGGAGCATCTTAAGAGGAGGCTTCTCTGGAAACCAGTGTAAAATAGTGGTAAGGTCCATCCAAATGCAACAAGGGTACCTTTATATATACCATCTCTGAAAAAGTGTTTAATAAAAAGCAGTAAGTAATACATCAAATATCTGAAACACTTGCAAAATAAAGGAATGCATTAGACGTCTTATCAAGGGAGGGCCATCCGCATCACTGTTTCGTGGGCCTCCGCAAAGCCGAGCTTCTTAAATTCCGTTATTGTTCACTAATTTTCCTACGCTACTTTCCTTGTGGCGCTGATCTGCAGACTCCGCTTTGACACCGTTTGCGAAGGGAACCTGCTTTCTTTTTAGCTTGTCACTGCATCACACGAGCACATTCCGGTTTTCGCTATATATACCAGTGATTTTGTAAACAATACTTATATCGCGGTGTAATCACATTCGGGCATTTATATTCGAGTGTTGCCTATTGGTAAAGTACAAAATTAATTCTGCGGTTACCTGGGACGTTGTGCGTTTTTCAAATGTGATGGTCATATATATGATCATAATAAACCTTTGCACAAATCAGACGTGTGGAGTCGACAGCATGACAAGATTGCACCTAGATGAATTATTGCACCTGAAGTCCGTATTCTAAAACTTCAAAGGAGTGTTTGTTCGACTCTATAATTCATACTTACCAATACCGCTGTTCAAATACTTGAGAGGTAGAACGGAACTTTGGAATGTCATGAGATGAATGCCGATGCTAGCCATGAAGGTGGTGGAGTTGGGGTTCGAAAAAAGTGTTTAACATTTAGAGTACTTGGTACTCTACTATATGGCAGAGCAAAAAGCCGGCAGGTGCCCAGTTTGAAGACACAAATACATATCCTCTTCCTCGAACTGAAACGGTGATGAAGTTTCATAAGTTCACCAATAATGCGGGAGAAATGGCGCTAGGTTCTCAGTTCAACAGGGTACCCATCTGTTTTTCTAGTGGGGAGAGAGGTACCGACCAGGCGCTGAAGATTTGTGGATATTCTTCTTAAAAAAAGGACCTTGTTTCCTATCTCCTGTCAGTTATTTGGGCCCTCCGTGTTATGCTTTTTGTTTTTTAAGTGCCCTACTTTTTTGTTCGGTATTGTATATCGATTTGCACTATGACTCCGGTCAGGTTGATCCAGATGAATAAAAGCAGTTTCTTATCCTCAGGCTCCTTTTTGACTGAAAATCTAGTTTCAATGGTGCCACATCTACATATAAGTTACTCTGTAACGAATTAGTTACAAAATAAACGAATGCCTTTATTTCCGTCGTCGTTTCGCCTTAGCGTAACCTAGTTGTCCCATTATTTGGATACGAAAATAATTGGAACGCATTCAATATTGAACTATATTATGGAAGGTAACTTATCTGAAATGTTTCTATTTGATTTCCTGCAAAAGTTTCCCATTTCGTGCTTACCTATTTAATAGTAATACGCTTAAACGAAGCCCCCAATAGATCTTACTGGTCATGTAACCTACGTATGCTACAAGTGAGAATGAGCAAGACGTATATATTTAACAAAATGACCACAAAAACTTTGACACGTGGCCGTCGTCGCCTGTGTTTATCCCCAGACTGTGCGAGTCTCTCATAGAGAGAGAGAGAGAGAGAGAGAGAGAGAGAGAGAGAGGGACAGAGAAAGAAAAAAAAGAACACACATCTCTACAGCATTGGTTGTAACCTGCCATTACTTTGTATTTCTGCAAGCGAACGTGACAGGCGCGTTCACACTCGAATGGAGACCATATACAATCAATCGTGTCACGGCGACAATCATGCACACCTCAATGGCAGTTTGTCGGCGCGGTCCAACTCACCATGCCTGATCTGGCAACGCGTCCATAAAGTGGCGCAAGAGCAGTATTGTTACAAATAAAGCAACAGCCTGTCGAGTGGAGCCCGCTCGTGAGAGAAGGAACCACACGGTGTCATTACCGACGTGACGGCCAGCGTGCCAGCCGTCCGGGCAAACAAGACCGTGGGTATATATTACGCTGGACGCCGACGCCGAGAGGGACACACGTATACGGCACCAGAAAGACATCCTTGTCGTCTCCCTGCGTACCGTACGCACACCCGTCTCTCCCGTGCTGTATACCGAACTGAGACTTTCGTCCCAACGGGGCATCAAGCTCCCGGTTCCCGAAGGGAAGAAGAGGTCCGCCATCTTATGTTTTCGTCATGAGGAGCAGATGATGACTGCGCGGAGGTTGGCATGCATCGATCTTGGAAGCGCCTAGCCGAGCAGGTGATTTAGTTTCGCGCCCGTCAGCCGATGGGGTGATCGGCGCCTCATGCAGCGCGGACTCTGGCCTTGCAACTGTGTGGCCATCGGTCCACAACGAAGGCGCTGGGAATGTGCACGTCTGGCGTGTGTGTGTGCGTGTGGATAGGCGCAGCCGGCGGGAGCCGATGACCAGGCGCATCAAGGCCCAGCCGTGGCAGGGCCGCGATGTTGGCGACTCGCTTTGCTTATTTAACCACGTGGTGTCAGATTTGTGTGTTTGTGCATGCAGGCCTGGTCGCGATGCGAGACACAGAAATATCGCCGAACAGAGGGATATGCGCGTGGATCACTCACTCCCTGTCTGTCGGTGATGACGGCGATCGATTGCAAGAGGGCATCGCGAGTATTATGCTACAACGGCCACGTGCGAGCTGCTACAGAAACGTTGACGTATCACTGGCGGCTATGTCGTGGCTTGTTCGAGGTCATTACGCGATATAGAGCTAAATTATCCTTTGTTAAAGGTGTGTAGGCAAGGTTGCGGAAAGTATAAGTTGGATTTCATCGTTCTGCAACCGGAGAAATATATATATGCCCAAGTAAGCACGGGGGAACGGTCGTCAATGTCGGATTTATTCGATTCAGTAAAACAATGAACATATCTCGCAATTAAGAATAACCAATCAAATGTTCACCGACATGGATGAAATTTTTCCAAGGCTGATTTAACTAGACTTTGTGTGTTGAACAACGGCTTGCCTACTGCTGTTCTTCGGTACGTTGGTTGTGGCTTCAGGTCGTTGTAACGCCTCCAGATTTGTACAGATTCAAGGACTTCATGTCATTTATGAACAAGACAGTTATCCGTCTGCGCTATTGTCCTTGCCTCCCCTTTAATGAAACCTGAAGCAGACCAGCTCTGTATAGAATAGTTGATTGGCGAACCACTTTGATGAAACCAAGCTTGATAGTCGTGTCATCAGGAGCGTGAGACAGTGTCAGCAACAGTCCTAGCTTATACTACTGGTGAGATAACCTTAATACCCAAGCTCTGTATGGCTTGAAACCCTTGCATTTTTCCAGTCCTTGAACAAGCGTCCAGTTTCCTTAGGCCCTTCGATGTGGCTAGTCGTCCACGCTGGAGCACGAGGAAGTCAAACAGCTGCGACACCCTTGCTCTGCCAGGGCGCACATGCACGCACCAATAACGATTGCTGTAATAATAATAATATTAATATAATAATAATAATAATAATAATAATAATAATAATAATAATAATAATAATAATAATAATAAGAATAAGAAGAAGAAGAAGAAGAAGAAGAAGAAGAAGAAGAAGAAGAAGAAGATACAAGGCTAATCTTTCATGCTAGGAATCGGTAAAGCACCGAAGCGAAACGTGTCAACACAGAGGTAGTTGAGCATTTATTGCGCAATGTTTCGCCACAAGGGCGAAGCAATGATGCTCCGGCAACAAATTGCAATTTCACGCGAAGAACGGCAAGCAGCTCGAAAGAAAAAGCGTGCACCTCAATCCGAAAGCACGCACTGAACGAGCAAACACAGGACAACCGCTGACTAAGAACTGTACTAGCTCGACGAAACCATGCATCTATAGATAGGACAAGCGCGAACAACAGTCACAAGCATTTTTAATGTATTTATTTTTATTAGTGCAACCTACATCGCACCAAGCGGGAATTATTGTTTGGGGTGAGGGAAAAAACACAGTTTTACAGTCGACAATGGCGCACATTTGACCGCAGCGCCTGCGCAGTCACAAAAGCACACATATTGTATAGTGACGAACAAAAAAAAAAAAAAGCATCGGCTGCAAGATCATCAACACACGTATCCAACGTATTCCATTCACCAATAGTGAAAGAAAAGATTGAATTAGCAAATACACCAGTATGATAGCTGACCTGACATATTTTTTTTGAGCGATCATTTCTATGTGACACGTCGTGAAAAGGAGGGGGAGGGGGTGCTCGTTATGTATAAACTCTTGTTGAAGCGAATTTCACCACAACAGATCCAATGGAAACACTTTAATTGCATGGTCAAGTTCAGTCCATATGAATTAGGCCATATTAGTTATTCCAAATTAGGTTAATCTAATGAAATTTATGTCATTTATGTTAATCCTACTCCCGCTTTTTTGCCCTTATCCCCCCAGTACTGGGTAGCGAACCGGATGCCAATATCTGGTCAATTTCTCGGCCTTCTTTTCTCTCTCACTTTCTCTTACTGTGACATATCAATATTGGTAGTCAACAAGATAAAAAAAAACTTGCCATTCAATACCCATGACTTGGTCGTGTGTGTAATGGCGCACATGGCATGCATGACATAATTTTTATGTTGGAACCAGTCCAGTTATGGTAGTTATGGCTTCTTGTCGTGTCACATCACTTTTGGTAGGTACCATATAAATAAAGGGGCTGTTAGAGCTCCACTGATCGGGGGATGTATGTCTAGGCCTGCATAACATGCATGACAAGGTTTTCGCGTTATGATCAGCTATTTATGTTATCCATAATCTCTTATCATGCCATGCACATTTTCGGTACTCAAAACTTAATAAAACTTCCATTACAGCTCCATGACCGGGTCATATATGTCATAGCGTACATGGATGGCATGAATGACATCTCTTTGGAGTTATGGCCAGTCTACTTTTTTTATGCATCGGACGCTGTTCACATGCCCTGTCGATTTCGGTGAACATAAAGTTAAAATAAAACGACCTGTTGCAACATGACTGTGTCATGCGCGTCATGGCGCACATGACATGCATGACGCAATTTTCGTGTTATTCCCAGTCATTCATGTTACTCATACGCTCCTTTTGTGCCGCGTCAGTGTTGGTACACATCAAGTCAATAATGCAGCCGTGAAAGCTCTATGTTCGAGTCATGTATGTTCTGGCCTATGTGGCATGCATGACAAGGTTTTCGTGTTATGACTAGTCATGTATATTTTTTGTTCTCATCATACCATCTTAATTTTGGTATACATGAACGCCGAAAGCGAACGTTTGAACTAATATGGCGTCCACAAAAGTAGTGTCTCCACCCTGTTTCGAAAAACCACATTGAGGCCCCCTACAATACAGAGCCGTGCCGCACCTCTAGTGGTCTCCACTCATACAAGAACGCGTAGACGCTGGAGTGGAGCGGACGATCTGCCGTAGAGCCATCTAGTGGGCTCTCCAAGCACTAGCGCGGCTACGACGACGGGCACCGGACAAGCCCTGACCATACGCTGCTTCACATTTAAAACACAAACTCCACTCGCAGCAATCCCTGTCACTCGCTCGCTGGATTTTGTGCCGACCAGTTTTGTCCCCGCGATCTCCGACGACAGCGCAGCTCTGCGCCATCTCCTGATGCCGTGAAGCTCTTGCTGGCTGGTGCCTTGTCCTTGGACTCCAGCTACCATGTCCATCTTTCTGTACCCTCTTTTTACTTCCGTATGTGGGTCTCTGTGTCCCTGTCCCTATCTCTATCTCTATCCCTCTTAATTCTCCCTATTCCTTTTAAACCCTCCTTACGCTGTTGAGGTGTCTCAAGGTGATGCAGACAGTTATGCCTAGTTCACACTGAAACATCCGCTTTCTACAGCGACCGAAATTCCCCTGCCGCCGAAACGCAGCGTTGTTCGCACTGGACGCGCCCCAAGCCGCCGAATATGCCATCTACCACCGGGCGAACGCGGGATGGATGCGCTGTCACCCAGTTGTTGTCACGGCTCGCAAACGCGACTACGCTATCCGGTGGCGTATACTTCGATTATTCTTGTACGCAAGAACCAAGAAAAGACAGTACGGCTTACTTTGCTGCCAAGTGGCTGTCTTGTAATGCACGAAGCGCAGAAAAAACCCACGATGCCAGCGGCGTTGGTGGGTTCGTTTTGGTCTGCAAGACCACAACAAGCTCGGTCACGCCAACAGCAAGCTCAGTCACCTCTTTCACGAACTACGGAGGTGAAGTAGGCACAGAGTAGGTTAAACTCCCGTTGGTTTCAACATTCAGTTACGTGCACTGCAGCATCACAAGTGAGTAGGGCTCGACCACCATTTTTCGAAATTCCTTGACTAGCGCTCCTATTGGTCCGCGGTGACCGGTTCGGCTGCAGACGCCGCAAAAATCGGTCCGAGAGCGATCGGCGGATCTCGCCGCCGCTGAAACGGATTCGGAGCACTTTCGGCGGCCGGGATGCTCAGTGTGAACGCGGCCTTACGAGGCTCACTTTTGTCTTCTTTTCGCTCTATTAAGAATCACTAGCACACACCTAAAGAAAATCAGTATACGCCCTCAATTCTTATAGACCAAGGAGCTTAAAAGGTTACGCCATATCTGTCCATCCGTGCGTCCGTCCATGCGTTGTGCATGCCTCGATCCGTTAATGTGTCCGTCTGTCTGTTCGTCCCACTATTCATTTTGTCTGTCTGTCTGTCTGTCTGTCTGTCTGTCTGTCTGTCTGTCTGTCTGTCTGTCTGTCTGTCTGTCTGTCTGTCTGTCTGTCTGTCTGTCTGCCACAACATCTGAAACCTTGCGCGCGCTTCCGCGCTGTCTATCAATTTGAGTACTAGTGATGTGGGCGCCATCTAGTAAACACTTCGTGTTCTAGGGGTGGCTACGACAGACTGTTACGGTGGTCAAGCCTACTCTTTATGGAGCTTCGCACCTAAAGCGGTTAGTTTTAACCGAAGAGGTCCGACAATAAAAAAATTGCCCGCAGCTTCCCTCGGGGGAACACTGAGGAGGATGCGGAGCATATAATTGGTTAACGGGGTGTTAAAGTGCGACTTACTTGGGTCGATGGCTAAATTGGTTAACGTGGTTGTGAAATGGGGTGTTAAATTGCGACTTACTTGGGTCGATGGCTAAATTGGTTAACGTGGTTGTAGGAGGGGGTGTTAAATGAGTGAACACGTACACACGTATGCGAAAGGGCGGCGCTGGTCGAAGGGACGTCGATCATTGTGTTTGTGGATTCGTTGGAATTCATTTCACTGCGACCTTGGACGTCGACGCGCCGTACAAACCAACCGACGAGCGGCAACTGAGTGAGCGAGCGCCGACCTTGAGTATATATACAGCTCGACGGCGCAGGCACTGTCAGCTGTTGAATGTTCTCGAAGCGCGACGCCACATGCGCGTCCACTGGAGAATCAGGAGAATTGTAGATGTCGAACGCGGTGTGTAGAGGAGGAAGGGTGCACAGATGGTGGAGGAGTGAAGCGCGCGCGGTGTGTAGAGGAGGAAGGGATGCACAGATGGTGGAAGAGTGGGCGACGGCGCGACGGCGCATGCGCGCGCGTCAGCTGTCGAATGTTCGAGAAGCGGTGCGGACGGCGCGGACGGCGCGGACGGCGCACTACAAGGCGCGAGTATAAGATGCTTCCGCATCTAAAATTTCACAATGCGTACGCGGCTAGAGAAAACCTCGCGAAGCCGATATGTGTATTCTGTGGGCTTTTATCCAAGGTGCGAGTTCCCACGTATTTTCACAAAACCTTCACGTGTTGCAAGAACGAATCCAATTCTTTGTGTCACGGAGGACCCGGTTTGTTCACTGACGCAGGATACGTGCAAAGCGGTAGTGTTCGTTTCTTGCTAACACATGATGGACTTTGAGGCTAACGCTGCCGAAGAAGGGAGCGTCTGCTAATGGCCCTCCTCGAGAGGACGCTCTGGAATTCCGCTTGGTGGCGCGACAGTCTATGGCCATTGCAACTAGGCACGACGTGTATACAACAAGAACTGGCTTCGCAAATGATTATACCATGGCTTGAATGCCAAAGTATACTACTTTTGCGGAACATTACACAAGTGATACAGCCTGTAGAGTATACCATGAATTCACTCGCTATAGCAACGCACAGTAGTAGCGCAACGTCTGGGGTTATTCTTATCAGACACAAGAGCCTCAGTTGTGGCGCATTTAACTTTCACGGAGATTCCGTTTTTTTTTTTCATTTTCAGTATTATGCACATGGCTATATACAGAACGGCTTCGCCAGGCAGTAAGAAGGGCGTACGTCCTTGTCTGCTAACACTGCTAACAATAGCGGCCATCCATATTTTCGTCCCGCAGACTGACAAAGCCACACGTTCAAAGCTACGCAGCAGTTCACCCTGAACCTGCCGCATCTCTCTCAGCACGCATGCGCGGGTTGCCTGGCCGAGATGTCTCGCGCACGTTGGTGGCGATGCATTGGTTTCGCGGAGCAAGGAAGTCGGCGAAGCGTTCATCAAGAAAGCTCCGTGTGCTCGAATTGAAGTAAAAAAGAAATAGCTGCGCGCTGGAGTTTCCATACTGGCTCCTTGGTCGATGGCATGAGCACCGCACAGCCACTGCCAGGAGCGCGCACTACATCTTATCTGCTTGATTTCCCCGACGTGTATGGATGCCGCTTGGGTTGTGTTTGTATGCGAACACCTGAGCTCGTAGGGTGGTGCATGGGATGCTCCGTGTGGGCCCTGGTGCCGCCGGTGCCAGAAAGGCAGGGATGAGTCCATCCCCCCCCCCCCCTCCCTTCCCCCGGAAAGCAATTAGGCCGCACGTCTAATGGAACAAAGGCTCTGACTCTTTCGCTCGCGCTGGCAAACCTGAGAGGAGCTTGAAAACTGTTGGCGACACCAGCCGCCACACTGCTCCATCTTGATCAGGCAATTACCCGGCTTACGCCGCGGCCGCCGAACCAGTGGCGGTGCTCTTTTTGCTGGCGGCCGGAGGAGCTAACTTTTAACACGCGACTCTCTCGGGCGAGAAAGGACTCCTTCGACGGGCGCGCCGTCCACCGCACATCTGTATTTTTCAGAGCAATGGCGAAACACTGGAGCTCGGAGCTTGCAGCTCGAGCTGGTCATGCGTCGTCGTCGGCGGGGAATCGGGCCGCGATCGCACGCAGTTCGCGCGCTCGTGCCGCCGTTTGCGCGTGACAATCGAAAGAAAGCCCGGAGTCCCCCTGTGATCGATGTCGCGAAGGGGAACGGGCCTCTCCCTCTTCTTCCGAACCGACGTACACTTGGCCCACAGTCACACTCGCCCTTCCGTGCGTGGCTTTCCCTTTCTGAATATTGAAGCGCATGTGGGTACGGCTGTTGTGTATATGCGAGGAAGCCCTGCTGCATGTATACGTCATACTACTGGTTCTGTGTGTGTGCGTCTGCGTGTGTATGTGGGAGCACGTTTGGTGTGCCCTGAGCGTGTACATATCTATAGCTCCAGCGGGAGTGATAGCGAGAGAGATATTGAGAGAGAGAGAGAGAGAGAGAGAGAGAGAGAGAGAGAGAGAGAGAACGGACTGGAAGCTTTTTCGGTGACGCCTGTTGTGCTCGAGGTCTCCCAGATCGCAAAATGCTGCAGCATCGAAGCAGCGGGTTACCCAGCAGGCAGCTCTGCACGGGGGCTCCTTCTCCGATGCACGGGGGGGGTTTCGTTATCTTCTATTACTTTTTTTTTCTCTTGCGCGCGCGTTGGCAAGCTTTAAAAAGAACTCAAAACCTTTCATCGATATGCCGCACCCGTCACTTGTTTTTTTTTTCTTTCCCATTTTGTTTCTTTGTTTTTCCTTTCTTACGTCGATTCGGAAGTGTTCCTGTCGACCGAAGCCCACGCGCCAGAAACAATCGATTTCTCAGTTGACAACCGAGTTCGAGCGTGCGGAAGGAAAACCCATACCGGAGTGAAATATTATGTGAAAGAACGTATGGGGCTGGCATCGCCGAGCGTTATTGACAAATCAAATGCGAATCACTGCGTTATTGGCCGGATTGAAAGCTTGGTTATGCTTCTGCTTGTCGCTTCCTCTGTATACCACGCCAGCGGGTTTTAGGGTGCCCCGCGAATTCTTTGCAGCGAAATTCTCGGCGCGAGAAACACGACGCCATCTTGTATTGTCAGGAAAGCTCGACGCAACTAAGCAACATTTCTAGAGATTTCAACCTATACGGGCGAGCCGGGACACGAGACGTATGGTTTAGATGATGTAAAGCTAGACGAAAGGCTTTTTTTTGTGTGTGTGTGCTCGTGTCCCTAGCTGCTGCAAGTCGGCTTAACAGGCGGTGGCCTTCTCTGTAATACAAGACGTTTTGAAAAACGAAACATGGTTGGAACGGACTAAATGCTCTTGGCGACACTGCTTTCCATGATATTAGCTTCGGTGCTGTTTATTTGAGCCAGCTCATTCAGCGCGTATTCGGTTTCCTCTAAGAAACAAATACTTTGATGAATGGGCGTCATTATCTCTCAGACTAACTTTGAAGAGAACGGCAAATCAGTTTAAACAGATTAAGTATCCTTTAGGTATCTTTTTGAAAGATTTTTTCTTTTATTTTCACATTGTGGCCAGCTTCATTCCTGAAAAACCTGTAGGATGCAGCGTTCCAGGATTTACGTACGGATTCTTGTTACGTCTATTTGCGATGCTGCGAAAGGGAGTGTGTTCACCATTATCTAACTGATTACCTTTTTCATGTGTTATTTGAGGCGTTTTTGTTCTCTAAAAGAGCCAGATGCATTTTGACTGAGACTAAAAAAACGCACATTAACTTTACTGACAATATGATCGGGCCTGCTCAAACATCTTTTTGCCTGTATGTTCGCCTTCCGTGTACTTACCACAAATCTATATAGTGGCTAAAATCTAAATATTTCAATATCGTCAGTATTTAAAAGTAAGTTTGTATTTGACGCATATAGCTTGGAACATTTCCTCTGGGCATGAATTAGCTCGTAAAACATATGTAATGCGATTCGAATGTGCGGTATACAGCAATAATTTGCTATGCACTCTTAAAAAAATGGAGTGACGTTCTCTCCATTTAGGGAGGAACGGGGATGTCCCCAATGTTCGTCTTTAAATGGAGAAACGCTGCTCCCTTGGCCACGGAGAAACATGTTCCTCCCTATGAAAATCAACATGGCTGCCCCCAGGCGAAGCGAGTAGGCTTAGCAAGTGCTACGATTCTCGACTGATAAGGTGTACACGGCACTGAAAGTTACAAAAAACGGTCCCGCTAAGCTTGATATTGAACGAAATGATTATAAAAATAAGCAGACGAACCTGTGGCGATGAAAACATCGCGAAAGAGAACGACGGAGCAAGCAGGTTTCGTTCGGTCAGCGAAGCAACGTTCACTCCGAAGGACACGGATACTGCAGAGTCCTCACCTGAAGAGTGCATGCTAGGCTTGCTGTATTTCTCGCAGATTCACATAGTGTAACGACGTTATCCATGCGTTTACGGGTCCGCAGGTCACGAGATGTGCCTCCAAACCGTAGACTCGATCGCAGCGAAACCATTCCGACTCAGTAGTGCAGCTTTGATAGATAGATGTTCAACGTTATATAAGTAGCTGGAGGTGTGAAAGCGTCATAGCCGTGACGCAGGTGGTAGCTGGTGCCATCTGAAAAAACTGAACAATACTAAAAAAAAAAGGGTCGCCTGCGGCGACGTACGTTGTCATACCCACTGTCACGGCTCCCTTGCGGATTGTTTACGCCTCGGCCCATTCAGGATTACTCACTGACACCGGACGCCTAATATGTGCTGATGCAATGCATATAGCTACACATGCAGACAAGGACACATACTACACATAGTTCGCATATAGTACGCAACAAGTACGCTAACATATACGCAACAAGAGCACAATCAACCATTCGCAGCCGCGGCACACACTTTGACGTGTTTACTTTTTTTTCTTTATTGCCTTCTTGACTACAGGTCAAGATAATACGACAATCACTATCGCACGTGTTTCATGCGTGATAACGCGTCAAACAAAGATATTACATCTTCAACACAGTCGGTAGTCTTATACACATCTCGCACTTTTATAACAGCTTCCACGAAATACTCATTAACGGATAGAACTCTCACATCACAGTGTCTGTACGATAGCATACTACGCCAAACCGAATGAAGACCAAGTAAAAATATAACATCCAAATTTTGCACAGAACTATCACAAGGCAAAAAACGAATTCCATATGGAGTAAGAGGTAAATCTTTTTTTAAAGTCCTCTGTAAAATGTCCCAAAAAAAAAATAGCGTTCTTACAATCAATAAACACATGTTCAATGGTCTCAGGTTTGTTACACAGGAGACAGCTGCTTCCCCATGGTACATACATCCCTCTATCTTCAAACCACGTTTTTACTGGCAAGGTTCCCGTATGAAGTTTAAAAAAGAAGGTTTTCACATGGGGTGGTATACACATGTTTTTCACTCGCTTTAGTACGTCATGACCATATACTTTTTCATACTTTGAACGGTACAGGGGCACAGGAAAAACATTCTCTATTAGGTCTTTCAAAAGGCGCTTTCTTTACACATTAGTTAGGTAATCTATCGAAAACCTCACCCTTAAGAAACGATATGAGAACACAACTTCGCGCAAGAACGGTGACAAGGTGTGTCGTTCTCGCCTGTCTGAAGATACAAAGAAGTCAGGCATGTGGTGTAACAGCGTTGTTTGAAATAAAGAACGTAAAAAAGAGTCTCTTTGGTCTCTAATGAGCAGGAAACGTGATATTACTTGGTTAAGAAACAGATGGCACAGAGACAGCCCTCCTTGCTTAACTCGCCGAAACAAGTTCGTTCTAGATGTGCTCTCCCACGTAGAGCTCCAGATGAACGTGGCGAATATCCTGTGGACTTTGTGAATGCTTTTACGCGTACAACTTAACTTTGACGTGTTTACTCACACCCTACTACGAAAGCGCACAAGCTTATATAGCGATGAATTTCGACTGACCATAGTGGCACAAGTTACAAGTAGGTTTTCTTACACTTCTTTTACGTTTTGTGGCAATACCACAACATGCGCACAGGTAAATATATTGTATCTGATGCTTAGACAAACGGAAGTTTATGAACGGTTGCACAATAATGAACGGAATAATTACTAGAGCTTATCTGGTTTTCACGAAAGCGAATGCCCTCAAGCTATACATAGAATGCCCACGGCATTTTGAACGCTGCGCCATCTCTCGACCACTGCCAGAGTTATTTTTTTTCTTGAAGCCTCCGAGATTGCAAACGCTTGCCGCGCGCTAGCCATTTCAGAGGTCACGTTTTTTTTATTCGTCTTCTTGTTACTTGGAGAGGGCGCAGCATGCAGACCAAACTTAGTCTCCGTCGTGGTAGGTGTTCTGTGATCACGTCGACCTCGTTTAGTTGTTTCGTGTTAACGTTTGCTTATATTCTTTTTACGTGCTTACCACAAGTGTGACCATTAGCCATAAAATACAGTACACCGCTAGCCCTTCAATGACAATGTTTTAATGCGGTAACGACCGTCCTAGCAGTGCATACGTACGTTACAATGCGGGTCTTGCGAGAGAAATAAGCGATGACCTCGCATCCGACGGTATTTTTTCGTGAGCTATGGCAGTGGCTGTTGGCGTTGCGGCAGCTCTATTGAGTGGAGGAACTATCGCTGCAAAGCGCAAATTTACTATAACGTTATAGCATGTTGTGCTTACATACTTTTCTGCTTCAGATGCCTCTCGCGATTCGCCTCGCGTGTCAACTTGCAATCATAGTGCGTGCCACAATTTTGTTGTTAGCGCTGTGGCTGTGGTGGTTATTACTCTGGATTTGGAATACTCTTTTCACAAAGGTGAGTGAGCGTTAGTGCTTACCTGCTGTGCACAGCTGTTACTAGAAGTGCATTTTGTGTTGAGTTTCTCACGACAGAGGAGAATCATGGTCGAGAAAGACATACTGCACGCGCGCTTAATTCCGTCTTACCTCTCAGTGGCCAATTCAAAGCGCATGCGATTGAAAATTTGGTTTAACTGACAGAAGTCATTGGTTTACTTTTCACAAAGGTTCAGTTATGATGATGTTTCAAACGTTTCTGATGGTTGTAACCTAGTCTGGCGAATAAACGCTCGGTGAAACTTCGCAGCCTGTTTCCTATTGTGCTTTCACCTGCCGTAGTAGCATAGCCTTATTGGGTGTCGTGTGACTATGCTGGAGGACGCAGGTTCGACTTCCGGCCACGGCGGCCGTATTCGAATGGGGGTAAACTGCAAAGAACATCCATATGGCGGTAGTGGCACGTATAACTCTATCAATTGCATATGATCGTGCTTCCACGCATGGACTGAAGAGTGGTATCAGGTTTCCTAGAATGTTGAAAAATTAAGTGTGATGCTTTTTTATGCACCTCGTTGAATTCATGAGTGCTGTTGGTGCCGTGCGAAACTAAAAATGAGTGGGCTTACCAAGTATGTCGACACCGAAAAAATTCATTATTTTCGTACACTCTAAGGTAATCAATAAAGCAAGACTAATTGGGAAGCAGAGCTTCTTGTATTCGTGACAAATTGGTAGTATGAAACAACACGAGACACACATGGAAGTGTGCGGAGCATCGTGCGAGTGCCTGCCGATAAAAAAAGAGAGGCTTTTACTCTACACCAATAAAACAAAAGAAAACGTCACTCCTGAATTGCTTACATCAATCTTAGGTAAAAGCAATCGCTCGCGACTGGCCGCGGCCGGCTAGGCTTGGCGTGCGCATGCGCGCGCGCAAGACCCCCGTGATTGAGGAGAAACTTGAACGCTGAAGGAGGAACGTTGCTCCTTTGGTTCTTGCCGCGAGAGGGCGCGACGGGTAAAGCGCCCGAAAGGGAGGAAGTCGCTGTGCCGAAGGAGGAACGGAGCCCGTTTCTCCATTCTCGCTCCCCCCCCCCCCCCTTTTTTTTGGAGTGTATAGAATAAACATCATACTTGCGCTTCCATCGGGGCCTTGCTTCGTCGCATGGGGGTAATGGCGACTTCTAGACTTGAAAAGCGAGCGGTCCTTCCTAGCAAATGGCGCTGTATTCTGGACTGCCACCAGTGTTTTCTTCTTCTCGACATACACTGAAGGCGTTGAAGAGTGTGCTAGTTCGTTTTATTTAGGTAATAGATATATGCCGAATATCGTCATGTCATGTGTATTTTATTTCAAATATACAGTGTTGGAACGAACGGAGGACATCATACTGTAGAATTCAGTTCGAAGACACCGTGTGCTCAGATTTAAGTGCACGTTAAAGAGCCCCAGGTGGTCTGAATTTCCGGAGCCCTTCATTACAGAGTTTTTCGTAATCATATGGCCGGTTTTGGGACGAGTTTCGTCGTTGAACACCATGCCCTTCTGTACGTGTCAACTAGCCCAACAAGAACAAATTTCTGGAGCCTAAACACGGTAACAAAGCAACTATAGGACACAAATCAAACATTTTGGCAGAGACCATGTCAGTTTGTAGATCATTATTGTTGGCACAGTGCTGGTATAATGAATCTCATCAATTTGATTGAAAAAGATGGGGTATCTGGCTCATTGTTGACTATATATCTGTCTTTTTGAGCTCATGTTACAAAACAGGAATTGGTCCACTTTGATTAGAACTGTTCTGTAAGTGGAAGATTCTTAACCGTGCTTTTGCGTTCCCACAAAATTTAGTCTATAATATCGGTTTCTGCATTTGGCTTTTTTCTTTTTGAAAAAGAAAAACGCCTTAATATATAGGTTGTTTGCATAGAGAGCGAGCTAGTTTGGTGAGTATGAGAGGTTGATTAATTTGCCCCCCCTGTACTGGCCCGAATGGGGCTGAAAGTATAACAAAATAAACAAAAATGAAATAGGAATGATTGATCATTTATTACTATCAGCCTTTTTCAGTCCAGTGTAGTATGACCGCCTCTCTCGATGACGTCCAGCCTAGCCGACTTGGCGCGAGCTGATGCAATTTTATCATTACGAATTTCTTTATTTCGTCACTCCGGCTTACTCTCTGTCTTGCTCCACTGCGTTTGCTGTTCCTTGATAACAATTCTCCTACCCGTACTGTCCTTCCCGAAAGGTACTTATCGTACACGTAGCAACACTCTTAATCAGATTCCATGTAATATGACGGCTACGTCCAGGAAACTGGACAAAAGAAGGGTGTTTCTGGGCTATGTCTGGCACATTAAGCAGGAATTCAATATGAGTGTCTATAGTTCACAATGGGTTGTAATGGTGAAAGCTTTTGAGGACTTGATCAAACGCGAAACGTGACCACCAGTAGCGTCGGCGTCAGCAGAAACAATGCGGGAAGACACGTCTTCACAGATTGTGGCACAGATGATAGAGGACGTCATCATATAGCCACAGGTCACAAAAATGTGGAAATTATTATGGCGTCTGTATGATCTAATATACGATGGCATGGGGGGGGGGGGGTGATTTTAAATGAAAAGAGAAAAGTGAGCCCCGTAACTGTCTCTCAGGGGAAGGACACCTCAACAGTAGCTCACGAGGGGGGGAGGTAAAGGAGGGATTAAAAGGATAGGATTAAAAGGTAAAGAGATAGAGAGCCAGGAAGGAAAAGAGTGAGGTGCAGGAACACCATTGACGGAAGTGAGGAGAAGATAGGAAAGATGTAGGTGGTCGCAGAAGCCCGAGGACGGGGCAACCCTGGCGTGAGCTCTTGTCGGTGACAGGAGATGGCGTAGGGCGAGCCCATGCAGTAGGCCAGAGCTGCGCTGTCGTTGGAGATCGCGAGGGCGCGACCGGTCGGCACGGAATCCTGCTAGCGAGTCCATACGATGACATTACATGCTAAAGTTACCAAATCACAGCATCCTTTGGCCAAAGGTGAAGCAATCGAGCTGGCAGTGAAACACCACCTAAGGGGCAGAAAGCCTTGCGGGAGGGGATGGAGAGGATAATACATTTAGCCACGGTGAAGAAGAAGACGAAGACGTTGGCCTTCGCCTTCGAGACGTCTTACGGGACCATGTCACTTGAAAGTGGAACTCCAGTCAATTTTCGACCAGTACTTAGATAATGCTGCTTTCGAAAAAGTATTGACAGTTCTTCAAAAGCTGGGACGGTTCATTTTGCCCGGGCACTCATCACTATTTTAAATAAGCAATAAAAAACGAGTGAAAACAGAAGCAGACACAGGGAGCTGCCCCGTCATCTGGGGGGGGGGGGGGGAGTATCAGATGGCGTCACGAAAATTCGTCGCCGATGACATCACGAGATCCGCTGCACACCGCCACATCTGACCAGGGTGTAAACATAGCTCACGTGCCTCTTCTGACGCGCGAGAAGCTAGTTGGAGATGTCATCCGATGCGGAATCGAGCTGTGCCAGCTCGTCTGAACACTTACCAGTGACAAGTATGCAGCGACAGCGACGATTCGCAGCGACTATTTAAGCGCGGTAGCATCGCTTTTTGATTTCGACCCGCGGACGCGTGAAGCTTCCGACATGCACCGAATTGATTTCCTCGTTGCTCAGTATTGTAAGATCCGACGTGCAACGACGACTAACGTGCTGTAGGCAGCTGACAAAACAGAACTCTGCTCGCTCATAGAAGAAAGCGCGTGCTGCATTCGTGTGCTGGGAAAAGCGGGGTTTTTGAAAAGGAGTAGGCCCTTACGTCACATATAGGGTGGCCCACGTGCATGAGTGTGATTCTAGAATATATAGGCTACCAATATTAAAATTTGTTTTCTAAAAAAACGAAATGAGTTACGGTTGTATAATTTGGCACATATTATCACGGTACCGAGGAGAACACCTGTTCAAAGTTTTATTGAAGTCGGTGAATATCGGAAACAGGCCGAAGTTCCTTTAGGTGCGGATAACCTTATGGGCGCTGGCCGTCGTACTCTGTCGTATGACGTAGCATGTTTTCGGGAGGGTCAATCATGCCATCGCTTGGCGTCGCACAAGTCGCTTTGCGTCACACAGATGCGTGGACAAAGAAGGTTGCAAAAAAATGCTGGTGTGGAAGCTCCCTCGAAGCTTTGCCAGCAGTAGTGAAGCCAGCTTTTGCCCTTCAAAGATCCTAGGAACATGCAATTTTCTGGTGGTGCCCACTTAGGCATCAAGTGGCTTTGATTTGTTAGTCTAAAGGGTGCAATAATTATAAATAAAAATATGGTTGTTTCTGAAAAAATATTCCGACAAGACTAGTATCAGTGACTTGACCTCTAATGAAATTTGCCTTTAAATTGAAGCTTATAAAAAAAAACTAGTAACACAAGGACGCACTTGCAGCAGTATCTGACCCTAAGAGTTTGCCTCGTTAAACTCGTTGGGCGTGCGAAGAAAACGCTCCTTTTCTATCGCCGAACGACAACAGCTCATCTTGCCCCTAGTAAGATGGCTGCCACAGCCACCATCTCGTGGTTGGCACGGCTTCACTCGTGGGCAAGAATTTCCACTCCAGCATTTTTCAAGCCTCTTTGGCATGGATGGATGCGCAGACGGACGGTCGCACATACGCACGCACGGACAGACGGAAGCAAGAAAGAAAGAAAGGACGGACGCATCGCCCCACTCATCATCATGCACTCTGTGGATATGCTGCGATTTTTTTTTTTTGCTCCATCACCTAGTAGATTGGTGAATAATAAAACTAGCGGCAAGCACACCCATTTCGGTTGACGCGATTGTAGCACAGGCATTTTTTGAAGGTGTGTGTCTTCTAAAGAAAACAAAACAAAAGCACAGAACAGATAAATAAACAGGAGGGGGGAGAAAGAAACAGAAACAGGGAGAAAGGAAGGACCTTGCTAAGTAAGACCATGACCTATCAAGACCATGCTAATTATGACCATGTTAATTAAGCGTTTAATTATGTTGATCAGCCACAAGCTCCACTGTTACTCCAACATTGCATCGCTACTACAAGCTGCCTACATTTTTGTGAGTGTGATCGGAAGAAGGATAGGAATTGGTTCGGTCTATGCAAGGAGACTCTGCAAGTTCTGCCAGCAACACTGTACAGTAATATAAGATTCGCGTACACATAGTAATATAGTAGCCCTGCAGAGGACACGTTTTTGTGTCTTGTGGCTAAGGTACTCGGCTGCTGACCCGCAGGTCGCGGGATCGAATCCCGGTAGTGGGGGCTGCGTTTCCGATGGAGGCGGAAATGTTGTAGGCCCGTGTGCTCAGATTTGGGTGCACGTTAAAGAAGCCCAGGTGGTCGAAATTTCCGGAGCCCTCCACTACGGCGTCTCTCATAATCACATGGTGGTTTTGGGACGTTAAACCCCACATATCAATCAATCAACACGTTTTTGTGCGATATTGGAATGCTGAGTGAATTTCATGCGAAAGGAATTACGTGAGGGACTGTGTCAACACACTAGAAGTTGGTTGGCTTTCGTCAGTCAACTTTCGCCTAACATCATTGCCCTTCCGTCGCCGCAACGTTATCAATCATATCATGCGGTCATCGACATGCTGCGGTCACCACGCCTTTGTCCCAATGCAGCCAACGGAACCAGGCTGTCATGCCATCGTCTGCATGCCAGGGTCATTGTTGACACCCTAGCCATTTCCTGTATGAACTGTCATGCCATCTTTGTAACATATATAGTCGTCAAGTGGTTGTCATAATGCTGATGTTACTCGCGACGCTATAGGGAGAAACCAGACTTTTGACTAGAGCTATGATGCACACGAGAGGGCGTCGACGTATACTTACGAACAGGGCTTCGTCCCACTCGTACGTTACCGGCTGCCTGCGGTAGCGATGCATTTTTCTCCACCGAATGCGTTTTTGTTAGAGGTGTAAGTTTTGCTTCCCTGATAAAACGGAGGTGGGTATTTCGCTACGGCTTGCCAAGAACATTCCGCGGACCGCGTTTGCGATAGGAAGTGCATGGTGACCAACCAAAATAGAAGCAACAATGTGGTGTCTGCTGATGAGCGCCACGTTCCTCACGAATGGAGTGCGAGCTCAGATAACAAAACCTCGTATACTTATCAAGATTGCCAGGCAACAGCGGGCGACATGGGTCCCTTTACTGCCGCTATTTTGCCAGGAGAATGCTTACAGCAGAATGCGAACACGTGGTAAAACACAGATGGTGACTTAGATAGTCACATTCGGATCACTCACTCCTGCTTTCTTTTTCTTTTCATATATACCCGTAAGGAGCGATTAATATTTAACGGCCATCTATAATGCGTCTGACCTCCTATAAGGAAAAAAAACAACGATATAGTGCGTGGGTGTTGCCAGCTGCAGCCTGCAGGTGTTGCCAGCTAGTGCAGCCTGCATGAAAATGCAAGAATAATATTAGTAAGTTTGTGCTTTTCGCAGTTACTGTCATTTAGAAATATGAGCTTCTCTGCGGGAAGTTGCAGAACGTGATACCAAAGCGCGAAGTGGAAGCGTTTCATGGAAGAAACGTGATCGTAGTAAACCTACCTTCATTATGAAAACGGCAACCATATAGAGACTTCACTTCAAATTTATCCGATTAAGAAAAATTGCGTCATATCAGTGCATAGCCAACTTCAGCCAGTTCTGACGGGTACTAGTAGTATGCATGTATGTAGATGCGGTGATTGAAATCACGTCAAGTAGGTAGAGGTTCTGTTAGACCACACCCCCTTCGATATCGGTCTACATTTGCGGCCAGAAATCATACCCTGTTACAGAGTTTGAATGGAAGGGTCAAGAAAGTATTCAAATATACTTTAGACAAAACTAGAATTGTATTTCCTTTCCAATGCTTCAATCTTCAGCCTGACTTGAGGGAATCAGAATAGAAAACAGCTTGAAAAACATTGGAAGTAAGCACCCTTCTCAGCATGCCATGAACATCGAACTGATGGCCACATCACGCGGCGAATTTAGTAGTCCTTTAGGAGCAAGGACGAATAGGGGTGTCCACAAGAACAAACTCTGTCGCTCGCTAGACAACGGCCAAGAAAACCGCAAAGCAAGTGACGTAACGTCCGCCCCAGAGAAATGCCTGCCTGTCGCGAGAGTGAACCATGCCATGCGGCCCACCAACTTACACCTCCACCAGCAAGTGAAAGTGCTCTCCCAGCCGTTTCACCACCCCCTCGCGTGAGACGTTGGCAGACAGGAAGGAAGACGCCAACGAGGACGCGCTTGCTCCTTCTTTTCTTGTTCTTTTGAGACACCCACGCCGCTAGGACCAGTTCTCGCGCCAGCCGAACACCACATACAGACACGCCGAACGCACACCGCCAACAAGCGTGTGACACAGAGCGAAGAACGGACGCTGGGAAGTGGGAGGACGCGTGTGTGTGCGTGCTCTTCCTCGGCCGCGAAACAGTGGCGGCCAACGCTAACTCTCCTCCTCTTGTTCGTCCCAGGTCTTCTCGCTGTCAGCCGTGCTCTCTCGGTATCTACAGCAGTGATATATACATAAATAGACGCCAAGCCCAAAGAACAAATGTGTGCGTATAGTTCAACGCACACAAACACGCAAGGCCTTCCCTTCTGTAGGCCCTGGCGCTGTCCACGGGCTGGTCCGAGAGGGGCCGAGCCGCGCGGCGCGCGAGGGCCTTCTACGCGTCCGTGTGTATTTCTTGGGGGCTCGCGGTAATCAATTTGTCGTGGACTCTCCTCGGCGGTGGCCGAGAAGGATGGAGAGGTGTCCCTCTCGGTCGCCGCCGCGGGAGGACACAGCTGCTGGCGCAGCAGCAGCGGCGTCGCGCGCGCCGGCGGCTCCTCCCGGAAGGAGCCCGCGGCGGGGGCGGAGGGACGCCTCTGGCTCGCTCTCGCTTGCGTCGCACCCCCCCCTCCACACTCCGATTACCGATGCAGGAGGGAGTGCACGCAGCTGCTTACGTATGCGGTCGCGGATCTCACCTCCCTCTCGGGAGCCGCGCGGACCGCCGCCATATGTCGCCTTCCGGCGCGGAGAGACAAAAGGGGACAGTGCTGCCGTACTCACATACAAACACGCGCGAAGCCTCCTCTGCTTTCGTCCCTTGCGGCCGCCGCGACCACCTTTCTTTCCCTGGGCTCGCTCGACACCGGGCGCGCTGCTCCGCTGCACGGAGGGGCCCCGCGCTGCCTCAGATACGTCCCGCCTCCTCCCACGCTCTTCCTGATGCTGGCTGTGCCTTGGGATGGCCGAGCGACCGACATGTGCCGCTGCTGTTGCTGCTGCTACCATCACCGCGTCGTTCGCTTCATTTATTTTATTCTATTTCAGCTGCTACTGCTGTTACTGTATCTGCATCTTCTCCATCTCCATGTTATTTTTTTCTTTTGCTCTGCATTTATATATATATTATTTATTTTTTGCTTTGGTAGCTACATGTGCAGCGCAAGAAAGCCACCGGTGTACTACTGTGGTGGGTGAGGGGAAATGAAGGAAACAAAGAACAGTGTTCGCTTGGATTTTATAAGAGGAATCTGTTGAGAGATGGGAAAACGTGGAAACAGGGAAGTTGTTTTTTCATGTCTTTCTTTCTTTAGTAAGCTGGAGAGACTCGGGCCCCTGTCACTATATTTTGAAGGAACGATGCATATGTAAGTGGCATGTCAGATAGTCGCAGAGCAGCGAACAGCTAATGTGTAGCTTTTGATAGCGGCCGATAAGGCTTCGTTAAGTATTCGCACAATGTTGCGTTTTCATCCAACAGCATTTTGGCATCCCTGCTTGCTATGTTGAGTAAGTACTGATTTTTTGTCAGCGCTGTAAAAGCCTCTGCAGTGACTTTCTTCATAATCCTGAGAAATATACTCACGCTTAATTGTACCATCTGAATAAAAGGCTTTTGGAGACTACCTTACCATTTTATTTTTCATTTGTTACCACTACACATCTGCAAGTCATTCGCAACAAGACGGTACAACTGTTTTTATCCGTGATAAACACCACTTGTTTCTCCTATAGCATTAGTGAAGCAGCTTCTCCATCCGTCCAGTCGAACACTCTCTCGCAGAGCTCAGAATACGTTCCAGAGGTGAAGTTGTCGGAGCCAAAACGGTCAAAGATGACCTCAAACAAACAAACCCCACATGTTTCCCCCTCCCCCACCCCATAAGTCGTAGTTGCTTTTATATAGATGGGTATGCGGAGGGAGGCCCAAGCATTCACGACCATTGGAAAACTGTGACGTATACAATCGTTCCTATCAACCGGAGCTAATGTACTCAGAGTTAACACAACCAAAGTTTGGGGGTTCTTCATTCACTTCAATAGAGGTAAAAAAGTCAACATTAGAAACAAAAATATTTGTCTAAATCTCACAGGACATACGATATGGTCAATAGACTCGCCAATGAACACCTGGGAGGCGTGAAGAAGACAATCTTACTAGACTGATTCAATACAAGATACATGGCTGCCATGTGCAACTGGACGCTTCCGCAAACTAAGAGAATACACACATGACTGAATTAGCAAGAGTGCACTCAGACTCGTTATACGAGTCTGCACTAATTTACTTCTACAACTGGGAGCCTACAAGGTAATAGTGGAGATTGCCGAGGCGCAGGGGTCACAGAACTTGAGAATATATTTACTACTACAACATTGAGATACATTCGCTGTAAAATTATAATTAACCACAGTATAAAGCAAAATAAGTAGGCCGAAGTACCATGTGGTATTGAATGTTATTACCGAAAATTATGCATCCAGTTCACAACATCAAAAAGACATTATCTCCAGCTGAACATGTCATTAACCAAACGGATAAAGAAAATATGACAGCACGCTTTTTTCACCCTGCGCTGTTCAAATAAAGGGCCGCTTTTGAAAAACTTGCAGTTGATCATAATGGGAATATACAGTCAGTGGAACTACGCTCAATACCCCTAAAGCGGCAGTTGCCGAACAAGTTGTATAGCATTGGCGTCTGTATAGACACATAATTCAACGAAATGTGTAGCGATTCTTAAAGCGCTATTAGAGCTTTCAGTAGAGAAATAGTGGTCCCATAAGGGCTCAGGATAATCAAAGAAATTGAAGTACAAGACTTAAAATATGTTTATTGGTTTTAGGGCTCATTTTAGCAACATAAAGGGTCAATGCAAATAAGTAGGCAAACAGCGCTGCCAGTGAGCTCACTGACTCAAGCGCTTTTACAAATGCCCTCGAGTCTGATAGATATGAGAGCACACTCACATATACATTCGTGACACACAATGAAGTTACGAAACATTATTACATGAGTAGAATAACAGTTAATCCCAAATCACTTGATATGTTAGTTAATTTACAATTGTTGCCGTTTTCTTCCAAGTATATGTATATATTTCCTTCTGTTGACATTGTTTTTTATCCTGTAGATCACTTTCAATTATGCTTTGCACCATTGACAATCATGCATCTTTTGAATTGTGTTTTTGCCTCCCCCTTATGTAATACGCCGCAAGGGGCCTTTAAGGGTTCAGTAAATGATGATGATGATAATACTGTTTTGTCCTTCACGCATCAAACTTATAAGGACAAAAACAAGGACTTAGACCATTACAAACATGTTCAAACTACCCACCTGTACGATACAAGGAAAGGCATAATCAAGACACGAATGCTATGTGTGAAGCACGCGAAGTAGATAACTGTACGTAGAAAAATGTGCTCTGGAAGCGCGGGCCACTTGGCACTGGCATTGCTCATGATCACGTCACAAGACCGCAAGTGTTAGCATTTCCGTACGTGCATGATGGAGCCATAAAGGCTTCTTCATTTGCCTGCTTCCTTCCAGTTCCAACGTCGGAGTAGCAAAGCCGGTTCTATAGTGCAATACAGGGCATTAAATAAAGTTAACCTCTCCTTCTGCTTTGCTGTAGTTAGTGTCGGCTGAGCGAGAGTTTTGAGGCTCTGCGAAGCCCCGTTATGGACGACCAAACCTGGGCGACCCAGCACACCCGTGAGGTGGCGTCGAGGCAAGCCTTTGACGTCCCCTCATGGGAGGCCCGGCCACCTGAACCTGCTGGTTTTTGATAATAAAGTTTATTCCTCTTTTTCCTCCTCCCTCCTCCTTAACTGAAACAACTATCATCATCTCATGTATAGGTTTATTCACTAAGGTTTAAGGTCATCTATACTGCCAGAGATTGACTTAATTCTCTGCTTAGAAAAAAGGTTTCTTGAGTGTGTTATTTTCTTTTATCTTTTCTTTTTTTCTTCTGTTATCAATTGGGCCGGTGTGACTCGACACTACACCGGCAGTCACGAAATGTTTTGAAAATAGTCACAATATGAATCATGGATTCGAAAATGAGAGATGTGGAACTGCTTGCTTGAAAGGCACAACTCCATCGAGTGAGCTCATTACTTGGAACGGTCCACAAACTTGCAAATGCGAATGAATAGCAGGTGCGCATGAAATAAACTGCAGTGACGTATACTTAAACTATAAGGATGTGCTTGCAGCAGCTCTTACCACGAAGCACAAGTCCATGCAGCCTCAAAACGCAACATGACTATTCAGTGAAGGTTGGCCCCAGTGACCTCGTATTATAAACGGCCGATACGAGAGCCTGAAACTGAGTTTATGGGATAATATGCTTGAAACGCAAATAATCCCTGGTTTTTCCATAATGGACTTGGCGGCGTTAATCGATTCTGCGGTAGAAAAAGGGGTGTCCTTCCACCCGAAAAGGGGGACGTTTATATTATCACGGAGTGGGCGAGCTGCAAGGACCGTTTGCTTTTTCTGAACGGCGGCTGTTTTGTGTCAACTCTTTGGGCATCAATTTTCCGTCTCACAGCGGCGACCACGAAGCCGACTTTCCCCGGCACTGCAGAGATCTTGCGAAATCTTTGCTTTCGGAGGCGGTCACGCCTTTCGACAATGGCCAAGTGCCCGGAGTGGGCGCAGCTGTGCATGCAGCCCGCTTCGAGAAATTACGAATGCGAGTGGCTATTATAATGAAGCGCACATTTGCAACTGTCACGCGCACTTGGCCCTTGCTAAACGGGAATGCGTCCAGTGCCAGTCAGTTTCTCTTTCGTCCCGAAGGATCTATGTGCCCGTTGAAAACTGCCTTGCTTGCTTTTCATTTATGTATACTTCGGGTTTCCTCGCGAGTTCGCGAGGACCAACTCTTGTATAAATACGAGCACCAGATATGCTGCGAAGATACTTCCTTCGCAGTCTCATTTGCATGTTAGAGTCGTATACTTCGGCTGGCGGGTGCGTTGCGACTCTCCGCTTAGACAAGAGCAATGAGCCCGCAAGATAATAAGAAAAAAAAAACTGCTTTCTTTATAGAGTACTTAGTATAACTGACAATGCTATGAGTATTACGAAACCTGCCCTCGTGCATGCATGCTTAAAACAGCGTTTTGCGGGGCTGCTTGGACAACACTCAGGCGTGAGGTGTATTCACATCTTCCACAGCGCTTGAAAGGATCGTCACACGAGAGACGACAAGACAGGTGTTCACCTTTTTCAGAGCTGAAATTAATATGTCATGAAGTATTATCCACCCGCCCAGCGACAGCTTTTTACTAAATGTATTCACCGGCTGTTTTAACAGGACGAAGCTACCGACAGAAAGATCGCCATGTTGGCAAGAAAGCCGACTTATATTTATCGCATGTATGTAATATATTCGTTGCTATAAAGTTAGGGTTGCTTTGAGCTCCTTATACGCCGACGTATATGTTTGCGATCCAGTGTTGGAACGGAATCGATTAGTTGCTGGCTGAGGAAGAAAGAAAGCCAACGAAATAGAAACGTCATTTGCGTAACAGCTTTTAGTTGTGTCCCGCAGCTTTGATTTTATCACGCGGGAACTGAACTGTTCTCTCGTGGTTAGGTGCAAAAAAAGATAGAAGACTCGTAATGACAAGCTTCCAGCGCATCGTACACTTGTGTCGGAACTTTTTCTGTCAGACTACTTTGAAGACAAGCCATTTATTTATTGAAAAGCGAGTTCACACTTCGGCGCATGAGAAATGTATATTTTACTAGATGGCAAACAGGTCGTCTTCAGTTAAAGTGCACTTTAGCCTGCTACTCTGTGCAGGGTAAAAAGGAGAGGTGAAAAAAAGTGATGAATGGTGATGAGGTGAAAGAAAAAGTGATGAATGGTGATGATGAGGAGCAGACGAAATTGAGCCACGTCATACAGCAGTTTCGCCAGAGTATGGGGTCTATCCTGTACCCTTAAGAAAACCTCTAACCGCCCTGACAGCAGCTGTAGATTTTTTCCGATCACACGTTGATGACAACATGCCACTTCGTGTTGCCCCATCGCCCCGCCACGGTGGTCTAGCGGCTAAGGTACTCGGCTGCTAACCCGCAGGTCGCGGGATCGAATCCCGGCTGCGGCGGCTGCATTTTCAATGGCGGCGAAATTGCTGAAGCACATGTGCTCAAATTTGGGTGCACGTTAAAGATCCCAGGTGGTAGAAATTTCCGCAGCCGTCCACTACGGCGTCTCTCAAAATAATATGGTGGTTTTGGGACGATAAATACACCTATCTATCTATCTATCTATCTATCTATCTATCTATCTATCTATCTATCTATCTATCTATCTATCTATCTATCTATCTATCTATCTATCTATCTATCTATCTATCTATCTATCTATCTATCTATCTATCTATCTATCTATCTATCTATCTATCTATCTATCTATCTATCTATCTATCTATCTATCTAATCGCGTTGCTACACCAACTTCTGGCAGCGTTGAAGCGAGTGTTTTTGTTGTTGCGACACGTAAAGTCGGCAGTCAGGAAACAGATGTACGGTTGTTTCACACTTCGCAACCTTCACAGTTTGGGCTGTCTGCATGGCGGATGAGGTGTGCCTATAGCTCCGAGCGAATATGCCCAGGTGAATCTGGTGCACCAGAGTGGCGTTGGTTCGGTACATTCTAGGGGGGGAGACGAAAAGTCATTTCAGGATCTGTTTCCCGGAGACACTGGTATCGATGGTCTGGCTGTGACCAATAAGTCTTGGTTCAATCTCCCGTGAGCGTTCTCAATCAGTGTTCACATCAGTGCACTAGTACCATATCTTCGCGCCCATTGATACGTTTTACGCAGCGGCTCTTGCTACTGCATCAATTGTCCATATATCTGAATATAATGAGTTGCCCTTAGACTGTGAAGTTTTATTGAACCTTCAAGTGGAGATCAACAAACGTACCGTCGTAGTTATTAATAAATTATCATGGGATAATTTAGAAGGATGAATTAGCGAACAAGGAGATGGTTTTTCTACATCAAAAATAATTTCTTTGAAATTGGGGAAACTGGGAAGTTACGTGGCACACAGTGAGAAGAAATCACAGTTCGCCGCGTTCATTTATCGATGCTCTACGAAAATACAAGTAATAAAAAGCATTGTCCTCAAAGGCACAAATTACCAAAAAAGTATTTTTTTCAAACAGGAACACATATTGAAAGATAACGTGGAAAGGACAAGTTCACTGGCTACAACTCACTTTGTAATAGAACGTTCACAAACACACATGTATCTCTGTCCGCATTCTGTGCACAATATACATATATACACCATGTAACGCGTCACAAAATAGCTGCTCATGGATGTTCATCACAAGGCTTCTTTAGCACGAGATTGTGTGTAAGTCAACCGCATTTCCGCAATAGATCGTCGAAGTCAAGCTGCTCAAAGCCATGCATGTAAATAAGTGGGAAGCTTGCTCGCTCCTTTTTTTCTCTCTGTCGTTGTGTATCTATGCAAATAAATAAATAAATAAATAAATGCTTAAAAATGGGAAAAAGCATCATGCTAAGTTATCCTAGGACATATTACCTGCAATTAGTATACTGTCGTTAAGTTCTTATCTTGTTTCTACCAAATTATAAAGCATGATTAGAGGGTTAAGCTAAGACAACAAGAATAACACACCAGCCCTATGTGTGTCTATTGAGCTACTGTTGTCGTTGTCCAGAGAAATGGTGACATGCACAAGGCTGTCGCTTCTTCTCGAACGTAGCGAACAGCTATTCGTTCTTCATGACAACATTAAATAACTGCATGTGTCGTGCGGTCAAGCAACATTTGTTTTATAGGCCACTTTCTTGGAACTTCCTGGTGTTTTTTAATGCCACATTTTCGTAATGTCAGACCTAGAAAGCATACGAGGGTGATTTTGGGACGATCTGTCATTTAGAAAACTTGTACGTCGTCACGATTCGCTTGTTATTTAAAACGAATCGAGAAAGGCACACGACTAAAACAAGCAAAGAGGTAAGTTCATTTCACTTACTCATGCTACAAGTATACTTGTCTCAAATACTCTGAATATTGCGGGACAAAGTACTTGCTACTTGATTTATTACCATTTGCACCTCGTACAGACGAGGCGATCAGCAGCTGCACACACGAGCGTCAGTCCCCATGCCGGCAGCATATCGATACCGGCAGCATACTGCCAACGCACCGACGTTATCGGTCGCGAGGAACGCAATATCGTGGCAGCCGGAAGTGCAGAAACTCCCAGCAGGTGCACACGTTGAATGACAGGCCTCTTCCGATACGGCAACAAGCAGCAAGCGCGTGGCGATGCAGCTCCGCCGGACAGGAAATCCATACCGCACTGAAGCGTGCGTATAAATACACAAGCCGAAGCGTGTCATACGTACGAACGCAAACACGGGCCTCTCTCTCCCTTTTTGTGTGCGTCCATCTTCCTCTCCTTACCTTCACAGCCGGGCATGACGTCAACGAAATGAGGTGTCCGTGTAAGCGTCTGGGATGGATGAAACAAAAGCAGTACTGACGGCCTGTCAATGCTCCCGACGTCTCACCCCACGAAGACGGGGCAAGGGGACCCGCAGAGGAGTGAGGCTCTGCATGTGGGTGTTCTACGCCAGAAGGCGAAGAACAAGGAGAAAAAAAGGAGATGATCCGCGTGACACAAGAAAGAAAGAGAAGAGGTGGCAAAGTCGCAGACGTGGGCATTTTGACAGGGCGCCTCCTTATTTCCGTCGTCGACAGCAGCGTGCGGGAATATGGCAGAATAGTGTCGGGTACGCTCTAAGAAGAAGGACCGTCCTTCGCTGTAAGGATATGGCCGTCTCCGGTTGCCGTGCGCCCTTCTATCCGTTTCTATCCCTCGCCTCCTCGAACTCAACCAGATGAGGGTACAGTGGATGTGACGCGTCGCATTGGTGTCTCTGGTTTCGTTCGTGTACGGCGATGACGTTCATGGCAACTGAGGGACGTCGTACGGATCGCGATTCGAAGCCGTCCGTCAGTGAAGCAGTGAGAGGCTGCATTTGACGAACACCACCTGTCTCTGTTCCGGCACTCATTAGCTTGACGTTTGAGTTTTAAAGTCAAAGTCTTCGAGTCCTTCTTTACAGCCTTGGTGAGACCCTGTTGTATTTTGAACGAGCAGGCGGCTATACGTCTGGTACCCGCACACATACCTTATCTATAGTATGCGCTTTCGAATGGTCGGTAACGCGTTTGTTTCTGTGACCGGTGTTTTTTGGTGTTCTAAACACTCAGAATGGAACTGTTTGTAACAGAAGTACGGTGTTAACTGTGAATCCGGAGAGCGAAAAATGATAAAAAATGAAAATGATCCGGAAGGATGTTTGACTTAAGAATTCAGGAGCAGGACTGTGCCTGGTGTTTTGGCGGACATATTATGAATTGGCGGCTCGCAGGACTCTAAAAGGAACTATTTCGAATGACTGATGTCGTCACTTCGATAGGAAATTTGGGTTGAATTGCTTATGGGTGACACAAAGATTAACGGTCTTGGTTCCAAAATGTAACGCCCTTAATAATTTCAATTATGTATGAACGTTACCGTCACTATCAAACAGTAGTTCCCGATTTCGAGCGTTCGCTCCATCTGGAGCTCGTATAGGCGCTTCCTTCGATGGTCGTCTGCCTCGCAGCCCAGTGCCTCGACTGCTCACACTGAATGTCGCGGGTTCGATCCCGACCACGGTGGTCGCATTTCGGCAGAGGTAAAATGGTGGAAGCTCGCGTAATGTGCGATATCATTGCGCGTTAGTGAACACCAGATGGTGAAAACTTCCGGAGCGCTCCGCCATACGGCGTCTCTCATCATCATGTCTTGGTTTTGGGATGCGATACCCCACCTACTGGCATTAAGCGCGACGATTTCTTTTTGTGCACTTGCATCTATCTATCTATCTATCTATCTATCTATCTATCTATCTATCTATCTATCTATCTATCTATCTATCTATCTATCTATCTATCTATCTATCTATCTATCTATCTATCTATCTATCTGTCTGTCTGTCTGTCTGTCTGTCTGTCTGTCTGTCTGTCTGTCTGTCTGTCTGTCTGTCTGTCTGTCTGTCTGTCTGTCTGTCTGTCTGTCTCTAGTCTAGTCTAGTCTAGTCTAGTCTAGTCTAGTCATGACTAGTGTCAGAATCACGTCGCGTACGTTGTGAAAGCCCTTCCGACTGACGTGTTGCACATATCTGTGGGTGGATGTGTGCCAGAGGGGATTGAAAGCTTATATCTACCCAGGAACAGCAAGAACTGAAATGTAACGCGTGAGCATTAAGAAAAAGCTGACATCGGTAACATGGCCCAACGTATGCAAAGAATAAATTCCGAGATCCTAGCACTAAGAATTGAACCCGAGAATTCTGCGTGGCTATAAATCATTGCCAGGAAGTACTTTTAAGTACACCCTAATGTTTGTGAAATTTCAACTGTGGCTATCACACAAAATATCAGTGCTGGCTATTCAATTTTATTAACAGTATATATTTAATCCTATGATACAGCCGTCACGTTACATTAACGGCAATTGCAGTTAGGTAGCTGTCACACCTGTCCCGTTAATTAGGGAGGCGATCGCCGGGCTAATTCCAAGGGCCGAAGTATCGGCCCCCCGAACCGCACCACGAAAGCGTGGACAATTTAGAAGTGGTCCTTATTGGCGCGCCAGCAGACGCCGGCTGTGGCCCAAAGAACAAGTCAGAGCCGAGAGTTGATAAACAAACAAAATTGTATTCTCAAAAATGGCAGATCGAAAACAGTACACAAGAATGCACACTCCACAATAGTTACATCCAATACGTCACCAAACAAGCAACGTACTACACAGTACAATCAGCCTCACTCAAAACAACGGACACAGACAACGATACGCACTACAATGCAGTCGCATGCATTGAACAACCAAGACACTTAAAGACTAAAGAGATAGAAAACCTATTCAGTCCAAAGTCCTTGGAACAAAAGTCTGAGTGATACTCTTCCGAGAATCACTCACTCAAAAGTCCAGCGTTGTTGTCGTTCCGCAGCTCTCGAAGTTCTCTTCCAGGAAACCTCCCGTCTTCAATTGGCCACTCTTCAAACTTCAACTTCTTCGCCGGAAAACCGTCGGCTTCACACACGCAGCTGTTGCCCGCGTCTTCGCTCGATAGCGGTAAACCCACGCTCTTGCCTGTAGCTCGAGCCGTCCCTACGGACCAAAACTTCGCCGACTACACGGCGGAATCTCTACGCACTCTGGCGCTCACTTCCGTCTCCTCCTGTTCCGTCACTACGGGCAGAACCTTCGCCGACTCCACGGCGGAATTCCTACGCGCTCCGGCGCTAACTTTCCGTCTCCTCCTGTTCTGTCGTCTCGGCCGCTCGATTAAATACCTTCCGCGCCACCTTCCAGAAATTTTCTGGTCATTTCGTCGGCGCGATACGCGGCGAAAGCTGGGAAGAGGGCGAGACAGTTGGAATGTCCTCTCCGGCCGGTGAGTCAACTCGGTATGGCCCCGCCCCCTTCGTTCTGGAAAAATCGCGGGTACAGTGTCTAGAATAGGGGAAGTGTGCAGACCGCGCCGCCGGCTCTGAGGCCGCTCCGCGATGCATCGAAAAGAGAACTCTAGGGGGCGCTGACACCCGCTTACACGTCCGCTCGCTGTGTAGTCGTCTGCTTGTCGCGCAGCTAATCGGCCGTTATTTAGCACCGTGCGTTTAAATTCCACTGTCTTCATTCTGCTACGTGCACATGTAATTGCATCTCCATTTGCCAGCTATGATTGTTGGGCCAGTGTGAATTAAGAATGTCGGGAAGCAATGTTTTTTTTTTTTTTTGCCGTGACTTGTTGAAACAGATCGCTTTTGGATCTCGCGCTTTTATTTTTTAATCGCGGTTTCTATAACTTGTGCACACGGCAACAATTTCAGTCCAAATTTTAATCGCAGACGCTATCAAGCTTCTGGTTCATCCAAAGATCCATGGATTGTAGTGCGGAAATCGAAGGTGACGGTGCTTGCCGAGCACGCGGCGTTCGAGAATGGGTGATTAAAATGTGTTCTTGTTATAGCTGCACCTTCGTTTGCATGCTTTTTTTTTTGCTTGAAGTGTTTATTCGGTTGTTCTTCTTTTGTGCGCTAAACGCAAGCCTCTGCTGCAAAAATATTTTACTCCACAAATGAGAGGCAATGAAACATCGAATGAATTGCGAAATTGCAGTCTGAACTGTTTTTTTTTTTTCAATTTAGAACAAACCAGGGGCGTAGCCAGCGTGTGGCACTCCGGGCCCGTGAACCCCCTCACCATCCGAAATTTTTTGAGCCCGTTCCTGCGTTGAGCGGCGTCGCCGTTGGCGATGTAACCGATGGACATGAAAAAAAAAAATAGATGAAAAGGAGAAAATAATACCGAGGCTGGAATGAGATTTGAACCCAGGCCCTCTGCGTGGCAGTCCAGTATACTACTACAGAGCCACGCTGGGTTTTGTTTTCTTTATTGGCCGTTTTGACTTATAACAAACACAAAAGAAAAATATATTCACAATAAAACAATCGGATGAAAAAAAATCAGTCTTGAGAGCTAAACAGAGAAAAAGGAAAAGACGAAAGCCTGAAACGCGTTCACGAAAAAGACTCTATACAGGCATGGTGTAGAGCAAGGAGTCGCATTAGATAACAACCAGTGATCACACAATGCTAATTGCGCAACGAGTGTGTGGTATAATGCTTCCCACCCAACTCAATGTGCTCAGCCGTAATTCTTCATCGTCCTCGGCCACATGCACCTTCAACAAAGGGTACAGAACACTTCACAGATGTGTAGCGGATACCTCGCTCATCCGCTGAAGGAAGAATAATGGCGTGGTGAGTGCCGTCTTTCTTCACAAAAATTATGATTTATGGCTTAGTTGATAGATTGCGGAAAGCCAAAACTTCAAACAGAAGTGGCATTTCAAAACACGAAGCTGCGCTCAAAATTCGCATTAGGCAGTATCGATCATCAGTGAATTTTTCAGATTTGGGTGCACGTTAAAGAACCCCAGGTGGTCGAAATTTCCGGAGCCCTCCACTACGGCGTCTCTCATAATCATATGGTGGTTTTCGGACGTTAAACCCCACATATCAATCAGTGAATTTTTCGCCATAGCATACAAAGCACAAAATGACACTCGAACACATTGGCCAGCCCGGCCCACACTTCAGATAAAAAGGGTGCCCCCCCCCCCCCCCCGATAACATTTCTGGCTACGCCCCTTGGAACAAACATATTACACACTGTAAAAAAAAAAGGACAAGAGCAAGCACACTAAAGGTCCAACAAGAGTCTCTGGCATTCAAGTCGTTCTTCTAAGTTTCAAGTGCTTCCTTCTTTCGCTCGCTGAAGCTCGTTCTCTGTTGAGGGACTTAGTAAAAAAATGAAGCCTGGTCAGAAGAAAAAACTTGATCACGTTGTTTGTGAGCTCGTCTTGATGTGTGTGACACCCAACGCGGGGAACATTCTTCATGATCTGCAAAACTTCAGTCATGCTGTCTCGCTGAAGATTGTTCCAGCTGAACCACATCGTAAAAACATCTTCCAAAGCTTCAATAAATGCAAAGAACTCGACGGAAGGGTACAGAAGACCTCCTTGGTCGCAGAAATCCGTAAACGAAGAAAGACCTTCAACTGCGTCTTTAGCGGATGTTAAGAGCAGGTCAAAACATTCCCGACACTTCGTTGCCATTGGGAAAGATCGTTTCCATTGGAAAGATGCCATTGAGGCAGGCACATTGGGAAAGATCGTGGGTACGGCGCCAGGCAGAAGGACCGGTCGCGTTCTCTCAAGGCGTACACTTTTCCCGTCAATAATATGTTCAAAGTGTCGTGATACAAACTGTTTGTCGAAATAAAGCTCTCGGACAGCTGCGTTGGACTCAAGCGTCTTATCTGCTCTTGGAATGTTGCGCTGCCACTGTTGAAATACGTCCGCTTCTTTGGGCACGCCGAACAACGAGACTTTTTCTTTGCACGACTTGTACCCGCTCTTGCAACCGGGTACAAAACAGTGACTCTGTCGTCGGCTCATCACTGCTTCTCAAGGCATCATTTAAATGAAGAAAACAACACGAAAGGCACGCACAACGCACGCAGTCCAGCATGCACACATGTGCTTCTCGTGGCAGCCTGACGTGTAAGCGGGAGAGCGCGCCACCTAGCGGATACATCGCCAAGCTGCCTCAAGGGTTGCCATACGCGCCGCTTGGCGGTAATCACACTTCAAATATTCTAGGCACTGTATCGCGGGCTTGCTGGGCCGCCGAAGTGGGGTGAGGAGGATCGTCTGCGAAGCCGTGCTTCTGCGGGGAGAGCGCGCGCCCGGGAGCCCTGGATGTTTGCTTTCTTTTTTTTTCTTTTTACCTCGCGGCGTTTCTGCCGCCCGTTGTCGCAAGGATTTGGCGGCGCGCTCTTTTTTAGCGCTCGTTCTGTGACAGTAGCATCCGTTGAAGTTGATTTATAGCAGAGCCCAAGGCTACGATCCTCGCGAGCACCAGCGCTTGATATCACCTTACCGCTTCTGGTGTTGCTCATATCCATGTTTCTATTAGCATCGTTATAGGCAACTGTAAAGCACTGTTTAAATAACACATATGCTGATGTTTAACGTATGTCTGTGCGTGCATACGTTAATGTCCACTTTCAAACGTTTGCCTCAGTAAACAAAATTACAACATTCTGTCACCTTACATCCGCACGCTTCGCATAACGTCGATTCGCAAACTACGTAGGATCTGATAATTTTTAAAGAATTCCTTCTGCGGTCAATGGTTTTCTACCAGCTGCGGCTTGAACCAAAATTTGCAAAACAAATCAGTGTCAACTTAGGCTATATTTGATCCTCCTTTTTCTCTGCCTCGTTCAAGCCTCGCTTAGCGAGGAAAATAAAGCTTTAAAAGGGACGAAACAAACGGGAGCCTAATAAATGTCACCGAGAAAGGCCCTCCCTTCAAGCTCCCACGACAGCCATAAATCACAACAGCCACGGACCGCTCCAACAAAATTCAGGGCCAAAGGTGGCGAATGCATGAGGCCTGGAGGGTAACATCGAGAGGGGGGTGGATTTGGGGGGCACATGCTTGACCTTCGGTACAACTTTCTTTTTTTTTCTATACGTGCGTAGGCCTTTCACCGTGTTACCAATGTTTCGAGCAATTAAGCCCGAGTGTATGCAAATTGAAATTAATTGCCTGCATCCGTCGGCGCTGGGCGTAATGGGTCGCTGTGGTCCTCATTAGCCACCACTCCTCCTCATCCCGTGAAGTGCGGGGGGCAACTAGCGTGTGGCTCGAGTAAGCGTGTGTCGTGTCGGTGCCTTGTCGGGGCACTGGGAGCGACAGTCTAGGACGGCGTGCCGTGAAGGCATCGGTCAGGTGTGTACACGAGCTACCCCTTCACTTAAAAGTGGGCAGCGGAGCGAGGCGGCCATATTGCAAATGGCGCTTTCGTGTTAGTCCGTGTCTGTCATGCCACTGGTTGTCCTCTGGACGTATACATCCACGTGTTGGACGCAGTTACCTTACGAGCACACTCCGGCAAAGACATATTGACCACACGGACGACGAGGGCTCGTGCACGGGGCTCCCGATTCTCAGAAAGCTACCCATTCAGTTCTGCGTTGGTGAGCATGAGGAAGAGTTAAGGGTGAATTATTTCCGACATTCATGCGGGTTTTCGCGCTATATGGACTGCAAATTCAGTCGGCTCTGACTTGGTTTCCACTTACAATTTTACTGCCCAGGTAATAGGGAGAGCTTGGAAGTTGTACAAAGAAGTCTTATTGTAGAAATAGAGAAATTACCATGCTGCTTGAAAATCGTGTTTACAGGCGCACTGAAAAAGTTCTTTTGAGGCCGCGTTTGTATTCAGCTCCTTGCTTTACATTACGGAAATGCTACAGCAAGGAAATACTTACTTATTACTGGACTGTTATCGTACAATGTCATGCAGCCGTTCATAAAGAAGCCGATTACGAAATTTTTTCCCCAGGTTTACAATTACATCTAAACTAATCAATCAGACATGGCCACTCACGAAGCCGAGTGTTCGTATGGTACAGTGTAAGAATTGTGAGTTGCACGGTGCTTACTGGCGCATTACTCATGAACATATACTGACTATTTTCTCTGATTCGCGCCCTTTAGTATGATCTACGTTGGCACGTAGTCTGTTGGTTTGAGGTAAAACCTGAAACCGTTCGCTTCTGTAAACCCAGACGAAATAGACGACCGCATATTCGTGTTTGTAAAGTTTTTTTTGTGTCTCTCGGTTAAGACGCGCTCTTCATAGCGGCAACCTTGGAGCATCTTTTCGAGTATCACCACCGTTATAGAGACATGGCGGAACAGGTGAGCGAATGAGATTGCACTCCGCACGTCTCTTTTCACCGCGATCCATCCACCGCTCAGATCGCGACAGCGGAGCTGGCGCCAGTTGGGTTGAGAGCCCGCACTTCTATCTAAACCTTTCCCCCCTCAGCGCCCTTCACATACGCGCTGTTCCCGTATTTCTCCCTTTCCTCCCCCGACCGCCGTCCTCGCCTGCAAAAACACGCGGCTTTTGCGCCTGCTATCGGCCCTCTCACCTCGCTGCCTATTGCCCACCACTTCTACCTTGCTCTGTGTACTAACTCTGTCTTTTCTCAAGCTACTGTTCCATCCCCGTGCGCACACTTCACCGCATGGACGTCCCCGCATCCCCACTCAGGAGCAGGCGAGCGTCTCTTCTTCGTCTCCCCGCAGCATCGGCTCTGCCTTCGCTGCTCTACTTGTCTTGTGTTTGCATTCCCTTTCGTTTCATCTCAACGCCCGTGCCGGTGTTACTGCTGGCCTCAGCTGTCGTTACTGCGGGGCCCTTGCTGCTTCTGCAGCTCCCTGCAGCCTCCGTGGTGCCCATCTTTCTCTCCTCTTTGTCAGGAATCCCTCTTACTCAACACTTTTACTCTTTTGTTTGTCTTGTTTCGCGATTGAGGAGCGAGAAGCTTGCTCTGCTTCGCCCAGCGCGAAACCTGCCGCTCGCACTATCTCTGCGCCACGCGTCCCTCAGCGGAGACGTATTAACCGAGCCAATGGAACGAAGACAGCAAGAAAGGGCGTTGAAATACGCCAAACCAAGCGAGGCGCTCGCTCTAGCCTGGGCTCACTGCTTCACTGCCGAGCGCGGTGCCGCTATTAGCCCTTTTCTGCTGCGCCAATCTCTCTTTCAAACTTTCCCTTCCTGTACTGGCTCCTTTTGTGCATTTCATTCTTCCGCTGCCTGTCACATCATTTTAAACCGTTGCCTGAACGAAGGTTGTCTTTAACCTGCGTTTTTCTTTATCGACTTTGTCACAAACTCATTGCTTATGACTTGTTTGTTTATTTTACTTCGTTCAGAATATCTTACATCATGTCTTGCATGCGTGGCTGTCATTGCATAGAATAAATAAGTGTTAGACCTGAACAACTGCCTATAGTATTTTTTATGGATTCATTTATGTGTTCATCGATCTTTGTTTAGCTTTCAAGCAACTCCTTCCCTTTTTCGGCTTCCTCGAAGTTTTCGTCTTTAAGTTCACACCTTTTCTTCTTTTCATTATCCGTCGAGTTTCGTTGATAATCTTGGGTATCAAAGAGTGCACCTGCCCTGCCAGCCTGTAGATGCACAACATGCATGCAGCGCGTCTTTTGGTTTAGTTTAGTGGCTGTATTTTTCTAGCTCATACAGACAGATATTGTAACTTTTCCATAGTGGTAGAGTGCGCACGCCTCAATACTGATTGCTTTCTTTCTTGGGGGGAGCAAGAGCAGAGCTACTAGGAATTTCGCTGGTTATAGTTGCTGTGCCTTTTACTTGCTCCTTTCTATATATATATAGCTGCGCGCCACTATTTGCGGCGTTGTTGACACGCCGTCGAACTGCGTAATGCATAAAATGAATTAAGGAAGGATTTGGAACAGGAACTACAGCCGCAGATGTAACCTGCCTTCACAGACGAACACTGAACCTTCGATTAAAACAAATTTTTATTTGTCGCATAAAAAATGGCAGCTCCTTTGTACCTTGGGAATCGACGTTATACGAAGCATCCGGAAAGAAGTTGACTGTGTTGTAATCTTTTTTTATTGAGTGACACATTATGAAACGATGCAGAATATAAGTGTTGCACTCACAGACATGTGTTGAACAGCTGCAGATGTTTACATAACCAATCGTTTGCACTTGCGCAAGAATACCAACATGAACATGAGTATTAGCGACACTAGAAGCGATAAGCTGATATGAATTTCTTGTGCTCGCGAGGATGCTAGCCCCGGACAGTGCTACATAAATCAACTTTTGCTGGACAGTGCTACATCAATCAACTGAACTACCATTGATGTTAACTGGACGTGACGGCTATATCATAGCAGTGCATATGTATTGTGACGTTTCACGAACATTAGGGTCATTTTGAAAGGTACACTGTAAACAAAAGTTAGCCGAGATGGGAGTTTCTCCAGCACATGAGCCCACGAAACTCCCCTGCCCCAATTATTTACTCCCTGGTAGGGAGTGAACTCGGCACATGTCATCGTAAAACGCCCCCTCCTTAATCACGGAGTTTATGAACGACATGACCTTGTTAAACTCCCCAGGGAGTTTCGGGTCACGTGGTTACAAACTCCCTATAGGAGCTTTAAAAACCCTCTTCGGGCGTGACGTGTGTGTGTGTGTGTGTGCGTGTGTGTGTGTGTGTGTGTATGTGTCTGTACGGGCATATGTTTGCACGTCGGTGTGAAACACATGTGATTTGTGTGGCTAACCGTGTAAGCATCTGTCAACAGGCAACGAAATTATAAGTGCAGCGAAGAATAGCAACGACCGGTTGGTATTTATTGGGAACATTTCAATATATTTCGCACCTTAAACCACGCTGCACATCGGTCCGATTCCTCAACGAAACGTCCTGAATGCCACGCTTCAAAGGGCCGAGTAACAAAAAACTTCGAAGAATAAATTAATGGTAGCAAAAGTAAACTGTTACGATCGTCAGCGGCTGCTCCTGGAGTTTCACCATCAGAAACTTCGAAGTGGTCTGAAGTAGGCTTCGCTCGACTACGGCAGGCTGGCCGGCAACCGGTCTGAGAGTTGTGCCGGCGACGCGCTCGCCCGGTCTCTGCCAATAGTGGCTTCTCGGAGTGTCACTGGTATTTCACCGGCTGTAACATCTAAGTGGTAAGAAGGCCTCGCTATGCCGTCGGTATCAAGCCGGCATCGTATCGAACTCGCACTGTGCGCTGGCCACCGCGGCAAGCGCTACGAGCTAGCACCGACCACCGGTGATGCAAAGAATGTGTTTCACAAAAAATGAAGGCTGCTGGGATGTATAACAGTCTTCTGCGCCTTGCGACCGCAGCTGTCAATGACTAACTACAAGGCGAGCGCCGAACGAGGCGGAGTACGATCGTCAGCGATTGCACCGTAAAACTTCGAAGCGGTTCGAAGTAGGCTTCACTCGACTACGGCAGGCTGGCCGGCAACCAGTCTGAGAGTTGCGCCGGCGACGCGCTCGCCCCGTCTCCGCCGATAGTAGCTTCTCGGAGTGTCACCGGTATTTCACCGGCTGCAACATCTAAGCGGTAGGAAGGCCTCGCTATGGCGTCGGTATCAAGCCGGCATCGTATCGAGCTCGCACTGCGCACCGGCCGCCGTGGCGAGCTCTGCGAGCTATACATGCAATGCATGCGAGCAACGGGAACAGCGACTGCGAACCGTCTCATTCGTTTAAGTCTATCGCTCCGTAGCTTAAACTGCGTGGATAGCGGACACCTATTTCTGTGCATGGGAAAAACGAGACGTAAACTGCACATCAGAAAGCATTTTGTGATCGCCAGCTGTCATTCATCGAATCACCGTGCCGTACTCGTGAGTGAGGCCTAGTCGTCGAACGCGATAGCGGCGGTCTACCTCGGTTCATCGCTGGAGCTGCTGAATGTGCCTCGGTAATGTGTTCATTCAAGGCCGCCCGCACTTTGTGTATGATTCAGTGCATTTTACGGGTCCACAAACAGCACTGCTGATGCGAATTCAGCCTGTACGACAGAGCGTCAACTGATAAAACTTTTTCGTTATAGTAAAAAAATATTAAATATTAGGCAGGATTAGGATAAAAGGCATGTGTGTTGAAGTGCTTACATCAGACCACCGCAAGTTCATACTTACGGCGTGCGAATTTATTGCTTAATTATTAGAAAAAAGAAGGCTTTCACCTGGGCTACAGGAGGTCAGAATGTGGTGCCTACATATACTCGGTGACTATGTGGTAGGTGTGTACTGCGTGTGGCAAGCTGTGGTGAGTGCGAGTGTTGTGATATTACGTGAACGTTGTGATAATGTTTGTGTACTGTAATCATTGTTGTGCGTATTAAATGTAATGTAATTAAAGTTACGCTTGCGCATGGTACGGCTGCTGACGTAATTTTTTTTTCTCGGTCGATGCAAAAAAATTTACTCCCATACTGACCTGAAAAAGTTCCCCTATGGATGTAAATAAAACCCCCCCTGACACCATGCGAAAACCCCCTTCTGATGGGGAGTAAATTTTTTACTCCCAGAGACGGGTTTTTTAAAACTCCCATCTGGGTGTGCGCTAGAGGACAAAGTCATTTACTCCCATTTCGGCTTATTTCTGTTTACAGTGTAGTTCTGAGACCTGGCGTGACTCTGTGGTAGAATATTTGATGGCCACGCAGACTGCTATATAGGGTTTGATTCATGCTGGGACAATGACGTTTATGCGTTGCATTCGTCTGGTCAACGCTGCTGATGTCCGGTTTTTCTTAACGATCAGGAGTTAAAATTACCCATACGTGTTCTCGCCGTACCTGAGTAAGCTGTCAAACACCTGTGGCACATACCTGCCCCTGCGTATGTGCCACTGTTTTTGGAAAGTGTTTGGCGACGCACGCTACAAACCATTTTACGTACCCTCCCATACTAATTTTGGTTTACCCCAAGTTAAGGGGGTGATCATGAGAGCACCCAGACGCAGGCCGCCATATAGATAGATAGATAGATAGATAGATAGATAGATAGATAGATAGATAGATAGATAGATAGATAGATAGATAGATAGATAGATAGATAGATAGATAGATAGATAGATAGATAGATAGATAGATAGATAGATAGATAGATAGATAGATAGATAGATAGATAGATAGATAGATAGATAGATAGATAGATAGATAGATAGATAAGAATAGAGAGCTAAGGGTAGCCACTCTGAACGCGAGAAGTATATTCCGCATGTAGACCTCCTCTGCATTATATATAGTGATCGGCTTTTGCGCAAATGCTGCATGCAGTCATAATGGTAAAATCACGTGATAATAGTAATGATGCGCCCTGTCCGAGTCTTCCCTCGGTGATTGTTTCGCCCAAGTGGAGTTCAAAAGAAATTTCTTGCAGCACAAGGAATTTCCGGTGCACGTCAAAAGACTTAATCTGGAAACTTGCCACCACTTTCTACCAGCGAAGTTGTTTGTTTAGCGAATCATTCTCGTTTGGGCCATACCGAAAACCTGTCATCATCGCAAGCGGGTGTAGGCCACACAAATTCGGTGAAACCCAGTATACTCACCGCTGGTCCAGTAAAAATAAAGCAGGCAACATTTAGCGAACGAGACGAGTGCGTCCCACAGACATTTGTGCCGCCTATCAGAAAACTATCGTCGTCATGGAGACTGCTTGAATCACACAGCTTCCACTGAAAAGGAAGAAAGCAACAGCAAGCCCCCCCCCCCCCCCCCCAAAAAAAAAAAAAAATCGCTGCGATGCGACGGCGAGTCGAAAGCCTCGCGGGTACGCGCAACGAGTGAATACTAAGGAAAGGCGTTGGCGGCTGCGAGAATACCCCGAAATGATCGAAGGCCAACGCCAACGACGACGTGGCCGTATCGTCTGAGTGTTGTTTAACTCCAACTTCTGCTGCGCTGACGATCAACGTAGACACAACCTAGCATCACTTAGCTATATCGCCCCAGCAACCTACTGGGCTTAACCAATACATAATGAAATCGATTAATAAATAATAATAGCAATATCTGGCATTTAACGACCGAAAACCACCACACTATTATGAGTGACCACTATAAAATTTCGGACAACCTTGCGTTAGTTAACGTTCACCTAAATCTATACTGCATGGGCCTCATCAAATATTTTCGCCTCCATCGAAAATGCAGCCGCTCTATACCGCGACGTGCGGTTTGACAGTGGTGCACCATAGCCACTTGACCACCGCGGCGGGGCAAAAAGTAACCCTCATCACTGCTAAGGGCTCGAATCAACCTCGAAGTAACCAGCTTATTTGTCATTTATAGCGCAAGCCACAAGAATCGTTTTTTTTTTTTTCGCATACAGAAAAGTTAAAGTCGAGCCACGATGTTTAAGTTTATACAGAAATGTCACCGCATATTACAACAACGTGTTGGCATGCGAAGCTCGAAACTCCGAAACCTCGCTTTCGCTTTCTACACAACCATAGAACCACCCAACCACAATCCATATAGAGTTACAAACGAGAAGTCAACCACTTTAATTAAACATCTGCATATTGAGCGAGTCTTTAAGAACACTAAAGAAGCATGTACTAATGTTCAGCAATATACGTAATGAGCTCATGTGTACAGAGGCACCGTACGCGTCTTCCAAGCATCTGATCATACTTTAAGGTATTTATTATGCAGTCGACTTTGCAGCAAGAGAAAAAAATCACAAGTTTGGCTACATTTCGTTCGAATGTACACCATACAATCGGCTTCCAGACAATGAAAAAACAAAAGCTAATGCAGTAATTTTATGAATAGCTCAGCCCAGTTTTTTTTCTTGTTCAAATCTCAAAGTCATCGAATCAAACTTTCATCAATGAAGCAAGCGTGGCTCGCGTCCTTATAACACTGGATTCACTGCAGAACGCGCCGCCTTTGTTATTCGCAATCATTCGACAGCGATGCCTTTAGAGTTTTGAGTGAACGCTCTTCCTTGCATGGCGTAAAGCAATAAATGGCATTGCGCGATGAAACAACGAGCAAAAACGTGAAAGTTTTCCCTTCCGAGCAGGCTATCAACGCGACGAGATGCAACCAAGCATCTGTGAGGCTTCCGAACTGTTTCTTGCCCCAGACATCGAGAACGGTTGTAAACATAAGGGAAGAATCAAATGGAATACCGTATAGCGCGAAGGGCAGGCAGCACACTCTTATCCACCTTCTGCTGCAGAAATGTTTGAGCCTTTTGTCTTGTAATAAATCTCCCCTCCCTCACGTCTTCCTCCTACACGACCCGTATTTGCCATCAACAAAATCGCGCCAAAGGCCCGAATCGCAACCGGTTTTAAACTCGCGGCAAAACATCACTGCCGACGAGAAAGAGATAAAAAAAAGTCGAAACACAGCATGGGACCGCGAGTGTGTGAGGGAATGAGAGAGAAACAAACAGAAAGAAAGAGAGTGAGAGAGACGTAGCTGCAGACAGTTTACGTTGTGCAAGGTGTTTACAGAGCGAGCCGGTGACTCGTGAAACGCCGTTTAATTTCGATTGCAACGCACGATGTGTGCCCCCTTCTTGTTCTTCTTGCACACGAGCAGAATGACAGCCGTTACACTCAAATTCATGATTTTGTTTTGTTATTCGCTATTTCATTTGTTTTTTTTTAGAAGATACAAGAGCAAAACGCAGTGCGCAAGCTGTAAGCGGTGCCATACGTCGAATTAAGGGGGCAGCTCTCCATATGATAGGATGGGAATGGAATGAAAGCGCAAAGAGTGCCTCACAAAGAAAAGCAAAAAGAACTAAACTAGAATCGCGCACGGTGAAAGGAGAATCGGGCTTCTCCGAATATACTAATTCTGAAATGGCGCTCCATGCCTCGTCACCACTCCCCGAGAGCTGGCTTTCACTCTCGTTCATTGCCGAGCTAAAAACTTATCTGTGCGAGCGAGCGAGGTAAAGAAAGATAGAGAGAGAGAGAGAGAGAAAGGACGGCGAAATAACGCGGCGAAAAACGTGCCACGCTTTTGCCCGGCCTTCTTCGGCGCTTACGTACGCGCCGCTTTTGCTCCCTAATGAAATGCAGAGGTGAAGCAAAGAAAACGGCGAATCAGCTTCAACGTCGTGAATACGCGCGTGCCTTATTTCTTGTTCGCGCCAGGACTATAGCGCGTTCGGGCGCACCGTCAAAGTCTCTGCAGCTGGGGCTGCAGCAACAGAAGCAGCACCGAGATCCATATACATGAGCGACGAAGGGCCTCCTCCTTTCGCTTCTTTAGCGTAGCCTTTATGCGAGGCGGCTGCATAGGCGAGCGGAGCGAGCCGAGCGTAAAAGAAAAAAAGAAACATCTCGTCGTCGCTGCTCGCGCTCGCAGACACACACAGGCGCGCACGCGGACAAGTGCGGAAAGAAGAAAGCTCGGAGGATTTTCATTATGAAAAGCTATTTTCCGAAGATGGCGAGGGAAAGGCGGAGGCTGGCCGAAGCACAGCCACGAGTCGACGCGAAGCCGCGTGGCAGTCGAAATAGATCCCGCGACCAGAGAGGAGATGGGGGTGGCGAATAAAGAACAAGAGATAGGGATATGAGAGAGAGCCCGCGCGGGAGATATCCCTAAAGAGAGCACGCGATGCGAGGCTATGGGGAAAAAAGGAAGGCACGGTAAAAGGAAGGAAGCGGCGCGGCAGTGGGCGTCGCGTCGCTGTGCCACACCGAGGCGACGAAGTCGTACGACGACGCTGCGGAGATTGAAAAGATTAGGGAATCGCTGCCGCGACTTATTTCAGTCGGGGACGACGTCCCGAGGTGGAGGCGTCGGGAGCGCATGAGGACAGGCACGGGTGGAGGGTGAAATAGACAGCGCTCGAAACTATCGCGAGAGAAAAAAGGTTGTTCTCCTGCGGAGCCTTTGCAAAGACAAAGTTGAACGCATAAGAACAGGGACCGAAGAATCCACAGGACACGCGGATAGGCACTGTCGGTTTTCCTGCATAGAGGATATTCATCACTAAATATATAAAAAAAGGAAAAACTAAACATTGGGCCGAACATGAAAAAATTGGTTAAGAAGAAGACGAAAGAAAGGAAAACACTCGGATAATAAGCAGACTCAGAGAGCCGTATGAATCCTTCCCTTTGTTCATTCCCAGTTTTTTTTTTCGCTAACGTATCACGTGCATTACCGCGCGAAGAATACTGCACGAGGATATAAGGCGGTGAGCTTCTTATAAGGTATTGCTCGAGATTTACTCCGCACACACAAACGTTCATGCGCGCGCGTACATATCTCTTGTCGCTACATTACAGTCCACAATGCGAGCGTCTATTGCTCGGTGTAATAACACTTTTCTTCTAGGTCGTCGCGCTCATTTTCGTCCCCCTACTTCGAGAGACCCGAGCGAAAAAGCAGTGCCGACGAAAAAAACAAAGAAATGTGAGATGAAACCAAGGGGTTGGGCTGGGCTAAGAAAGAGAAGAAAGAGCGGTGTCCTAGCTACGCCGAAAAAGCTCGCCTTGTCAACGGGCGCTTTGTTTTCGCATAAAAACGTTCGTTCGCCACGCGCGTGCGAGGCGACGATCCGCCGTTACTTCTTCTTCCTTTTTTTCCTTTTTTTGTCTTTTTTTTCTGGGAGAACGATGGCATCCCCCGCTTTTAATTTCGCGATCTAAGATCTCGGCCGCGCCTGAGCGACGAAGAAGAGTGCGGACCCGGAGGGGAATAAAAAAAATAAACTCCGAGAGTTTTCTGTTTTCGCATCAGCTTCGTTCCTCGCTGGTTGAGTCTCATCTTCGTTCGCCTCCTTTTTAATCTGTCCTCCTTCACTCCCTCGTGAAAGGTTTGTTTTGCCACCCTCTCTCCCGATGACTTTAACTTTCTCTTCTTGTTTTTTTTAATGCCGCACACTCGGCTTCTCGGTGTTTTTCACACTTCTCTCATGTCTTTTGTTGATGTTAGCATCAAGCGCCTGTACAAAAACTACGCGAGCAAAAAAGAAGTTAAAGAAGCTTGCAGACACAACCAGGCCTTAGAGGAAGGAAGCCAACCCGTATATAGAAAAGAAAAGAAAAAAAGGGGGGGGGTGCGGCCTCCGATGCGAGCAGGAGACAAGGAGCCCAAGAGAATGGCCCCGGGAAGCTGCGCTTCAGAAAAGCCGAGGGGACGGCGGCGGACGCCTTGGAAAAATTAAAAGCGCGATTCCCTTCGCCTTCAGTGGCTCGTCCTTGTTGGAGCGGCCCGCTTTCCCCTTCGGAAGCGAAGCGCCCTGACCGTTCGTACGAGACGAAGAAGCAGCTACGTCGAGCGGAAGAAGATCGCGCCGTCCGCGCTGGAAAGGGCCGAGCGAGCAAGTCGCCGAAGAATCAGCGAATGATGATGATACAAAGAACGCGACGAGTGAAAATATATATTATAAGGGAAGCGGAGAATCCAAACGCTGTGCCGCCTGAAGCGTGTTCGTTTGTGTGTGAAGGGACAAAGGGAGGAGAAAGAAAAACATAGGGACCGGATAGGGAAAAAAGGCGTGTAGGAAAAAAATGTGAAGAAAAAAGCCTGCGGGTGAAACAAAAAAAAATCGCCGCCGCTCATCCGTTCATCTGGTCTTATCGCCGAAGCCAGCCACTGGTGTGGACCGGACGAGAGAAGACGGGGGAGACGACAGCCTATGCGCCGGAGGGAAACCGTGCCGACGTCAGCGGCGACGCGCGTCGCGCCAGCGTCAGGAATTAATGCAGCCGACGGGAGCAGCGAGAGGGACAGCCGGGGCTTCTCCTCCCAGAGCGCTAATTTTCCGAACACTGGCTCTCTTCGTGGCCCCGCGCTCTTCTGCTGGCCACCCCCATTAATTACGTTTCCTCCTGAGGAATCAAAGGCCGTGAGACTCGTATTTGTACTCGCTTTTATATGTGTACAATATGTTTCGTTTGTTTTCTTTCCATCATTTTTTTTTTCAAATTTTCTTTACACGGTCATCACGAATGTGTTATACGTACAAGGTGATGGTGCAGTGTTCATAGCTGTTTCTACATCGTTGAGCGGTCAGGGAGCCACTCCACGTTCTATGGAGAGAAATGTTCACGGCGTATTTGACATTTGTCGCTCATGAGCTTTATAGTAATAAATAATATTTATAATAATAAATAATAAATAATATAAATAATAAATAATTAACAAATTTTATAGTAATAAATAATAACCTCACCTGGTCCACTCACGTTAACAACGTAGCATCCTCCGCTAATCGTGCGCTGGGTTTTCTTCGTAGGAATTTAAAACTTGCTCCCTCATCAGTGAAGTTGTTAGCTTACACCACATTTGTTCGCCCTAACTTGGAGTACGCATGCTCGGTTTGGGACCCTCATCAATCTAATCTATCTAACCTTCTCGAATCTGTACAAAAATCGCGCAGCCTGGTTCATCTACTCCGTGTACTCTTATCATTCCAGCGTTTCCGAACTTAAAACTCGTAGCCACCTCAACGACCTAGAATCACGTCGTCATATATCTCGGCTCTGTCTTTTTCACAAATTTTATCACGCTCCTTTCAACATTCCAGCCATCTTGCCTGCTCATCGATTATCCAGCCGTACAAACCATCCCCGAGCCGTTTATCCACCGCCAGCACAAACTACTGCCCACCTTCGCTCATTTTTTGTTGCAACCGCCCGGGACTGGAACAACTTGCCTGCCTTCGCCATGCACCACTCCGACCCACATGTATTCAAGACCGTGATTGAATCGTTAATATGTTGCTAATTATGCCCATCCCTTATGTAATACCCCGACTGGGGCCTTTGAGGTATACTAAATAAATAAATAAATAAATATATAAATAAATAAATAAATGAATAAATAAATAAATAAATAATATCCGGGATTTTGCTTGCCGAAACCACGACACGCCTATATACAGACACGCCGTAGTGGAGGGCTCCAGAAATTTTGACCATCAGGTACTGGAATTGATATGTGGTGTTTAACGTCCCAAAACCACCATATGATTATGAGAGATGCTGTAGTGGAGGGCTCTGCTCAGATACCGAATGCTTAGTGCAAGCTCTGCTCAGATACCGAATGAGATCTACACACACACACACACGTGCACATATAAACAAACGTGTGCCTGCAAGCACGTGCGCACGCTTTTTGCGTAGAATTCCAGGTGTATAGCCGGAAAACCAGTGATTTCTCGCTACAGCTAGGACTTAACATACAACATGAGTAAGTTTTTACATTGCTCAATTTCGATAACGTCTTTATATATATATATCGAACCTACGACCTTCGAATAACGCGTTCGATGCTATATATATATATATATATATATATATATATATATATATATATATATATATATATATATATATATATATATATATATATATATATATAGCTTATTTTTGCGATGCCCTGTGTTTTCTTTCAGTATATAGCCTCACGCTTCCTTGACATCTATAGATTGACAGCACAGATGCTTTCAGAAGTTTACTTTTCCTGTCGTTTCTTTGGCTCAGTTCCAAGACACCAATCATAAGATATGTACCCTTCTATGTCGACGTTCTCTGAGCAACGGATCCTTCGTTTCGTTGCATTAGTTTTGATTAGCTGCGGGGATTTCACACCGCGCAGTTTGATTCCTAGCGTGAAGTGGGCTACCGAGGGCTTCCTTCATGGAATTTCGTGGCAAAAGATATTCGTCAATTTTCGTGCGTGTTACGACATCAGATGTGCTGCGTGAGCAAATTTTCATAACAGGATGGAGCTCGACATCAGAGTCACAGCTGCCAGTTTGTTATTCCTGCTGACGGGCACATCATGAACTGAACGCAATATTCGTGAAGGCGGTATTCAGCGTGGAAAAAGTAAATGATATTTTTTGCATATTTTTCGCTAACAGTGAGAGCAAGGTGTCAAAAGTTGTGGCGGGTTTCTTGCGAGCCGAGTTCCATATTCCTTTGTGGTTTCGAACTTTCCGAAACACCCTGCGGTTCCCTTTCACCCCTTTGTGGCGACATAGCGGACTGGATTTCATTAAATACATATTTGCCGAATGCTGGAAGCCAGAAATATCAGTGAACAACTGTCATACACTTCCACAAATATCTGGCTCTACCTTGGGTACAAAAGGTTGATTGTTTAGGATTGTGAAAATTGTATAATAGCAAGAAAAAGAAAATTGAAGACGCAAGCGGCTACAGTGAATGAGAAGTCTATAAAATGGTGTAGTCGTGCGTAATACGCTTCGAAATTATCGCCCCGGTGACGATTCCTAAGACAAAGATTGAGTGTTTTGGTTTCACAAGATTCCCTATCAGGCCAAAGTTAACCTTTAGTGGTCTAATAAGAAGTCCTGAAGAATCTGAACCAACACTGCTAAGAATGCCTCATATAGTATTTCTCAATGAAGTTATGTTCATTGCACTACTATACACCCAATCTTGAAAAAAATCATTTATTATCATTTTTTTCAACGTTATTTAAAAACTTCGTCTTGCTCTTCATCGTGGTTTGTTGTATTGTAGAGTGTACAGAACGGCCCAATGTCAAAATGAACACTCCAAAAAGCGTATTAACCAGTGTTGCCCACCTGTTATGAAAATGCCCTACGTCGTGGTTATACGCTATCCCTATTACGATATACGTTTTACCTTGCACCTCAAAAGAGCGCATTTGAACAATAACGATGTACAGATGATTCTTCACATGACGACATGCTGACGTATGTTGGCACTCATGTCGGTAGCGACATCAGTGGTCTGAAAATTATTTTCGAAGAGAGACTAAAGAACATGAAATAAATTAGATGGGAAGAGAAATCGTTCCTATACACGCATAAAGAGCATGTTGACTAATATTTGAAAGGGAAAAAAGGGAGGCTTATCACTCAGTAAGTATACCGTTGGCAATGAGTGACACGGTAACAAAATGCAGTAAGAAAAACGTCTTAGAGAAGAAAAAGACAGTGTGAGCAGTGACTATGTACTTCATCAGCTTCATCTGTCTAAACAAACTATTGTAATGATCATCATCGTTTCTCACGCCGGCTGAGCCGCTTTTGGTCTCGCGCGTCTGAATCGAAATGTAAGCTTTCTACTGCCGCACTGGACATCGTCTCATAAGTGCTTAAGGTGCTGGCTACCATGCGCGGGAACCTAGGTACTTGGGGACATAAGTGGAGAAGCCAGGCCAAAAACAGCGAGTCTTGATGCATTCGTGTGTCTTGTGAAACCCTAAGAGGCCAGCTGTCGCGTCGTCATGAAAGGCTTGTAAAAGTTGAAGACGAAGTGAGCGGAGAACGACCGGGACCTATTGGTTATAGGATGGTAAATTTGCCAACATAATGTTCCATCTTGAAGCTTGAAACGTGGAAGCTGTCGTCTTAAGCGGCTATTTGGAGCACGGGATAAGCCAGTTAGCCGATCTATGATTGTGCAGCGTTTGGTATTAACATGTTGGAGTGAAGCGAGATCTGTGGAGGAAAGATGGTCCGCTGAGGCAACGAACTCTTTCGAACCAACATCCGTCTGCTTGGTCCTTTGGCTGGTCGGTGACGAACAGATGGAAGGTGACACTTGGATGCTTGCCGAGATCGGGTAATGCGTAAAAGCATCGGCATCTTGGTGTTGCCGACCCGACCTATATGTGACGCTGTAGTCATATATACTCTTGCAATCGTAGCACCCGGCGTCCAAGGCGTCCCGAACAATTCTTGAGAGACGATGACCAACCAATTCTTGGAAGACGATAACCAACACAGAGCATGGTGGTCAGTCACGATTGTGAAATGCTGGTGCTATAAATAAGGGCGAAACGTTTGTACAAACCACATGATGGCGATACGTTCTTGTTCGGTGATGCTGTAATTTCGCTAAGCAGAACAAAGAGTACAGCTCGCGCAGGCCACGACGTCCGGTACGGCAGCAGCAAGGTTAAACAGCGATCCAGACGCGCGAGACGAAAAGTGGTTCAGCCTGTGTCACAAATGATGTTGATCAGATACAATGGTTTGGCTATATAGATGAAGATGATGAATTACGTATCCAGCACTCAATATATAAAATAGATGCAATTAAAATAACTGTCTATGAGTAAATTGTGAAATGGTAGGGAGAAAGACTCGGCTTACGGGCAGATAGTCCAAGGTGACTTCTTCAGCTCTCAGTTTAGTTCTTTCAATAGCAGTTTACATTTCGTTAGACGAGTCATTTGCCAATGAGTTCTATACATTATAACAGAGCAACAGGAGAAGTATCGAGGATGGTCTCAAAGTACACATTTTTGTGATCAGTTATCAAGTGAGATCGATTAAACCTAAACAGAAGGAAGATTAACGAGATATCTTTTTTTTTGTTTCTGGCACATTTCAGCGAGAGTTCACTTTCAGCACGTGGTTAGAACTTGCTCTTCACTTTACTTGAAGGGTGTCACGCATCCAAATCAAGATTCTGTAACGAATCCCGTCGTTGCGAGGATACTTGTCCTCTTGGGGTCTTCTTATTGAGTTTATAACACTTAATGTCGAAGACCTTTTGTTTGCTCCTATTTTTTTCTTTTCAGCCCGAATTGAAACGGCTACTTCATGATCATAAGTGCGGGCCATTGATATAGCACGAAAGGTCTGCGCCGGACTGATCTATGCGAGTTCGTCTACACGAAGACCATATTTGTGAATCTTAATCTACTGCAGTTCTGCCGTATTATGTAATGCCTAAGAGCAAGTATATTTTTCACCTTAAACCATAGAGTGTGTGCCACAAATGTTCTGACGATTCGAAATAGATATGCGGACGTGGATATGTTTACCCTTTCATGTATACGTTTTCGGACTTTGACGAACGTCCGTGAAGAAACAAGCTGTGTTCAGGTCCGCGTATTTAATGTCCCAATGCTTGTAATGGCCGATATGTTCGACTTTGTTCTCTAAGCACGTCCATCGTCCAGCTGAAACGAAATAATGTGAACGCTCGGCAAAAAGCATTGCTCCCGACTCCAGAGTTCCGATTCCTATAGTAAGACTAATGAGGTTACTGCTGATGCTGGGCTGCCGACCCAATTGAGTGTAGAGGCGGGTTTCATCCTATTGCTGGCGGCTCCATATCGAAGGGGGTGAGTGAGAGACATTGTGTTTCGATTTAGGTACACGTTGAAGCAATTCCTGTGGTTCAAAATTGCGGAGCCCTTTAATGAAACTTTCCTCGTTATCATATCAGGTTGTGGCTCGTGAATCCCCAGATCACGTATCAGGCAGAATGCTTCCGGCAACTGCAAAGTTCTCTTAACGAATAAACCGTGCTGGTTTTCTATGTCGGCGCCATTTATATGGAGTCAGGAGGACGGTCATTTCTTTGTTTCATTAACTTCAGTCTATCTTGCGGGTGTCTGCAGAGTTGCATGGCTCAAACGAGAATGTTAGGCTAGTCTGCTCCAGAACTCGTAAAGCGCGCACTCACGTTATTTCCACCGCAACAGAAGCCCTCTGGTGCTGTTTATCCCGCGAGATCGCGTTAGGTATACCACTGACATAAAAAAAAAAAAAAAACTCGATTCACGCTCGGCATAACGCCCCCTAAAAGCATCGCTCGGATAACTCGACGTCTCCTTGTTTCACTTTTGCCCACTTGCCACGTACTCTCCAAAGAACGCCCGTCATAAGTCTGTCCTGTATGGTATAAGTGTTATCACTAGGTTTGTTTGACTGTGTGAGCCCCGTGCTACAGATGCGTGCCACCGCGCGTACAAAGAGACAAAAGAAAAGCATAGTTGGTTGCCAAGGCATTCGGCGCAGTCGACACGCTCGAGCGAAGAATGTCTTTATTAATACCCCCGCGCGTGCCGAGATTAAGAAAACGGGGCGACAGTGTCAGATGTTCGACCGCGGCTGACGGGGTGTATAAGCTTGGTTGCCGTAGAGTTCCCTCACGTGTTGCCAGTGTAATTACCCCTTTGCTGACAAGAGACTCGTTTGTAAAAGGCACGCAAGCGCCGTTATTCGTGGAAGAAAAAAAAAACCCTGCCACCGTTACACGTTGCCAAGCAGGACCCCAAATGAACGTCTCACGCCTTGGAATGCGCGCTCAGTGCCGTTGTTATTAAATTAAGACGACTTCTCGAGCGTGGAATCACCGCGGAGCGCGCGTATTTAACGCTGCCGACTCTTCCCCCGCGTTCCACCGTCATTTCTTGGTCCTTGCTATTGTTTCTGCTTCCCTCAGCAAAGAGAGAGAAAAAATTCTTTTTGCGCACGGGAGCCCGAGAAACAGACCGTTACAAGACGGCCCGAAAGCCGTGGCGCATCCACAAAACGTGGCGGTGCGCGCCAGCAACGATTTATAACGCTTCCTGCCACCGCGTTTATCCTCTGCGTCTCGGCTGTCTGCGGTAACAAATTTATGAGATCTGGTGAAAATCCAGCTCTGCGGCCTTGGCAGCGTGTAGCTGCGGTTTCACTCGGCGTCAACTAGCGGCTAAGTGGGATTGCGCCGTTCAATTTGTCACTCATATACTCGGCTCCTACGCAACTTTCTTTTTTCTTTTACCTCTCTAGATAAGAATCATTGTTATTTATCTGCAGCAGTTTAGTTCTTTGCATAACCCTCCACCGTTCGTCCCCTTCAAATATTGTATGCATGTGAACCAATGTTTAAGCGTTGAAAGCGATGGATACAGTACTAAATGAATGTTTTCACCAACCCTGACAAGCAGGGAGTTTATCTAAATAGGTATACCGGACATGCGTATAGCTATATTGATGTTATGCCATACCAAGTTTGGTATCGATACCATCCTCGGAACAGCCAGGAGAGCTAAATGTCGTAGGTGGCTAGATAGATAGATAGATAGATAGATAGATAGATAGATAGATAGATAGATAGATAGATAGATAGATAGACAGATAGATAGATAGATAGATAGATAGATAGATAGATAGATAGATAGATAGATAGATAGATAGATAGATAGATAGATAGATAGATAGATAGATAGATAGATAGATAGATAGATAGATAGATAGATAGATAGATAGATAGATAGATAGATAGATAGATAGATAGATAGATAGATACGCTCAAAGTCGCCGAAGTTCGCTAAGAAATCCTTCGCATTTAATAGGGTAAGAGACGAGATAACGATGCATAAATGCGTGTACTTCATAAGCACGCATATAACCGCACCCAACAAGCAGGGACCAAACAGGTACACGATGTACACGCATAAGAACGAAATGCAAGTCTGTATACTCTATATAAGGGCGAACTTGAAACGTGGCATGCGGTATCACGTGAATGTATACTTATTTATATGCTTGTTTTCGTACATTCTGGGCGAAATGGCACTACAGAGACGTATGTTCTTCAGATTTATCACCAACTGCAGCTTTGAAGGCGGCTGGGTCATCGAAGTATGCATAACTTGTTTTTGATAGGACGCGCGTAACAAAACACCACTCTTTCCACAACACAAATACGGAATAGCTGCAACGGGAGCGTAAGCAAGAGAGAGAGAGTTTATTAGAAGGCAGAGAGGTCGGCCTGAGCTAGTACGCTGTAGCCTGCTACTCTACACGCGGCGTAATGGAAGGGAAGGGTGGGGGGAAGGAGAGCGATGGAAGGTGATGATGCGGACAGGAAGAGCTGGTGCGTATGTACATTAGTCACTTAGCAGAGTACGGTCAGTGCAGCAAAGTGTACGAACATTGTGCTGCACACACCTCGGCTATAGCACATGCTCAGGCAGGTTGACGAATGCATGACAAGACTTAGCAGTCCTGATATAAAAAGCAGAGCGTAAGCCCCCAATGCCACCACGACACTGAATTCTTTACTGATGATTGCGTTATCTTTACTTTCTCTTTGTTTGCACTTCCCGATGAAGCAGGCGGGTGTTGTGGCATTTAGGTGGCAGGCGGCACCTTGTCTCTTTGTGTTCCTGCGTGTGTTCCACTCTATGTTCCTCTGTCTGTGTTTCTGTGGCTCCATCTATACCGTCGTGTTTTCTGCGCATCCAGATTAAATAGTAATTAATATTCATCCTGCTGATACTGACCCTAGCTATTCTGAAGATGTAGGTATAGGCTTGGTTGAAAATGGGTATGTGTGGCAGATGAATATTAAAGTTAAGAAAACAAACCAGCTGCGCCCTAATAAATGAAATAACCTAGTGTCGCAGACCTACGCAACGAACAGGGAGGTAATTAAAGCAGTTGAGTAAATTAATTATTTAAGTGTTCATTTAAGATCCTAGTTAACATGGCACAGACATAGCTATTGGGGAAATCTAAGCGCACTTCTGGTTTCCTCCGACACACAATTTTTCCAAGCTAATAAGGACACACAATGTCTTTCCTCAGTACAGCTCAGTAGTCCGATCAAAACTTGAATGCTGTTCAGTTACCTCAAAACCTCATCAAACATACCTCATAACAAGGCTAGGCGTCTCTCATAATTATATGGTGGTTTTGGGACGTTAAACCCTACATATCAATCATCAATCATCACAAGGCTAGAATGATTATGAAACAAAGCTGCCAGGTTCATCGTGTCAGACTACTCTTCATATGCAAGTGTATCTGAAAATACAGACAGTCTTCTTGCAGCAGTTAACCGACTGAAGAGGTCTCGTTCAACATTTTTTCATAAGGTAGGTCACAACTCTAGGCCCTGTAATACTTCAATAAGGATTATGACCGCTGAAATGTTTTCATGCTCGGAAACCCTTTTGAAGGTGGCCAACTATTCGTCAATGCTTTTCTATTTCGTTTTTTTATTCTTTATTTGGCTGTTCAGGAGCGGAATGACTACCAAAGTTCAAGAGTATACAATCAGCTGCCAAAGAAGAAAATTTTTATAAATTTTAGGAGCTCTAAAGCGAAGTAGCCTAGTAGAAACCATTAACATAACGACAAACATACTCGGAAATTCTGAGACCTATCGAGTAACTTTTATTAGCGTTTATTCTGTAATCATGACAAAAGGACTAAACAGGCCTCTTTATCATGATGTACAAAATAAATCAGCTAACGCTCAGTATCTACATGTCCGAATTGCTGTATTGCTTTCGGTGAATGTTTTTTTCATCATGTTCGCTTGCTTATGCCGTCATCTGTAAGGGAATTGTATACACTTCTTTACCTGCAGCCTGTTCCATTTTTTGTTTGCATATTACCACCATTATGGAATATACATACGACACCATTATATTGTCATTAAAATCACTGTATTATTTGGTATCTGCACAAGACTTTTAATGTTCATTGTAATAAATATCCTCCCTCCTCATTTTGGGAATTGAGTGCTAATGAAATTCTTTAAAAATGCTGTTTTCTCGGTGTACAACAGCCTCGCTGGTAAATCATGTCATCCAAGAACTGTAACAGTCAAATGCAGTCTTCTTACCACCCCTTTGGCGCTTTTCCCCCTCCAATAATCGGGCTAGAGAATCAGTGTAGCTTTCCTAATTAATTATATGAATTACATAATCGATACTTTCATTGATTCATTGCTCATGTTGCTCAACTTCGCTCGTGGACGTGACGTTTGCGCAGCGGATTCCCACGCACACGCGTGCGACGTGCGCTAAAAAAATCCAAATAATCACTTTAATGGCATTAACGCAACCGACGTACAGGTAAATACGAAAGACGTGGCAACAGACCGTGTGGGCTGAACGATAAAAAAAAAAGCCCTTCCTACTGCATACACGATAAAAAAAAAAAATAGCAGATCCCTCGTACAGTGGGAATCGATGATATGCGAAGCACGAATGAGAAATGTTGATATGCCACTTTAAAATCAGCACAACGTTATACGAGGTGGAGGTAAATGACGCTGTACATTACTTACGTGTCTTGATTATCATGTTAGGATGTGTTGTTTAATTTCGTTAACAATTCACGTCACATGATACCAAATTTAGTACATGTGAAGCTAGCGAAATGGCTGCGAGCACGCTATGAGCGTGGTATGTTGTCATGTTCTTACATGACACGCGTGTCAGGATTATCATGTGTGCACCAGTCATATATTTGGTCATCCATCGACGTCACGCAACACCGAATCTGGTATATGTGAAACTAGCGAAATGGTCGCGAACGCATAATGAAGGTCCCAATATACTCAAATGTAGCGTTGACGCGCGCGCATGCTGGGCAAAGCGACACTATACGTTAGCAAAACGCGAGTACTCTATAGACTAGCTGATGCCATGCGCGACCAGCGTCCGTCGGCTTGGCTCTTGGCTTGGCCCGACGACAATTTACGCGAAATGTGACATGCTGCATTTCGCGCCGATGTGTTACCCAGACAACAATGGATGTCGCTCTTTTCATGATGGAGGGACGCCGGACGCGCTGAAACGCACACGCGTCAAAACAACGCAGCGTGGCGCGCGCATGCGAGTATATGGCAGGACCAGCGCCTGGCGTGGCAACGCCGCGGCATGACGCGATGAAATGAACGCCGGCGAGCACGCGCACCCCGTCACGTCGAAATGTATTGGCACCTTGACTATGGCATGTAGTCATGTTTTTACATGACACGCATCCTATGATTATAATGTTTGCACCTGTCACGTACCTTCGTCAACCATTCACGTACCGTAATACCAAATTTGGTATATGTGACGCTAGCAAAACGGCCGCGAGCACATCATGAGCGTGGCATGTAGTCATGTTGTTACATAGCACACACTTCATGATTTTCATGTTCGTATCTTCTGCTTGTGTTCGCCATGCAATCATGCCATACCATACCACTTTTGCAACATTCCATGTGAACAAAACCACCGCAAGGGCTGCAGGACCATGAAATGTAAATCATGACATTCATGACATACATGTCATGACTTTCATGGTATGACAAGTCAGATATGTTCTTCATGCAGTCATGTTATGCCATACCATTTTTGGTATAGATACCTTTATCGAAATGGCCAGGAGAGCTAAAAGTCGTAGGTGGCCAGATAGATAGATTGATAGATAGATACGCTCAAATTCGCCGACGTTGGCTAAGGAATGTTTCGCATTTAAACGACCGTAACATGCTATATTTGTGGCATAAAGACAAACACACGGGCAAGGCTGCTAGGCCGTATATCGTGACGCTTTCCAGTCGCCTCTGGCATTTGTGAACAAATAAAGAAAATGACGCGTTGTCTAAAGTGCCTATAATATAGGTGTGTCGAGTCGTATGGACTGACGGCGAATCCGCAAGAAATCTTGTAAGCGCCTCAAGGTACACGTTTGGCTGTCGTCAAGCCACCACGCTATAGAATCTCCCAACCACCGATTTTCACGTATACAATACAACGCACATACACACACACACGCAACAGAAAATCCCACTATAAATCACACCTACGCCGTAACAGCGATTCAGAGAGGCAACGTTTGTTTTCCTCAGCATTCGTATTCGCGAGGACTAGGGTTTGCAGGGGCTAGACGTGACCGTATCTTTTCGCCTTCAGCCCACCATCTCGTTTTACTTTTTGCATCGAACGGGGCTCCGAGATCCGAAACCGCAAAGCTGGCGTGTAGCAACTGCCAGCGATAGAACACAGCGAGGCTGCAGCTATAGGGCCAGCCGATGCACTCATCCGGCGCTGTAAACGCCTGGGAGAGGGGGGTGCGAGAAGAACGGACATGGTGTTTTCGCACCACTCTACACCATTTCAGTTGCCTAACAGCTCCATAGCACTTTTCCCAGATTTCTCTCGATTTATTATTATTTTTTTCCACCGCTCTCGGTGCAACAATGCTATCTACATTTGGAACTGGACCCCCTCCCCCCCCCCCCTTTTTCTCTTTCTCGTTTGAGCTGCAGTCTTGGTACCGGGGGTGATGTATATTTATATATACGAACGGGCACACAACTCCCGGTGTAGTAGTCGAACGCCGCCGTCCGCGGCTTTCCTTTCAGCCTCGGTGCGGGACTGCTTGGCGCGCGATATACCTTGATTTCGATTCTTCACGCTGCGGCTCAAACACTGATACCTCATTGATTTCTCCTCCTTTTGTGATGCGAGCGCGCCGACTTCTCTTATGCTTTTACCGTCATTTCTTTTATTTTTATGTATTCTTTTTTTCTACGTTCATTCGGCAATTGCTGTATATATACTTGTACGCTTGCTCACTGTTTTCGTTTCTCTCACCTTGTGTTTTAGAAGCCATCTAGTTTTTTTTTTGTTATTTTTGAAACGATGTCCTGTTGCTTGCCTTGGTCCTGTCTATCCTTCCCGCTCGTGCGCTTTGGCGACGTGCCAAAATTTAAGGAAAGAACAAAGTGGTGTTCAGCAACCTCAACAAAAAAGAAAACAGAAAATCAATATCAAACGAAATAAATAAAACAAATAGTGCCGGAATTGTAGACGTAGCTTCTTCTTTTGTAACGGAACGCAAATGATGTTCTTATAGAAAAGGCGCTGGTCTTTTGTGTGCGGCTAAGAGAAACGAGGCGAAGTTTGAAATGTACCCACACTTGCGATATGCATGCCTTCTGCTGTGCTTTCTTTATTTTTTTTGTCTGTTTTTCTTTTTTTCTTTCTTTCTTTCTTTCTTTTTTTCTTTTCTTTTCTTTATTGTGCTTCGATCTATGGCGCTTCCTTTCCGTGCTCTTCACTTCCTCAAAACCGCCGACATGCATATCATCCTATCCGTTGCGCTCTTCCGCCTTTCGTACAGGATCTTTTAGGCATGGTATTCAGTTTTTTTTTTTACATATTCAAATATTCGATATCATTTCGCCGTCAGTCAAATGCCTCCTTTTCTTTCTTCGCGTCAAACTCCGCTACCTAAAGGTTATTTGATATTGGACCACGTTTTTTTCTTCTTTGAACTCCTTATTTATATACAAGCGTATACACATGTGTTGCATGTGAGTATGAAGACTCGCATCTTGGCGAAGCTCGGAGTGGATGTTTAGTTTCCTTAGGCATCGAATAAACTTATTTCGCCTTATGAATTGGTATAACCTTTTGTGGTCCTATAGGCCGACAACTGCATCGAAAAGCCTTTTTTTTTTAGGTTATAGGACCTGACAACCCTTTTTCTGCTATGCATTTCGACGTACTAACTCTTTGATGCATGTTTAGTTCCAGTGCGAGGGTTCTTGTAAATTCAGCTGCAGCTGTCTTTTATGCACAAAGTTTGCAACTTAAGTACGTCCTGGTTTAGAGTTCCAAGGCATTTTTTCTTCTACAACGTGTCTTTTACTGCTGTTATAAAGCTAAGATAAAAAGTTTATGTGTGCAAAGGTATTCATAATTGCATAGTGTTTCTGTATGCGCTTATTATGGATAACTGACGATACCAGCACCGATACTATTCAACTTAATGGCCGACTAGCCCGACTTGGCGCCCTATGATACCATCGTTGACGTTCAGGTCAAATTCTTCGAAATATATTATTTACAACGTGAAACGTGCCTACTATATTGGGATGTTGACTTTAATAATGAAGGCTTCTTTCTTGCACGAGTTCGCGAAGAACACGGAAACTGAGAAAACTGAGAACATGGAAACCGAAAAATATTTCAGCCAACCACGGCACAGGACATATCGTTAGCTAAGCCAGCTTATCAATGGGAAAATACAGTCGCAAGAGAAAAGGTTTGACAACTGAGCTCCAGGTTTGAAAACTCGAAGCTGCATATTTTCTAACGTGCCACTGTGCAGATGTAAATGCCAAACGAATATCTATTTTACGGTAAAATCTAAGCTTTCTCGATGACAGACGGGAATTTTCGGTAAGGGAAATTTCACACCTTTGCAGTAGCTCGTCTTTTATCGCTTACACGGACGCCGCGCTAAGAAAACAACAACAGGAGCAGCAAAAAAGCGTACATATACAAAATGCAAATCACTGGGTTTACTGTCACTCGGCGCTCGATGACAGGAAGTGAACGCCTTATATAAGGCCATATATGGCGTGTGACATCGCAATAGCGAGACGCCCTGATGGCCGGCGACACGCATCCCTGGTTGAAGACAACATCTTACTCTTCTCTCTGCCTGACGGGATGACAGATGTTGACGGCACTCTCGCAAACACTATGTGCGCACGATATACAAACCTCGCTTTCGCGGTTCGAAAACTCCGCGCATCGCTGTATGTACTCGCTCACGCACAATCGTCCGCCAATGCGAGGAAAGCGAGTATAAGACCCACCCGTGATACCAAGAGAGAGAGAGGGGGGGTCCAAATTTTTGGTTTCGGCAGCACCATGAGAGCGCGACAGAGGGTGACGGAACAGCCCGTTCTTAGTATACAGCCTGTGTACGGCCAGCCGAGCTGAATCCCACAATCTAAGCCGGTGAAGCGCTTCCATGCCCCGTTTCGTTCTGTCTCTTGTGTTCTTTCGACTCCGACTCCGCCTCCTCGCTTTTGCGTTTGCCGCTGCTTCCCTTTTCTTTCACGTATGATAATCACAGACCAACTTTCAACAACCGCCTGTTTCTCTTGCGTATCCATATGCGAACCGCCGCCGCAGATATATACTGTGCATTCTCAGCGCACGCCAACACCGGCGCCATGTAGAGCGACGCTGAGAGCGGAGGCAGGAGGGATCACCGTGCGTGCAACGCGAGCAAGCGTGAGAGGACAACACTGAGCTCGAGAATAAGAAGAAAGAAAAAGAGAGAATTCTCGCCCCTCTCCTTTCTCTTTCGACCAGGTCCCTCTTTATGCTTTCTGCACGCTCGCCTCCTATGTTAGCGTGTTGCCACTTTGAAAAGTGAGTCCTATAGCGCGACGCCTCAGTCGTCGTGCCCCATGAGGGACAACACGCGCACAGACAAACACAGGGCCCCCACACGCTCGGTCGTCCTCGGTTCTCGGTGGCGAGCCGACTCGTCCCGCGCAAACGGTGTAACTACCGAGCAGATGAAAAGAGCGCTCGGCACACGTACGGCGTAGGCCCCTTCCTTCGCCCGCCCCCTTCAGTCTCGCCTCCACAACGCTGCATCGCTCGCCTGGCGGCGTCGTCGTCTTCGGCGTCTCCGACGCAGCGTGGTGTTTGGGGACTTTGATTATAGGGACGCGAGTTGGTTGCTGTTCCGCAGTTCGAGCCTCAAACCTGTCATTGTTGTCGGGGGGCGTGTGCTCCGGAGGCGCGGATAGCCGTGACCCGGCCGGACTGGCTGCCAGCCGGCCACCACTGGAGTATATACCGAATGAAGGAAGGAAAGAGAGGGGGAGACAAAAGGAATAAGCGAATCAAAACAAGATCAAAACACGCTTCGCACCGGCCGCCGCGACGAGGTGGCGGGCTGTGTCGCGTCGCTGCATGGGCCGACCGAGCACGGCTGCCAGGGCTTGCAGCGGCGATGCGCCAGCTCCGGCTTGAGCTCAACCGCTCTCATCCAGCTCCCTCCCATCCGTCTCCTCTGTTCTATCCGAGCCCCGCGTCAGCCGGGGCTGGAAAATAAAAGCGAGTCCTTGCGGTGGGCGGGAGGTTAGAAACGGATAAAAGAGAGAAGCGTATACAGCATGCATGCTTGAATGCGAGTTCCGTTGACCTGGCCGGACGGGCCGCATCGTCGGCAAGGAGGGCCGGATGGGAAAAACATGGGCCCGGGAAATCATAGTGCCCGATGTGCCGTGGGCTGGCCTCTGCTGCCTGCTCGTATAGGTCCGGGGTGTCCGATCCTCCATTCTTCTTTCATGTTTGTCCCTTTTTTCTTTAGGAGACTGACGGGTCTGTGTATGTATATGTATACGTACAGAGCGCACGTACTCTGCATGGCCGTGGATGGACGCTGAGCGAAGCGAGGGTACGGTATACATAGTGCGAGGAATGACCACCCTCTTGTTGTGTTGCCGGCCGTATAACCGCGTGACCGGGCGCTTCACTTTCGCTTCTTTGCATCAACGCGAGGCGGACCCTTGTTTTTGGAAGCCGGATCGTGGCGGCGATGGCCAGATGAGAGGGCGTCCGCCCTTCTACTGTGTTCTCGTCTATGACCACACCGCAAACCGATCACTGTGCACCATGTGTGTACTGACAGGGTCTCTATACGTTCTTTTTTACGTGCATTATTTCCATGAAACAGCAGCTGTCTGAATATATCCGCCATCGTGGGGTATCAGCTACGTTTCAAAAGGCACTCCCACTCCGTTGCGGCCTGATTGCTGGTCCTTCGTCGCGTCCTTTCGGTGGTGAGGGCCACTGCATGGGCGCAGTCAAGTGAGTCCTGCGTGTTCTCCTGTGGTTTGAGTTCCCAGCAATTTCACGAGGTCCAGGCATGTACACCGTGGTGTTCTGGTACATGTATATGGTGTCTTCATGCGTGTCTACCGGAAGCTTCTTGGCGGAGTGGCTGTGAAATGGAAGACCATTAATTTATGAACTTGCCCCTATCTTGATGTACAATGAGCTATATGCGAGGGAGACTGATATAGAGGACTATCTTAATGAACAGCTGGGGGTGTTTGTCGGGCTTTTCGCCTGACATGCTACTCCAGGTTCTGGGTGGTGATTATAATATGTACAGTGATAAACACATAAATTATACAGCCATACACATAGACTACAATGTTTTTACAAAGTTTCATTCAGGCTTGTGGCCCGTAAGAAAGTCATCCACGCTTGTGTTGGGTTTATAAAAACGCACTGGAGCTGCTTTGCCATGGGGCCAGATGGGGTACCTACTGGTTGGCGTACCACCGTGCAAGTCTGGGCGAGTTTGCTGAAGTACGCTTTGGTTATTTGTGACGGAAAAGCTACTTACAGGAAAAGACAGGAGCAAAAAGATATGTAAACTCAATTTCTGTATTTTACTTAGAAAGCAGAATTTTCATTTTACTCCAGACACGACCCGATTATTCCACATTCATCCTCAACGTCGCCTGTAGGCATAGCAGTATCAAGTGGAATGTAAATGTGCAAGGAGCAGTCTAAATAGATAAAACTAAGAAGAAATGTAAACCAGATGGACGAGGAACAACAACAACAAAAGAAAACGCCAGGCCTGCGTAGAAGGCACACCACAGTCACACCAAAAGCTAGAAGAGCAGCCTTTCAGAGCCTTTTCTAAACACTAATTGGTTAACTGTTGCAAGTACACTTTCTGGGTACCCACTACGACATTATTAATAATAATTTCTGGGTAGTAGTGTGACATTCGATATGCTTTCTTTGTCGTCATTCTTCTGAGAAACGTGGTATCCGCTAAACACTTGCAAGAAAAGTTGTGCCAATTGTTCATGCAAGGTTTAGCGGATACCACGCTTCTCAGAAGAATGACAAAAAATAGCAATGCGAATGCCGGCCTACAACTCAAAAGTTTATTATTAATGGCCTAGGGGGTATCAAGCAAGTGTGCTGGCAACAGTTACAAAAGGAGTGTTTATATAGATAGGCTCATAAAGGCCGCTCTTCTAGCTCTTGCGTTGACTGTGCTGCGCCGGCCTTCCCTCAGGCCTTTCGGGGCTTTTTTTTTTCTTGTTTCGTGCGATGCGGTTACGAACACCGGCCACGGCGAACAACTATACGGCGCCACGCGTGAACTGAGTTGCGATCTAATAACAGCTTCCACTGTAAAAAATATGAAGAGCTACGTAATGTAAGGGATGCACAACGACACTTAAGAAAGCACTTATTTTATTGACAATTGAATTGCGCGTTTACGAACCCTTTGAGTAAAAATAGCAGGAATTAAATCATGCAGGTAAGAAGAAAAGTAACATTTCTCAAACAAACTCTGCGCTGTCCAGACAACAGTCACTTAATGGCAGACACGCTCGAAGGCTATCACGCAGCTCCGTAGTGAGAGTCTCACACCATGATGAACTCATGCCTGTACATGAGTTCTCATCTTGTAGCTCATGGTGGCCATGGTACCAGATTGTCGATTCATTATATCATCCAAAATGTATACATGTCGCGTTCCTTATGGATTTCACTCGCATCCCGGTTGGTATTCGGATCAACTGGCTCGTTTCAGTAATTGTATTTCCAGACAATTAGTATAACTGGGTTTGTACATATATGATCTGTGGTATGTGACCAATTTAACGCACCCGTCACACAATGCAGGCGTGTGATTTGTGGCAAGGACGCTTCTAAGTAGTTTGACGAGGTAGCTACAGTTGTACAGAACATAATGGGCTTTAAGCTTTGTAAAAGCGTCCTTGCTGTATACATGCATTGCTACTCGTCCACAATATATATTTTCCGAACGTTCCTCGGAAGATTGGTATAGCTGAGTGGTCCAGCTTATGAGCAGCTAGGTGATTCGCTTAATTACCACTCCTTATGGTATATTTAAATAAACCAAAATAAATTCGTAGCCCTCATTCACTGGGACAAATGGGAGACAGCGAAGCTATACATGTGGCTGGTGTGTGTGGTACCGTGAATATTGGTACAGTGAATTTATACAGTATCAATATCGACTTTAGTGATCGAATAAACAGACATAAACGGAAAGAACCAGATGTTTATTTTGCTCGTGGCCCATGTTATCTCATCAAATCATAGTTTTTGAACGTTAGACCCGAACAGTGACTATAGCTTTATTATTACATAATAATAATCTTATAAACACGGGAGCGTGCAGCAGCGGTTTGAAAATAAGATGCTGTTGGGTATAATTATCCTCGCTGGTTTGAAAGTACGAAAATGACATAACGTTTGTTACTTATGCAAAAGTCCTTGAGGTAAATTTATTCGCGTCATTCTGATGCTTCTTGCTTGCTTTTGCACCAAGGCCATTTTTTTTCCAGAAAACGCAGAATTAGGCTAGTTAATCTGTTCTCAGGAAATTGTTTTTTTATGCGTGTGTTTTGTCCGCGGATGCTCTCTCGCCAGAACCTGTACTATTACACGGCTTCGCTGTGTAATAGTAACCACCAATATATCGACCAGTATCCCTTTCTGAAAAACTATAAAAACCGACGCTGAGGACCATATGTGCACAACATTCATCATATAGCATGTAGCTGCCGGCTGCTGTTGTCTTGTCAACCAAGTGGTCTTGAGGAACACAAACTTTACCAACGCATACCTTTGAGCAAAGAGAAGAAAGCTTTGAGTATGGCATAAATACGGCCACGGTATATTTATGCATAATCATGAAGATTTGCGTCCAGACCTGAGACTAAAAAGTGTCTTATTGGCACGTGTACTACAGGTAAAAATAATAATATATAATGAATAAAAATGGGTGTAAGTTTGGGTGGTGATAAAATGGCAAAGAACATGGGCCGATTTCTTGACAGGCAATTTGGGGTAGCATACAACCACGAAGAGAGGTGCGTTCTTTTTCTTAACATTGTAGCCTTTTTTCTCGAGAAGTCTAAAAATCTTGGGGCAACGAGAGAAAACCGCAACGCGGGGCAAGGCGAAGAGGAAGCCCCGCGACGCCTAAGAAAGCCACCCCCCCTCCCCTCTCCGCGAGGAGTATTAAGTCGACATTAATCATCGTCGTTGCGAGCCGTTTCTCGCTCGCTTGCCGCGAGTGTCCGCGCCTTTCTTTTATCGCCTAATTATCCTCTCTTTATGCCTCGATACACCCGTGGACACCGCAGGCACACACGCACGCACTTTTCGCCGGTGCTTCGTGAAGTGCGTGTATAGCGTGCACGTGATTTGCGCGCGGTGTAGACACCGTTCCCGCTCCGGCCGTTTGCGGAGGATCGCGAAGCGCGCTGCTTGCTTGTGCGAGAAAAAACGCGCGCGGCGTTTTACGCGTGTCTGAACCGCGCGTCTTATACACTTGACACGACGGAAATTAGTGGGCCGCGAGAAGGCGGCTAAAGGCAGCGTGTGCGAGGCGTGCCGTTGAAGCCTCTTTTAAAAGCTGTTGCAACCGAGTCGTCGCATTTTCGTATTTGCGTATAGGCTCTCTGTTGCATGACACTAATTACGGTTCTTCCTTTGTTTTTGTTTTCTTTTTGCAGGAAACTATTCCTTTTTCATTATTCGGGATTTTGTCTGCTATTGTGCTGTGTGTTAGGGCCGACAATAGAGCGAGGAACAAAGAAAATGCACACGCATATTACGAAGCTCTAGTTCCCACCAACATACACTGAAATTATTTTGTTTTCTCCAAGTAAAAGCGCTATATTTAACAGTAAAGGTTACTGCCGTCGCCAAACAGAGTACCCGTCTTGAAAGAAAATGTAAGCTAAGCATAAGCAGCGCCCGATGATAGGTTGTTCGCGTACAACGTGATAAAGCCAGGAACTGCATTAAAACAAAAATAAAAAAATAGATTGGAATATCGGAAAACGAAACTCTCGATCGCTATTGGTTCTAGACATAGAATGATGCAAAAAAAAAAAAAACGCTAATGCGCGAACTTTTCTTCAAAAGCAGAAGCGAGACAGACATTAGTTTTTATTCGCAGTTATCATCGTGCCGCCCAATACAGAACCAGCCGGAAAATCGGCACCCTAGAAAAAAAAAAGCGTTATTTCAGAATATTTTTTATCTAAGCAGATTTACGTATCGACTATGTATAAGTCGATACGTAAATCGACTTATACATAGTGTAAAACTTCTGTGTTATCAATACTACATTCGACCAAAATTGGAGTACGCATGCGTAATGTGGGATTCCTACACCAAATGTAACATAGACAAATTGGAAAGAATTCAGAGAAAAGCAGTTCGCTTTATATATTCTAAATTTCGTCACACGGATTCTCCATCTGAACTAATGTCAGCTAACAACATTCCACTACTTCAGTCTAGAAGAAGGCAACTGCGCTTAGACTTCCTGAGTTCCTTGCTTAACCATAAAGTTGCGATTGACCCTTCATTGTATTTAACCCCTTTGTCAACCAGATATACACGACATCACCAACCAAACTCTTTTACACCATATTTTCTAGAACAGATACATATAAATTTTCCTTTTTTCCGCGAACAGTGTCTGAGTGGAACACCTTGTCTGAGTGTGACCACCTTGCATAGTATGTATGTTTGTCTCATAGTGTACATTTGTTGATGTAGCACTGTATATATTTCCTCATCTTACTCAATTTGTTATTTATTACGTTCGTGATCAATCTTAGTCCTCTGTTTTTGTGATTTCTGATTGCCCGCCCTGCTTGGACCACGTTTTGTAGTCTGCAGTATGAATAAATAAATAAAAATAAAGTGATACACTCGCTTGTCGGTATCGAACATCGCTATGTTGATTTGATTGATATGTGGGATGTAACGTCCCAAAACCACCATATGATTATGAGAGACGCCACATCACTAAGTGCACACGCTTAATTAGAAATCGAACGTGTGACACTGCGTTCAGTGAGAGAGCGATACAGTGATTGGTTCATAATGCTGCGTTCTATTGAAACGTACGTCTTTATCGTATCATTTGTAGCACCTAGTATACGGTAAGACGGGGCAAAATGAGACGTGGAGCAAAATGTGACATGTCGACTTTGTTGACCTATACAGCTAATACGAAAAGTACTTATCCTTGTTTCTCTATTTCAGCGATATAAATGCTGATAGTAATCTACATATTTATGTGGGAAAGTTGTTGATTGCTTGCAGCGTTCACGCGGGAATGTATTCTAGGCTGGTGTTAGTGTTTTGTGGCCCGTCAAAAAAGGTGCGAAGTTCTGCTCAGCCAAATTTCTCGATTCATGCATTACGCTACTCTGCCGTCGGTAGAATACAGTAAGCATTTATCTTGTTACAATATACCACTAGCCACATGCCACCAAAAGTGGTTCATATGGTGACCAGGGACGAAGAGGAAATTTTTTTCGAATGCGGGCATGCATGTGAGAGGTACAAAACACCATAAAAAGGCATCGCATTGGCTTTGAGAGTGTCGAAGTCAATGATCGATTTACAATCATTGTGTCTTATATTTCGTTGTTTAAGAGGGTTCAGGCTTGAAAGAAAACATTATACAATTATTCCTGGGAGCAAGATGACATGAAAAAGTACTGACTTCTGTTCAGGACAGGACTCAATCCATTCCGAAGACAGAACTCGATCCATTCCGTTCCGAAGGAAGCACTCCAGAGGTGCATGAAAAAGTTACAAAATCTCCCAAGCCCTTCCCAAACACCTCTTGGAGCCGAGATTGAATAAGAATTCTGTAGTGCACAAATAATAAAAACTTATGTGTTGGAAAATTCTAAATATAATCTTCGCTGATTAAGTCGAAAGTCACAAAACGCCCGTCTAGTTTTGCATCGAAACTGTCAAAAAAAAAAAAAGAGGCGAAACAGATGCGTCAGAACATATCGAGCTTCTAAATAATAAGCAATTCAATGACTTTCAAATGTGCAACAAAAGATAACATTAATCATTAGCACAAAGAAAGGCTGGCTGTGTTTGATATGCAAGCAGTTCTGAAGATGTACAGCGCCGAGTTCTCTCTGGATTCAATATAGTCGAGAGTCGGCAGAATACCATCTGGTCAGGTAAAAGGCCTTGTGATTCAATTCGCCCTCAATGCATGAAGTTCAAGAACTGGACTCTTGAAGACCGTGCGGGGGCCCCACGGAGGGAGAATCAATTGCTTGTATTGCAAAAACTTCAGAGAAAAAAATTCACACAGCCTCAATTCAGCCTCACGCATTGTCTCATGATGCCCGCAGGTTGGGACAACATTAGACATATCGTTATTTATTTTCCAAATAAACTTTTGAACAGCCGTGAACGCGGCCATAAACTTGTAGGACATACCGAGTACACAAAGGAAAGTTTCTGCGTTGGCGTACTACGGCTACAAGTGAAATATAACAAAAAAATTGAATATTTTCGCATTTTTGCCACATTTCACTACGTTTACCCTCAACTCCTTTCCTGCGCGTGAGAATTCTTGTTGTACAAAACGCAGCAACCTTGCATCGGTGCGGGTAAGCAGCCGCAAAACGTGGTATGCCAGGCCCTGCTTGTTCACTATTTGTGTGCCGTCCTGACTGCCTCCACGTCCCGCATACCGCAGCATGTTTCTTGTCGCAACCTATACAGTGTCGCAACGACTGTCTAAACCGAAAGAACGCTGTGGCAGCAAGATCGCGAAGCGATGCAGCGAAGACACTTTTTTCTGGCGTATAGTTAGGTGTGTTAGTTATAGACCAGTCACGGCCTGTTTCGTGCAACCGAGAGCCTTCGTATACGCATCGTCGTAGAGCTCTGCGGGCTGTATGAATAAATTATGTTCGCACTTCATTTTGACAGGGCGAACACCCAGCAGCTCTTCATAGCCGCAGGCACGCTTTGATTGGCTGTCTCGCGCCCGCGCAGAAAGAAGACTGACGCCGAGCATTTCCATAATACCGGGACCTGTCAATCAAGCGTCGGCGGCTGCTGCCCCCCCCCCCCTCGCAACACACGCCGTCGCTTTTATCCCCGCTGTGACGCACCCTCTCAGCTGCCACTCAACGGCCCAGCGGACAGCGAGGCCCGGGGTAGCAAAGTAAAAGAAAAACAAAACAAAGTAGCCAGAGAAGACGGGAGAAAGCGGATGACGAGGTGGGAAAGGAGGTCTCACTTCCTCTTCCCTTGCTCGCCAGCTGAGCGCCAGACTGGTCTTCCCACGCTAAGATAACGCCTCCGGAACTATAGAGGACGATGCGTTCGAGCGTTTTTGGCAGTTTCGCCCACTTTCTGTTCTTGCAGCTGTACAGATGCCTTTACAGTGGTAGGATATTATCTTCTAACTCAATTGTGAGGTCACGGTAATGAGAAAATTTGAACGATACTGTTTCGTAGTCATAATCAAATTTTCGTGACCAGCCGATTCTGGTGATTACATAGGCTGATCGTCATTTCGACTAACAAAGAATATAAGAAAAACAAGAAATATATGAATAAATTTATCTGAGTGGTGTACGGTTGCTGTATGGAGTGGTCGCGGGCGTTCGAAAAATGATTAAGACAAAGTAAGATAGAGATATAGGGTAAGGTCATACTATACCGCCGCGGTGGTCTAGTGGCTAAGGTAGTAGGCTGCTGACCCGCAGGTCGCGGGGTCGAGTCCCGGCTGTGGCGGCTGCACTTCCGATGGAGGCGGAAATGCTGTAGCCCCATGTGCTCAGATTTTGGGTGCACGTTAAAGAACCCCAGAGGGTCGAAATTTCCGGAACCCTCCACTACGGCGTCTCTCATAATCATATGGTGGTTTTGGGACGTCAAACCCCACATATCAATCAGTCAATAATATCATACTATAGTAGCACCTCGCCAAAAGCCTATGGTAATATTTTAAACAGACTTTGAGGTTTCATGTTAGACCCAACGATATGACGATGAGGCGTACATTAGCACGGTACTCTGAAATAATTATGACCACCCTTTGCTCTTTGATGTGCATTTACGTCCCAAGTTTGCGGGTGATCTTGCATTTCGCAGTCATCAAATCGTGGCAGCCGTGGCCGGTAATCAAATTTGCCTCTTCGAGCTTGGCAGAGCAACATCTTAGCACGTGCATACTATGCTACCACGGCGGGTGCATATACGCTACTGTTAGAAAATGGTGGCAGTTAAGCACACTAAAATTTAAACCGATATATCGAATATTGTTGAGAACTAGCAGAGAATGCTCAGTGCCAAGAAAAGCATAGGGGATGTTATTAGAAGTGATTGTATAATGTAAAAAGAAAGAAAAAGAGGTGGATGAAAAAATGACTTGCAACCGGCAGGGAAAGAACCTGCGGCCTTTGAATAACGCGTCCTATGCATGCTCTATTCTTGCACACCAGCTGAGGAATTCACGTTACAATTACTTTTAATTACATCCCCTATATATTATCCTTAGCATCGTTGTCTGCTAAGTCTTATGAACATTGGGTCTATACACAGAAACTGATCCCTTAAATTTACGTTTCTTTCCTTCACCGATTTACCCAGCGTTCCAAGAAGTTGTCCAAAATCCCCTAAAAGTAGAAAAATGCTATATTTGTTCCCTGCTGTTTCTGTAGCGGCAAGCTTCTTGGGATCTTCTAAGAAATCGTTTTGGACAGTAGTTAAGAAATCAAATAAATTCACCTTTTTTTAATTATCGGAGTTAGGTGGTTATATTCAATTAGAGAATCGAAGGTATTCATCCGAAGCCTCCTACCGCAGCTCTGAGGTTTGAAAAATGTGGCCTCTATAGCAATCACTTTTACGCAATGAACCAAAAAGAACGGCGATACCGAAGCACCGATGAGCGCAACAAGCAGACCCCCTAAATGACGTCACTGTTCAAGACAACAATTGCCGAGTTATAGCTCTTTCACGTACGTTACCTTATGGGAGCCACGTGTGCCACAATTGCAACCCGCTCACCCACTCAACGAAGTCGCTTGATAGTTCACTTAAAAGCGATGACTCATCCTAGACGTATGAGAACAATATGAAAGTTTCGATATTCTGCGTTTCACTTTCAGCGCAGAAATAGGGTATATAATTACTTCGCAATTACTACTAGAGGCTATAGATGGCTGCGAAATCTCAAAGCTGCAATAGTTCCTCGCATGGAAGACTTCAATTGTATGTCTGGCTTGACTTAACCGCCTAACTATACGAAATAAAAAAGTTAATTAGCTTAATTTTCAAATTACTGTCACAAATTACGTCTCCAGAAATTTAAGATAACTGCGGCAACAGAAAAATTAATTGCGAAGGCATTCAACAAAAATTACATTTCCTTGATTTTTCACGATTATGGACATGTTTGTTGACACACCTTGTACACTTAGTCCAGCAAACGTCGATTGTATACACGCGTTGTAAAAACAACGAAAAAAAACGAAGGAAAAAATATATATGCAATAATTGTGGGTTTGGTCCCCAGTGGCGTCTAGCACATTTATTACGTTTTCATTTTATTCTATATTTATAGCACCTAAATAAAACTAGAAATAATGACATCATATGCTTATCCAGCTTCTTTTAGTTGACTTCGTAAGGTTGCATATAAGTAAATAAATAAATATGTATTGATTATTTAATAATTAGCGGAGGCTTGGTTTAGTTATGTTTTACTATAATATTGCATATGACGAAGTAACAGGTGCTCAGGATAATTTGAACAGGTGGGACATGAGAACTGTATGAATTCTGGAAAGGTGTGCCTAATGCCTAATGTTCATACTTAGTGCCTAATGTTCATACTTAGTACTTAATGCCTAATGTTCATACTTAGTGGGAAGGTGACGAGAAAACGCACGTCAGGTGTACATACCAAAAGCCAAGGACCTCATTACACAAAACATGCTATTTAATTAAGCCATTCAAATGAGTAAAGTGTTTTCAAAGATAATTAAGGGGGAGGAGTGATTATAAATGAAAAGAAGAGAAATGTGAGCCCCGTAACTGTCTCTCAGGGGGAGGACACCTCAACAGTAGCTCATGAGGGATGGGAGTAGAGAAGGGAATAAAAGGATAGGTTTAAAAGGTAGGGGGATAGAGAGAGCAGAAGGGGAGATCGAGGCGCAGGGACAGCCACATACAGAAAATAAGGAGAAGATGGGAAAGATGGACATGGTCGCAGGAGTCCGAGGACGGGGCACCACTCGGCGAGAGCTCTTGTCGGCGACAGGAGATGGCGTAGGGCTTATCTAGTCGACCAGAGCTACGCTGTCGTCGGAGATCGCGAGGGCACAACCGGTCGGCACGTAATCCAGCGAGCGAGACCAAGTTTACTGCTAGACACTTTTCATGATATTTTCGTTATACAAAACAGCTCCTTCTTCGTACAATTCCTGACTATAGTTGCATTTGGAACAATGTTTTCAGGAAGGAATTTGTCTAGTTTAGGTCAGCAGCGCTGTTGCGAACCAGGGGACACGTATTAAAACTAAGAGTCTGAACCTTCGGGAAACAGCTCGTTTGGTCTTGTTGAATAGTACAAGCCCATGGAAACAGGTTACTGGCGAGTGTTTTTGGCCCGACCCACGGTCACCTACCGAAAAAGCTGAAATCAAGGCAGTATTGCCCGCAAGCGCACAAAAGACAAAAACTAACCCATAGACTATGGCAGCAAAGCTGGAAGAAATGCAATCATGATATTTCTCTCCTCAAGCAAACAACGAGGTGAGCTTTTGGGAAGCGCGTTGTGCGGCCGGTGTTGTTCTCTGCATTCTCTCAGACGTATACCACTACGCGATAGCGTCACGTCATTTCCCTTTATATCATTATTATTATTATTATTATTATTATTCAAACTGGCCGGTGTTTTAGCTCTCATGCACTCATACATATCCTTTAAATCTTGCGACCTGTTCAGTGCGACACAGGAGCAAAATAAATGACGAGCTCGCTCTCCTTCCGGAGAAAGAAATAGCGACGTAGCGGACGTGCTTGCCGCCAGCTTTCGTGTTCCATCGACGCCCCGACCGATGCCGCCTCGGTAAACAAGCACGCGACGATAGTCGAGAGAGGTATGGCTGGCAGCCAGAGAAGCACCGAGCGATTCGCGCCCGACGTGCTGGAGGCGTGTGGTGCTGGGACGGGAATCGAGAAGAAGGGCGAGAACGGGGCCAGCGGCGTCAGAGCCAGCTGTGGCAGTTATGTGCCTCGGCTGTGGCCCCGAACCTCAGGCCACGCATGGGCGCTGCGGAAGACAACCGAAGCGCGGGCTCGGGGTCCCGCGAACCAAGTCGCCCCGGCGTGTTCAGGCGGCCGCACTAGCGCGGACCCAGTCGGGTGCGAGCAGACGACGAGAGGACGGGAGGGTTTCGAGGCAGTCATCTCAGAGTTCTGTCTGGCATCACAAGGGGTACGGCAGTCGACAAGCCGCCAACAACACGTGCGGAGCGCGACGTTCCTGGAAGGCGGCTCGTATCGTTGTCGTCTTTGCCGCGTATCTTCGGCCGTGGTACCTGACCGAAAAAAGAAGACTGGAGCGAGTGTGGGCCGGCCGATTTGGCAAAGATGAAGCACAGGCGAGCTTCGACGGCACGAAGAGCGCGCGCACGCGCGTACTGAGAAGCAAAAGCGTAGGCCACAAACGATGCCCTTTGTGCTGCTCGCCGAACGGAACACGGCAGACACTTGTGTGGCGAAGTTGTTGCCGCGTATGGTTATACGGCGCGACTGCGGAGCCAGTTGCGTCGGCAGCGATGACGAAGAAGAAGTGGCAGCAGCGGCATCGCGAAGACGAGACAAGAAATAAAAAAAGAAGAAGAAACCTTTTCCAGTTCCTAACCTACCCGTCCCCGACCCGAACGTGGAGCGTGACAGGCGGTACAGATAACTTGTCCCAGAGAAGGCGGGGATGCGACTATGGGAAGGACGTAGATAGGAACACCAGTCGGAGAGGGGAGGAGGGAGAGATCTAGTTTCGAACCGCTGTTTGCTCGAGAGCTCGCGATATGTGGACTTCGCGCAGCGCGCGGGCTTGAGCAAGGGGGAAAGCCCTCGGCGTTGGAGAATGGAGGGCACAGTTCCGAGCAGCAGTCTTTGCGCTTGGCGATCTTCACTATCGCTGCGCTCGGGCAACCGCTATAGACTCGGCTCTCGCCTTGCCGCTGCCCCTAAGACGCTGGGTCCGTTTGTATACCGTGGAATCTCGCTATCTGGTGCGCCCCCGCGCCCGGCCTCCGAGAACAGTGGTGACCCGACTGGGCGGCGCGCAACTATTCCTGGATCGTCTCCAGGTGACAAGTAGAACGAGAATCTCCCCGGGCCGTGCTCTTCTTCCTTTGTCGCGCGGCGGCCCCGTAGACATACATGCACGTGCATCCCGCTCGGCTGCCTTGCGAGCGAGCACAAGGAGCAGCCCTTCAAGTGCGCCGGTGCAGAGCAATCGGCGTGGCGAATCTCGCGGTGCGCCTCGCTTCGCCGGCACCGACAGCGTCGCTCGCGTTTTTCGGCAAGAGAGCCCGCGGCTCTATTTCCAAACGCGTTTGTCTCGTCTCGGCTGCCACGTCGCATATCGTTCCAGCGACCGTCCCCGCCACGGGGACGTGGTCTTTGAATAACTACGGGAACATCTAACGCAGACTCAAAGTTGGCAAGACTCCGCCTGAATAATTAATGAGTTAACCAGTCTGATAACATGACTCCACGACTGTGCTATCACTACATGCCACGCACACCAGAGCTCCTCGCTATAGCTACATGACGGGCTTTCGAGTGAGCTGTACCAGTGAAACGGCGAGCCTTATGGAATCGTGCTGCTATGGACTCATTCATATCCTGCAAGAACAGCCGAATCTCTCTACAGGCGCAGCCTCTAAAAGGCGTCTTCTTTCTAGTGAACGGTTCAGTCTTCTCGCCGTCTTCTACATTGCTTTCTGCGTTTACGTTACGTGCGCCAAAGAAAGGGTGTGACATGTAGAAAAAAGCAAAACTTGGCGTATCCCATGCACCGTGGTGATCAGTTATATGCGCAGAATGCATGAAAAAGTGTGCTATGCGGCATGCACCTATAAAATGATTATAACGTTACAAGGCAGGTAGATTAAGTAATCAGTAAACACTTGTAGCAATTTATACGCATTACAGTTTCTAGAAAACATGGAAACTTGAAAACTGGTTGTTTATATTTGCATAACGACGCCACCACTAACGAGCGCACTACATGCACCACCAGTCGTAGGCTGAAATATCGTCCTTGATGGTGGTTCCGCAAAGCGTAAAGTGTTGCAGCAAATGCTGGATGGTTTCTTCTTCTTGTTGTTGTTTTTTTTTGCTGGTTTCGAGACAAGCGTGACTAGCGGGATCGACGTTAAGCGCAGTTGTTGTGTGCACTTTGCTGGGCTTACTAGGAACGTACACTGCATTGGCTTCCACGTGAGATCGAATCCCGACTGCGGCGACTGCATTTTCGATGGAGGCGAAAATGCTGCAGGCCCGAGCGCTCAGATTTGGGTGCACGTTAAAAAAAAAAAAAACAGGTGGTCGAAATTACCGGAGCTCTCCACTACGGCGTCTCGCATAATAATAAAGTGGTCTTGGGACGTTAAACCCCACTATATCAATTGATTAACTCGTGTCTACTAATGACTACACTGGTGACTACACTCACTTAGAACACAGACAACAGTATTATCGAAACGAAGTGCACTTTACGGTTCGACTACTTCAATATCACACGTAACTCTCGTTAGCGTATTCCCCAATCGTCGAATAACGGTTGAATATAGATTTGTGAATCGCAGGAATACAGGTGCATTGTTTAATAGACAGCTTTAAAAGTGTAGTCAACATTGAAACCACAGTTGACGTAACTCGGCGTAATGTAGGTGTGAAATGTTTACTTGTGTTATGTTTATTGCTTTGTTATCAAATTCGTTAGCAAGTCGCTCCAACCACAGTTGAAGTTGCACCGATGCCGCGCCTGCACAGCGTATTTTTCCAAAGGAGTTTGAATACCTGACATAGCTCAGTAAAGGAATAGCTGATTGCCACGCGGAACGTGCACTTCGTTTCGATTCCTGCTGTGAGTTTTTTAGGGGCGAAGCGCCTTAAAAGTAAGGGTTGTCAATCCGTGGCGTCCGTTGTCACGGCAGCGCTGACTAACGTTCCCACGCTTAAATGCACACATATAATCCATAAAATGAACGGGGGTATGAAATCCACCATATCTCAGTAGTAGATCATCGGACGCGTTATAGGAAGTTCACAGGTTCGGTCTCTGACGATGGCAAGTCATCTTTTCGTCCACTTTTTTTCTTCCCAATTACATTACGATTACTTCTATACTCATTCTTTATACTTCCCTTGGCAACATTGTCTGTTAGCTCCAATTAATATTCCGGCTAATCAGTGTATAGTATTTGTGCATGATGTTTCCCAATCTACCACATGACTGCATGCTGTGTGCGAAATATGAAATAATATTACTTTCTACATATTATTCAGCTATAGCATCCTACATGCCTGTTCATGAGCTCTTATGACGTGGTATATTTTACAAAAAGAAATGTATATAACTCTTTTGGAATATTTAGAAAACGATAGGCTGGATTCGTTCTGTAAGCTCCAGATACACCGAAACTTCATGCCGCACGAGCTAAAATATATGTATTTTTTTATCCACTGTGATTGCCACAAAGTATTCTCTTGAACTGAGCCTTCCGGCTGTGGCGACTGCACTTTCGGAGGCGAAAATTCTGTAGGCCCGTGTGCTCTCAAATTAGGGTGCACGTTACAGAATCCCAGGTAGTCGAAATTTTCGGAGTTCTCCCACTGTGGCGTGTCTCATAATCATATGGTGGCTTTTGGGACGTTACACACCAGATATCAATCAATGAACTAAGCCCTTTCTTTTGTATTGCCCGGCTTATTCTATGGACCTATGAGGAGCAGGGCTATTTGTACATACATACCACGCCTGAAAGAAACTACTCGTGAATCTACATTTTCGATTAGCGTTATTGCGATTTTGTGTACATGATATTTAGGGAGTGAGTCAGTGGGTGAGTGAGTGAATTGTGAAAAAATGACAAATGTTCGCCAGCAAGACTGCATCGCTGCGTAGGGTGTCCAACGATGAGCCTAATCTACCGGTTTATTGAGTGAATCACACAATGAACAAGGTTTGAAGACTATGCCCTTCCTCTCCTCTCTCCTACATAAAGAAGCGCCTCTGAGCACACTTGGAAAGAAAAAAAGTCGTATGCTGCGCCTGTTGTTAAGTGGGAAAGTGGCTCGGAAAGTGGAAAACTTTGTGCGTCATTGAAGGTTGTTGTGCATGGTCGATTTGCAGCAGACTCTACTACCTTCTGTCTCCCCCTAACCCGCTTCCCTTCTCTGGGAATCCAGTCAGTTACCCTTAATGACCAGCGGTTATCCTGTCTACGCGCTACATGCCCTGCCCATGTCCATTTCTTCTTCTTGATTTCAGCTATGATATCCTTAACCCCCGTTTGTTCCCTAATCCACTCTGCTCTCTCCTTGTCTCTTAAGGTTACACCTACCATTTTTCTCTCCATTGCTCGCTGCGTCGTCCTCACTTTAAGCTGAACCCTCTTTGTAAGTCTCCAGGTTTCTGCTCCGTAGCTAAGTACCGGCAAGATACAGCTGTTATATACCTTCCTCTTGAGGGATAGTGGCAATCTACCTGTCATAATTTGAGAGTGCTTGCCGAATGTGCTCCACCCCATTCTTATTCTTCTAGTTACTTCAATCTCGTGGTTCGGCTCTGCGGTTATTACCTGCCCTAAGTAGACATAGTCTTTTACAACTTCAAGTGCACTATTACCTATCTCGAAGCGCTGCTCCTTGCCGAGGTTGTTGTACATTACTTTCGTTTTCTGCAGATTAATTTTAAGACCCACCTTTCTGCTCTCCTTGTCTAACTCCGTAATCATGAGTTGCAATTCGTCCCCCGAGTTACTCAGCAATGCAATGTCATCGGCGAAGCGCAGGTTACTAAGGTATTCTCCATTGACTCTTATCCCTAACTGTTCCCATTCTAGGCTTCTGAAAACCTCCTGTAAGCACGCGGTATATAGCATTGGGGAAATTGTGTCCCCCTGCCTTACACCCTTCTTGATTGGTATTTGGTTGCTTTCTTTATAAAGCACTATGGTAGCAGTTGATCCCCTGTAGATTTCTTCCAGAATGTTTATATATACTTCATCTACACCCTGATTCTACAGTGTTTGCATGACGGCTGATATTTCTACTGAATCAAACGCCTTCTCGTAATCCATGAAGGCTATGTATAGGGGCTGGTTATACTCTGAGCATTTCTCTATTACCTGATTGATAGTATGAATGTGGTCAATTGTTGAGTAGCCTGTTCGAAATCCTGCTTGTTCCTTTGGTTGATTGAATTCTAATGTTTTCTTTACTCTGTTAGCAATTACCTTTGTAAATAGCTTGTATACTACAGAGAGCAAGCTGATCGGCCTGTAATTCTTCAAGTCCTTGTCATCTCCTTTCTTATGTATTAAGATGATGTTAGCGTTCTTCCAAGACTCTGGTACTCTTCCCGTCAGGAGACACCTCGTAGACAGGGTGGCTAGTTTTTCTAACACAATCTGTCCTCCATCTTTCAGCAGATCTGATGTTACCTGATCCTCACCAGCAGCTTTGTCCCTTTGCATGCTCTCCAAAGCTTTTCTGACTTCTTCTATCATTACTGGTGGGGTGTAATCTGGGTTACTGCTAGTTCTTATAGTATTAAGGTCGTGGTTGTCTCGGCTACTGTACAGATCTCTGTAAAACTCCTCCGCTATTTTAACTATCCTATCGATATTGGTAGTTATTTTGCCTTCTTTGTCCCTTAGTGCATACATCCGACTTTTGCCTATCCCAAGTTTCCTCTTCAATGCTTTGACACTTCCTCCGTTTTTCAGAGCGTGTTCAATTCTCTCCATGTTATACCTTCTTACATCGCATACCTTACGTCTATTAATCAACTTCGAAAGCTCTGCCAGTTCTATTTTGTCTGTTGTACTTGACACTTTCATGATTTGACGCTTCTTAATTAGGTTCTTCGTTTCCTGGGAAGCTTGCCAGTGTTCTGTCTAACTACCCTGCCTCCAACTTCCACTGCACACTCCGTAATGATACTCGTCAGATTATCATTCATTGTATCTACGCTAAGGTTGGTTTCCTCACTAAGAGCCGAGTACCTGTTCTGCAGCGACACTCTGAATTCCTGTACTTTCCCTCTTAGTGCTAGCTGATTGATTGTCTTCTTGCGTATCAGTCTCTGTCGTTCCTTCTTCAAGTCTAGGCGAATTCGAGACCGTACCGTTCTATGGTCACTGCATCGTACCTTGCCAATCACTTCCACATCCTGCACGATTCCTGGGTGTGCACTCATTATAAAGTCTATTTTGTTCTTATTTTCGCCATTAGGGCTCCTCCATGTCCACTTGCGGTTTTCTCGTTTTCGGTAGAAGGTATTCAAAATCCGTAAATTATTGCGTTCTGCGAATTCTACTAGTAGCTCTCCTCTGGCGTTTCTAGTACCGATGCCATAATCTCCTACTGCCTGGTCTCCAGCCTGCTTCTTCCCTACCTTTGCATTAAAGTCGCCCATCACTATAGTATACTGTGTTTTTACCTTACTCATTGCCGATTCCACGTCTTCATAGAAGCTTTCAACTGAAGCGTCATCATGGCTGGATGTAGGCGCGTAAGCCTGTACTACCTTCATCTTGTATCTTTTATTCAGTTTAATTACGATACCTACCACCCTTTCATTATTGCTATAGTATTCCTCTATGTTTCCAGCTAAGTTTCTGTGAATTAGGAACCCCACTCCCAGTTCTCTTCTGTCTGCCAAGCCCCTGTAGCAAAGGACGTGCCCATTCTGTAGCACCGTATAGGCCTCATCTGTCCTCCTAACCTCACTGAGCCCTATTATATCCCATTTAACACCCCCTAGCTCCTCGAATAGTACAGCTAGACTTCCCTTACTAGATAAGGTTCTAGTATTAAACGTTGCCAAGTTCAGGTTCCAATGGCGGCCTGTCCGGATCCAGAGATTCTTAGCACCCTCTGCTGCGTTGCAGATCTGACCGCCGCCGTGGTCAGTTGCTTCGCAGCTGCTGGGGACTGAGGGCCGTGAGTTATTTAACATAAGCATGTGGGAGGTAGTGGCCAGATACTGCACCAGGGTGGCCAATCCTTCTCTGGTGAGGGAGTGCGTTCTCGGCGGTGTTTGCCGGTGAGGCCGCACCCCAGGCCTCTTAATGCAGTTCCATCAACACGCGGATTTCCATCAACACTACGATGCATAGCATAACATAAATGTATAAGGCAGTGCGCTCGCTCGCTAGGAAATAAACTGAAAGTTTTGTAACAAGTCTAGAAAGAATGTACTTAATACATGGCATCACTGCTTTTCTAATGCTAAATTGTGTTATCAGGAAGAAAGTCCGGGACAAAACCACTGGATCTGCGCGCAGTGCTTGGCCATTTTTCTTGGAACAGCACAGATGCCTGGGCGCTAACGCTCATTAACAACCACTCTCTTGTGCAAGAGAGTTGCCCTTCACCAAAGGCAAATGTCGAGGAGGCATTTTACTTTACACTACACTAAACTTTATAGCTCTAAATGTGGCCATGGTGTGGTCATACAAAAGACTAATTTTAAAAACTTGGCATCAAGAGAGAGAGAGAAAACTTTATTTGCGCATAACGCGGAGCATTCCAAATGGTCGGGCCCCTATTCCAGGGCTCCGCTGGCCCTAGCCATCATCTCTACCCGTTGGACCAGCCAGCGCTGATCAACAATGGCCGAGCTGGACAGCAGCGCCTCCCATTGTTCCTCTGTGTTGTTCATGTTGTGGTGTTCTTCATTGTGATGCGTACACTCCCACGTGATGTGAAACAGAGTTGGTGTGGCCCCACACCACGGACATATATCTTTGTATGCTGTGGGGTAGAATACATGCAGCCTGTGTAAGTTCGTGTATGTGTTTGTTTGGATTCTGCGTAATGCCACCGATTCCATTGTTGTAAGTTTCTTATGCGGTGCTGGATACACTTTTCTATTGTCCCTGTAATACTGAAGAATTGCACCAAAGTTAGGGTCTAGGGGCGTTGGATCCTCTATTGCAGTGTGCAAGGAAGCTCGGTAATCTGTGAAGCCTCGAGCCGCCTCATCCGCAAACTGGTTCCCGGTGACGCCCTCGTGCCCCGGCGCCCAGATAATGGTTTGGGTGTATTCAATTGGGAAGTCCTTGTGAGCTTGGTTAGAATTTGGAAGGCCTTCATACATATTCTACCTTTTCGCAATTTCTACATGCAGCCTTCGAGTCTGTGATTATTGTCATTGGGGTTTTTCGCTCCCTGCCCTCCTTGATTGCCAGCGCAATCGCTATCTCTTCCGCTTCTGTGATAGAGGCTTGGGCTATGGAGGCACAACTTGTGACGTTTCCTTTTCGGTCTGTGACCACGGCCACCATGTTCTTTGCATTTACCTGATATGGTGCAGCGTCAGTAAATCTCGCCGTATTCAGATATTTTGTCTGTTTATCTATGTAAGCGGCTCTTGCTTTACGTCTTCCAGCATGTAAAACTGGGTCCATGTTCTTCGGTAGGGGGCATATTTTGTACCAGGCTCTGACTGAGCACGACAATTCCTTAGCTCTTCCACGTGCCTGTACTTGTTCGCCGAGGCCGATCCTCTGAAGAAGTTTTCTGCCGGTTGTCGTCTGTAGCAGGCGGTTAATCTGGGTGGTTACTTGTGCCTCAGCCAACTCATCAAATGTATTGTGAAGTCCGAGCGCTAATAGCTTCGCAGTTGAAGTGCTTTGTGGTAGTCGCAGAGCTGCTTTATACGCCATCCTTATTATTTGTCTGCTTTTTCTTTCTCCTCTCTATTCATGTTGTGGTAGGGTAGCGAGTATGTTAATCTGCTGATGACTAAGCTCTTTACCAAACGAAGCACGTCTTGTTCTTTCAGTCCAGCACGATTGTTCGTTATTCGAACTATCATACGAACAATTTGTTGAACTGTTCGTTTAAGCATATTCAGTGTGTGGAGACATCGTTGATTGGACTGTAACCACATCCCTAAGATCCGAACAGTTGTTTTCTCTGGTATAATATTGCCGTCTAGCTTGACCTCAAGGTGGAGGGCTCGGGTCTGTCCTTTGTTTTTTACTCTTGGAGAACCGAATGAGTTCCGATTGTCTGCTGAGCACTGAAGCCTCCTTTCTTTAGTGTAATCTTCGATAGTTTTAGCTGCCAGTTGAAGCCGCTCTTCTTTTTCCGCCAAGCTACCCTTGGTGGTCCATACAGTGATGTCATCCGCATAGAAGGAGTGTCGGATGTCGGGAATACCTTCCAGTTTTTTGGCTAGACCAATCATGGCTATGTTGAAAAGCGTAGGCGACAAGTTATTTTGTTCAAGGTGCCGTTGAAGTCTGGCATTTATTAATCTCTCAAACACTTTGCCTAAGCACGAGGTAAGAGAGATTGGCCTGAGGTTTTCTATTGCCAATTTCTTTCCTGGTTTGGGTATCATAATGATTACAGCATGCTTCCATTGTTGTGGTATAGTGCCATTCACCCAGTGTTTGTTAATGAAGTTTAGAAGCGCTGTTATGGCTTCGTCATTCATGTTGCGAATCATGGCGTTGGTGATTTGGTCCACCCCAGGCGCTGTGTTGCGTTTCATGCTGACGATTGCCGCTCTGACCTCGGCATGCGTGAAAGGTGCATCCAGTTCTGAGTTTGGGAGCCCAGTGTATTTAGCCTGGTAAGGGGCTGTGATGGCTCGGGCGCCGAAACACTTAATATAGATGTCTTGAAGCAGGTCATCTCTTGTGCCTGGATATGTGTGCAATAATCTTTCTAGAGATTTTTGTCCTTCGCGTTTAGTTTTCAGAGGGTCAATCATGGCTCTTAGGATATTCCATGTCTTTGCTGTTCCTAGGGTTCCATTTAGTGAATCGCAAAATTGTTCCCAGTTGGCTGTCGCGAGTTGATTAGCGTACTGTTCGGCTTGCTGCGTTATTTCTTCAATTTTCGCTTTGAGTTTCTTATTTCGCTTTTGCCTTTTCCATCTTTTAGTGAGGTTTCTTCTTGCTTCCCACAGGTGGAGAAGGTGAACGTCTACTTCAGGGGTATCATCTGTTCTGGCGACAGTTTTGGTGTACATTTGCTTTTCATTTCGAATTACTTTGCACCACTCGTCCAAGTCGTCTATGGCGGTCACGTGCGCTTTTAGCGCTTTTTTATATGCGTGCCAGTCTGTAATTTTGGCTGTGCCGATGTGTTTGCGGATTCGGCCGGTGCGGATTGTGGTGCTTAGTATGTAATGATCACTGCCCAGGTTTTCAAGGGTGTTGTACCAGTCCACGCTGTAGCAGTTTTGTACTATCGTCAAGTCCGGACTTGCGTCCATGGATATGCTGTTGCCTATCCTCGTTGGTATTGCAGGGTCAGTTAACAGAGTCATTTCCAGTTTCTCTATTTGTCTTGCGATATTCTTGCCTTTGGTGTCTTGCATCTTATATCCCCAGCTTGCATGCCTGGCATTAAAATCCCCAACTATGATTAATGGATTCCCTTTCGCCAGTTTTGCTGTCTCTTGAAAGAGCTTGTCGAACGTTGCTCTCTTTTGTCTTGGGGGACTATAGATATTAAGTATGAAGGCGCTCTTTCCATGGCTTCCTTTGTAGATTATTTCTGTTATGATATGCGGGATATCCGCCTCTTCAATGGCTGATGACATATTGCTGTAATTGAGTTATCGACTAATGTAGCAACTTTCCATTCTGCGTCCCTGGTACTATAAGTTTCGTAGCCCCGTAATTTTGGTTGTGTTCCGGCTTCCTGGACTGCTATGACATCAGGTGGCTTTTGTTGCGACGCCACCAGCTGCAACAGTTGCCCTCTTTTCCGCCGGAAACCACGGCAGTTCCACGGCCATATTTCGCACTTTTCTGACCGCTGCGTTTGATGATTAGCCATTATGCGTCTCCTGGTTCATGGCCGACAATACGGGCCTGTTGTAAATTTTCTTAGCTTTTTCCCTGAAGTTTATGCCTGTGGCATGCTTTCGCATGCTTTCGTGAATTCGACATGTTGTACCTGGATTTTCTTGTCCAGAATCTTGAGCTTTCTATCTACATTTATCATTACTTGCTCTATAACTGTCGGTATAACTTCCTTTAATGTTTCTTTCAGCATCGACGACGTAATCATTGAGTCACCTCCTGCATTCGGTTGCGTCTGCGATTTCTGGCCATTCTGGGTGGGTATAGAGTTTTGTTGCGGGTGCTGCGTTTGTTGCTTTTTTAGTTCCCTATTTTCGCGTTCTAGGTCACCTATTCTCACCCGCATTATCTCTAACTCACGTTCTAAGCGCGTGAGTTGTGGTGTTTGGTGTGAGTGTTGGGAGGATTTTGCTGCCCAGCTCACCTGGTTCTTCTCTTCCTTTTTCTGCGCCTTCTTGCCCTTGTGCTGTTGCTTTGCTTGGGCCTGCTTGTGGCCACCATTCCTGGAGTTGGAGCAGTCTCGAGAGCCGGACCTGGATCGGGATGTAGATCGAGATCTGGATCGGGAACTGGAACGGGCCCTGCTTGGCGGTGCAGAGTCCTCGCGGTCCGTGCTGAACCAGCGTCTCTTGAGTATGCCAGTGGTTTTTGGTGTGCTGTGTTGGTGCGACAGCAGCGACCGGCCCTTTTGAGGGACGCGTTTGAGTTTCTTGGTGCACTCCGATGCCGCCGTGGGATGGCGTCCGCCGCACAGGGCACATTCCGGATCGCAAGTGTGGTCCTCAGGTGGGTCTCTTAGGCGACAGTTACTGCACGCCTTTGTCATTGGTGTGGGACAAACATCCGTCCTATGTCCCTGGCTCTTGCAGAGTTACAGTACTGCCGTGTGGGTTGATAAGGCACGCACGGCATTTCGCCACCGTAATAATACACGAAGCGCGGCAGTATTGGTCCATCAAACGTGATCACTGCAGTTTGTGACTGTCCGAGCATGCGGGCTTGAACAATTGTCACTCCTTGAGTGCGCACTCGGAGATGGCTCAGGAGTTCAGCTTCTGGCGTTTCGCGTTCTAATCCGTGTACCACTCCTTTCAGGTATCCAGCAGGAGTGGATATGTAGGTGTTCACGGGATAGTTGGTGCCATTGAGCTCCAGTGTCTTTATCTTCAAGATCCTTTCTGCTACATCTTCGTACGGAGTGCTTGCAATAATTATGTTTGATCCGTTGCGAAGGCGAAGCAGAAATTTGTGGCTGTTACAGGCCTCCGGGTCACCGCTCGCAAGTTCTATCGTTCGCGCAACCTGGTATGCTTTCAGTTCCTTCACAACTAACCCTGGTCTGGGCCGCATAATAATCTTCATATCGTTTTGGGCAGCGGCGCTGCGCGCGTTCGTCGCCGGCCCCTTTCAGATGCTCTTCCGCGTTGCTCTTCTGCAAGCGTTCTAGCACCGGAGCTGTTGCTCTCAGTTTCGCCTCGAGCAACGCTGTCATCTTTCGCGGCGCGTTCTTGTTTTCTGATGCGTTTTCGCTGTCGCAATGACATAGCTACCTGCCACTGACCATTCTTGGCTTCGTCGTCGCGTTCCTCCGCAGAGTCTTTTTCCTTGTTCTCGGCGTCGCTAGTAGATTCTCCTTGTAGCACCTCGTCAGGTGAAAGGAATCTTCGTTGGCGTCCACCGCAGAGCTCACTTGGGTTTCGATGTCTTGGTCATCCATGTCCATAAGTGCCTGGGCTAGTTCCGGGTCGTTGTCCGTTGGGGTTCGGGCAGATGCAGCGCAACGCGTCGGCCGAGAGCTGGCTGCCAGGACTCCGCGTTCCGCTTCGCCGCGAGGCTTAGCGTGGCGGGTTGGCATGCTCTGCCGAAGGTCTTCACTTCCCAGAGGAAACCGGGATCGCTTGTCCAAAAAGGTGTTGTCAGCGTGTACCTGACGTCTTCCTGCACAATTGCCGTAGTTTCACTGGTAGTCACATGATTTTAACCGCTGCTAGGTACGATGATTGACGGAGCCGATGTGAATGCGTGTGCACTCCTCGGCGCCACCTGGCGGTCCCTTGGCATCAAGAAAAATAAAAATCTGCTTCCTATGTTGTGTGCTCTAAACATACACCTTCAAGCTGCAAGAGAAATTATTCTGCTATCTGTAATATTTCCAGATATATTGCAGGAACTGTCATTTAGTGTGTACAAAATTGCCAATTTGGGAAAGTCAGGAAAACAAAGAATTCCAAAATATTAAACCATAAAAGTTTATGTACATGAAATTACACAGCAGGGGTGCAAGAGCCAAAATAGCATTCGGAGCAATTTTTCGAGCAGCAAAAGGTTACTTTTGTAGCACTAAAATCGAAATTCGGAGCAGGTTACGGGAAAAAAATCTTTTTTTTTTTTACAGAAAAGACCATATTTTAAACACTATGAAAAACAACTATTCTACAGAGGAAAAAAAATATGCACAAGCCATTCAACATTTCACAAATCAAGCAGAGTGAATATGGCCAGTGCTAATAATAAAAGTAGTGTTTTGAACCACCCCACTCAGAAACAATAATAAAGTGCACATTGGCATTTGCCGCACCTGTCAAATTTTTTGACAGATTCCGAGGATTGAAATGTGTATTTGCCAAGCTGGCAACCTTAAGATTTAGGAGATTTGAAAAACTATACTTACTTACACGGTCTTAAAAAGACGTGTGAGCGCCCGTATGGTGGAATAACAGCGTGAAAACCATCACGTGCAATACAGGCTCGAACCAAGAACGCGAATAATTGGCGTAAAGTAACACCGGTAGCATCACAGGCGTTGCTGCAGCAGCTTTCCGTTATGGCCATGGGAGCGAGTCACGACACGAATGTTACCAATTTGCCAGCCGGACCGCTCAGCGTGTGTTTTCCGGCTTCCTGTTTGCACGCAAAAAGTGAAAACAGTTTTCCCTTTGACAGTACGCGGCAATAATCTGTTGCTTGTTACACGGCTGCTCGCTATAACCAATGCTGCACCGCGAAACTTGTTTTGAGTGGTACCGCGTCGCATAGTAAACAGTGTCCGCAACTGAACTAATATGGCCAGCAACGCCTGTGTGCCCACATTTTGCTTGAAGCGCGAATACACGGATGCCAACGTTCACTGTACAGTATATGGTCCACTGTTAACACTCGAACGCACACCATCAATATTCCTGGCCCTCTAAGAGCAAGTGGATTAAGAAACAATCTTCATGCAAGTCAATAGTCTGTCAAGAGGAGTCGGAACTTTCAACCACCAGTACCCTTCTGCATATCTAAGAGGCTATGATTCCGTAAGATAGCGAAATCTAAACATGCTGCTCACGCAGGTGTTCCCTTTAACGGTGGACCCGTCTGTACGTGGACCAACTGTTTCCTTGTGCGATAACCTCTTTTATGTATGTCAGAAATGTCATTGGATAGAAACGCTGGTAATTACAAGGCAAAATTGGCAAAAGTTCATAGAAAACGGGAAGTTTTTAGGACATCGAATGATTGATACTGCTGTGATGCATTTTTTGATATTCTATTTCGCCGTGGGCTTTCCGCTGCTATGAAACAGGATAGGTTTGCTCCGGTATGCAGAAAACTAGTAAAATTTGTTGTTCAGGCTTTTTATGCAGATATCGTGAGGATGTTACAAGACAAGATGTAGTATTGGGAGCTAAAAATAACATTGATCACGTGAGATTTCGTAACGGGCACTGAATCTAGGTATTTGAGAATCATCATCAAAATGCGGTCGCCATTACCTGGAGTCAAGCCCGAGTCAAGTAACTTAGTTGCATGAGACCTTGGGTATCTATAATTGCGGGTTTCAAATATCATGGTAAGCTCACCGAACTCATTCACAATAAATCCATTTACACGTCCCGCTTTTGTAACAAAAATACATTCCCGAAAGTCAATCTCCACTATTCATTGTGCTTCAAGTCCCAGCCCTCAATTGAACATAAATGTATAGTAGGCTTTGCTCCTGCACAAAGCTCCAAAGCTTCATGATCTTGTACAATGTGGGCTACCACCGAGATGTATCGAAAGCTGTGCTCTCTTTAGTATGTGGCCTTCTTGCACTACGTCACCATAGTGTTCTTTGGCTTTAAACTAAGCTTAGATATACAATGTGACACCTGTTGCACAACCACATAATGATGTATATGCAAAATACAAGTCGAAACACATGCCCCGAGAAAACGCTGTCGTACACTTACCTGTTACGAATTCAGCATGGGCACGTACAAACACTCGTTTTTGCTCTCTTATGACAAATAGAGAATAGGGAAGTGTCAGGATATATGCGTTAGCTAAACCACGTATTCAAGCTATTTCTCGGCACTAGATGAAAGTGATCTATATAGGATCGCTCCAATCATCTTCAAAACATCATCAAAACATTTGAATTTTTGCCCTGCTTTTATTGTACCTCCGCTGCCACATATCTGACGGCTTACCCTAATTTATATATGTAAGTAATAGCAAGTACGATGTACTCGTTTTATGTTGCTGATTTACTTTTTTTCTATGTCTAGCTGGCTCCCATTCTTTCTTTGTTTTAGCGCGTCTGTGTTTTTGGTAGATTGTTTATTCAGCGTTATTTCTGAAGTGATCTCACGCGAAGGCTTCTTGCACGGTAGTGGCCACTATAACAAACGTTTTGTTTACAGTCTGTAGGAGTGTAAATATTTGGGTTTTTGACATGAAATAGCTTCAGTTTTGCATTTGGATCTCTTCTTCAACGAACAGTCGCCACTCTTTATTTCTATGTTTTCGTAACCGTCATTAAATACCACCCCTTCGAACCACCAGGGTGGCCAGTGGCTGTCTCTTTAAAATGTCCCTTTCAAATGTAGAATACATTAACCCCACCAAAACAAAAGCGATGCCTTTTTAGAGCCAGAAATCAACGTTTTCAATTGATGCATTCAGTTATTTATTTAAGTAAAATATAGAATTCGTTAGAAAGCATAAAATATTCGAAATCATAATTTCATATCATGTGAGTTGGGACTGTTCATTGAAATAACCTTCAAAACAATTTTTCTGCAGTATTTAGTGTATCTCCCTGTAGAGCTTTCATGCCGACAAATCTCAAACTACAAATTTATTACACATTATTAACCTGGCAGTTTAATTATTGCAGTTTGGTAAGAACGGCCACAACGCGGACTATCATAGATAAAATAATTACATCACAAAAGCACTTCTCCGCCACATGGAAAATATCAAACCCCAGGCCACAACAAAACATTGTGAAAAAGATACGAATCTATTCGGGTAGATCGGTACTGCGAATATTGTGTTTTGAAGATATTTTATTTTGCAAAAAGGGAATACGGTGATTTTCTTATATATTTAGCGACATTGAAACACCACGACCTGCCTGCGCATCTAAGAAACCCTGATACTTCGGTTTGTACCACGTTTTTGCACTGTTTATAAGCTGCAATCCTTCCAACACAATTTACCGAAAATTCTAAATACTCATGTTCATGCAACTGAATTATCTCGCAAGAAATTGAAGATGTATTTCGCTAGCCTGTAAACGTGTGTACGGTATACTCATGTATAGCGATGTGAATCAAATAATTAATATTTTGTTCGAATGTCTTGCTATTTATGCAAATATGTATATCATCGCATGTTCAACAGCCTGTAATCATGCATCTGAGAGTTAAATTTATTTTGTACTAAAACATTTGTCTTCTCGCACTCTTATGTACAACATCTCCCGGGCCCAGTCAAGCTGCTTACGGAAGCTTCTAGCCCCGGAGGACGTGTTTGCTGAGGTCCCTCAAAAGGTACTCGGCTAAATTGAGGTACTCGGCTGCTGGCCCACTGGTCGCGCGGCATCGAATCCCGGATACGGCGACTGCATTGTTATACTGCAGGCTCGTGTGCTCAGATTCGGATGCACGTGAAATAACCCCAGGGGATTAAAATTTCTGAAGTCCTCCACTACGGCGTCTCTCATAATCATATGGTGGTTTCGGGACGTTAAACCTCACACATCAATCAATCAATCAATACCACCCTTCGAGCTTCAGTTTCTTCGTTAACTCTGGTCCTCTTAATTCCTTTCGATATCAGTATTCGACATCTTTGTTGCCATCTCTGACCAATATGACGTCCTCACTCAAAAAAAAACAAAAAAAATGATACTGTGAGTGCAGCCACTGACTCTTTGTCAGCAGCAAGTATCATCATCGTTTGTACAACTTCCTCATCTTTATGTATAATCATTATCGTGTGTCAGCTCTAGCTCGACCTGAATAGAGTGTTCCATCGTGTAAGTGGTGGGGGTGCTGGGTAAAGTAAGGAGAGTCAGCATACCCAAAGAGGCCAGTGTGCGCGGAAAAAGATTAGCAAAGGTCGTTGAAACGTCTTGACCACGTCATATTCCTAGACTATGAATGACACCTCCTTGAAACTCTTCAGCGTCAGTGTATTCACCTCTTCGACCTCTTCAGCTCTAATTGCCAGAGTGCGTGACTGTCGTTTGTGTAGCTCTCAAGCCATCGTTTTTCTTGCGCCGAAATATTCCATCTTCCACGCTTCATTGTGACAATCGCGGATGACAGTTTCTAAATTAATCTTTGTCTTCTTCACATGCTTTCTCTTAGTTCCGCTCCAGCTACAGCTACTCTGTTTCCACGTGCATGTAAAGGCATGGTGTGTCTTTCTCTCTGCGATAAACTTTCTTCGCGTGCAGTCTCTCATCAGCACCGTGCTGTGCAACTTAGCTCAACTCGAAAGTCTGGGGCCCCATTCTGATCGTTTTCAACCCCACGGTAGTTCACGGAAGAGAGGCCCCCCCCCCCCCCTCCCGAAGTGATTCTTTCTCTTTTTTTTTTAAATTTTACCCTTCATACAGTGATGGACTTGACCAAAACATTGCTGACAGAAATGAAACCTCATTAACTCGTTAACGACGTGATTCATCAAACAGCACGTTCCAGCGGTGACGAGTGCAGACGCTGTTTTGTGCATGCTGCTTTTTCCCACTTATTCTTCATGCAGCGCGACCTTCCGTAAATTTTTGTTCCCTCATTCAACGTCCTTCTCCACTGGCCTGGTTCCATTCTGCGTATTTTGTCTGTGAGAATTTGTCCTGGTGCATTCTCTTTACTTTTTCTTTGTGGCTGACTTATGTGAATGGTGATCGTATGTTGGAACGCCTGTAGACCAGCTTCACGTCGCGCCGAAGCGTCCAAATGTAGCACCACGGGAAGACTGTACGTATTTAGGCGTTCGTCGCTGGACCGGGGCACGGCCGCACGTTCCGAAGCCGGCTAGAGTGACCGTCGGGAACACGTGCGGACAAAACGAGGCGTGCGTAATGAATGCCATGCACTGTTCATGGCGCTTCACGCGTCCAGCAGGGCGCCGTTGCGCGCCAGTCGTCCCGCTGCGACTTGATCGAAGACGTCTTTAAAGTGCAGTCAACGCCGTCGACGACGGCGAGTCGGCCGGTGGACAGCATCTGGGTGACACTCAGCGGCACGCGAGTGGGCAGCGTCTGCGCCTGCAGGGAACCGAATTCCGACCACCCTGGTTTTGCTCTCCGCGTGACTTGGTGGCTGGTCACTGCAGCTACTGTGGACTTCACCGTGGTCTATCGAACACTTCCAGCCGGTAAATGTAAACACCAGTTATACCAGCAGCCACTTGGTTGCACGCCGGCATCTCCATCCCAATCGTTCAATTAACGGATGGAACGAAGTGTCATTGAAAGGAACGCAAGAAGTAGCACATACAAGCACTCGTTGGTGTGTTTTTTAACCGTAAAATGCTCGAACTAGCCCAGCTAAAACTTGCTGTTTAGATTAACCTTTGTCAAGAGGGTCAAGTAGCGGATGTTTTTCGTGTCACATTGCATTCAATTGGATTAGGAAGGTTCGGGGAATGAAATATTTTAAATAGCGGGCTGTCCGGGCATGTACTTTGCTACGCCAGCCTCGACTGAATACAACAAAGAATGTTGAAATAATTTTGGCCCCATTGCTACCTACCACAAGTGAAGAGTTTCAAAAATGTTCACTTGCCATCCCAGCCCTATGCAAGTGGATTTGCAGCGTGGTGGTGGAAAACCACCCTTACATCATAGAGTTTCCTAAAATTAACTAGAGGGGACTCTGGTGCTGCGATCGTTCAGCGACCATGGGAATGATGGGTAATACACGGATTTGCCTAGTCTTCAGGGCGGCGAATCGTACTTGCGGCTTCGTTTATTGCTGTGTTTCAGTTTTGTTTTGAAAGAAAGATTCAACCCTTTTGAACTTCGTGACCCGATTTGGAAAGGTAAGTCTAAAAGAATAAGATGGTGAAGCGCAACCGCTGAACATTTGCTAATATTTGTTTCGTGAGAAAACAGCTCTAAGCCACACGAACACACATGGAGCCAAAAGCAGGCCAGAAGTACGAATATTAGACAAATGTGTGTACTACCCATCATTCCCATGCTCGCTGAAGCGTCGTGCGTTGCAGCTCCCATAGACACTAGTGCCAGAGTTCCCTCTAGTGTATATTAGGAAACTCTATGCCTTTCAGTGCTGCAGGTGCATTATCAATCGCCCTCTATATCATGATATATGTCCTATGAAGGGATGTAGAAAGAATTTGGCGTTAACTTGCTTAGGTACGAAAACACACGTGACCATGGGGGGACGTAACGCTTGACATCTTAATGCAACATGACCCCTTTATCAAGTCAAGCATGAGGTGATAGGGTAATGTTCACGTAGTGAACATTACCCTATCCCCTGATGACGTCATGCGATGTCATCACTCAAAGCATGATATCATGCGAAGACGTCATCGTCAGGTGGCAGTCTTATGACTTCGTCACTTGTTAAAGTTCACTCGTGTCAAAATTGCTGCTAGTATTATTCCCAACCGATCTGCTTTGCCAGTTTAGCTTTTTGATGCTTAGAACTGCTCTCAATTATGAGATGGCAGCCATAGCTATTGATGTGGGGTGCAGCACTCCTGTAATACTTAAAACAACTTAGTAGTTATGTTCGACCCGGGCGTGAAGAACTGCGTGGGAGGAAGCGACAGAATGCATTTACAAGGACCAGACGTACGAGTGGCAGACTTAAGATGAAAGAGACATTGACAGTGACGTCTCAAATATAGCAGGGACATGAGGAAGCCTTCGTGGCGCTAGTAGATCGTGGCACTGGGGTTCGACTCCAACTATGGAGCCGCTACACTGTGGCAAGACACTGTGCCATACTCCTGTGATCTGTCATCGTCTGCTATAGACCTATATAGCTGTGTAGTGCTAATATCAGTGAGAACATGTAAGCAACATTTAGTGTCGAAACAACTCCGACAGAAACTGTCATGTTGCTTTAGAGCAGGTAAGATACAGGCTATTGATGACGCCTTCAATGAAACGCCTAAGTTCATTTCATAGCTTCAGTTAGGACGCGTAAGTCTGTCATCGCGTCTGTACATCCCCTTAGGCGACGTCTTCTTCAATGACTTCGACTGAGTATGGTGTCCACCTGGACAAAGTGTGTCACCACCCTGTTAACGGGGCAGGCTGCGCCGACTTCGAGGCACATAGTTACAAACAAGAGTTACTGTACGTGCTGAGGTAGTGGAGTTGCACGTAGGTCAGGCTAGCACCTACACCCATACGGTGCAGTCGCAACTTGTTTTCGCAGGCCAGATGCCTACCGCGTAGCCTGACATGTCTAGCGTGTCGAATAACTGTACGTATATAGGTATGTATTTAGGGGAAATTCGGCGAACACACTTGACTAAATCAGATGCGTCAACAATGGCAAAGTATAGTATACGTCAACTGAGAAAGAATGAATAATAGAATCTTTCGCCTCTAGACTTTCTCTCCACCTTTGACTTAAAATCAAGAGTTTGGCATCACCTTCCTCGTCCCCTCGAGACACTTTATCATCGACTATAGACCTCAACGCAGCATTCCTGATTAGCTACACGTGCCGCCTCCGTTTGACCAATGACCCATACTGTGATAACTGTGGTGCTTCAAAATCAGTCGAACCTACTTTTTTTTTTTTTTAGAATGCCAGGCATACGCAGAAGAAAGATGTTACTTCCAAAGTAGAATAGGCTCAGCTTCCCATGAACTGCTAGATCTCGGGAAGATACTTGGACCTACTCTTTCTTCTCAGCAACGTCACGTTTGAAAATTTCTGTTCAGATTGCTAGAGCACATTAACCTGATTGGTAAACTGTAACATAACACATCATTACTATCATGTGGGGACATTGAGATATCATGATCATAATGTTTTTTTGTTTTGTTTTTCTTTCCTCTCTCTTCCTGCACTTCTCCTCCAAGGGCATTTCTCTCTTCAATCCCCTCCCCCATACAGAGTAACATGTAGGCGCTTGATGTACGCCAGCAGAATTCTGTTTTTCTTTAGAGAGCTTTCTCTCTCTCTCTCTCTCGTCAGCGATAAACTTGACTGCCAATAATGAATCTCAATCTGGTTCACTGCAGCGACGTCGTTGGAAAATGCGAAAAGCTTTGTACAGTCCAGTCCCGTCTTCATTCATTCAGCCGAAGGCAACAAAAACGTGGTAGCCATCTTCTTCTTTTTCTTCTCATTAGATATATTGATTCTGCTCGTCTTCTCCGAGAGTTTTCTGCTCCTAAATAGGTGTTGCGTTGCCTCCGATATCGGCTCCCTTCAGACCTATTGAGCGATGATGCCATGCATTCTGTCATTCATAATAATAATACTTAGAGTAGGCTATATTCGGAACAGATAACAGAGAAATTCATTGCATATTTAATTGAAGTTAATGTGAGTACAACTGCACCGTATAACAAATGACTTCAGTAAGACACGCAAACAGGAGAGCATAAAGGCGAAGCAGCTTACAGCACTGCGATACTATCACAGATGACAGATCACTAAAAGTAACAAAAAGAAAAGGCGACACAAACAGTCGCTAAGTTTGAACGGTATCACGTAATAATTGCGAAGAAGAGCCACAATTTTTCTCCGCAAGTCGCTTTAAAAACGTCAGTAGACAAAATTGAATATTCCTGTTCTTCACCCCGAAAAAATATATGACAATTTCTGGTGAAGGCGTCTTCACCCATGGTCCTCGTTTTGTGTTTCTTTCTGTTCGGTAACGGGAAGGTACCAAATTATGACCATTCTAATCTTCTGTACCACTGGTTATGCGCTCATTCTGCTGTTGCGTTAGAAAAAAATTGTGAACGCTTTGGAGCACGAAATGCACTTTACTATGGGATAGCCTAGCTGTCTCGGCGCATTTTCATATGGTGAGAGTGTTTAAAAAATGTTTTAAATGATTTAGAATACTTAGTACTCTACTAAGGGAGAGCAAAAAGCCGCCCACTGGGCTTCACAATACACAAGGCAGTGTCGACCAAAATTACTCCGTGAACGAGTTCACGGGTAGCATCAGAAAAGGAATAGGAACAACACCAACGGATGCAGAATGGCCGATTACAGAAGTCGTATACTGAAAAGCTTCATCATTTGAGCCACAGCTACTTCATAACTTTTCGTGAATTTTTTTGTTTTGTTTGCGGGAGCGTAAAGCTTATCTCACTTGTACTATCCAGCTTCTAATCATTATTCAGCAGGTGGAAAGTCTTACTTCCAAGTAAAAACATGACGAAGACGCCCTAGCTGAGTGAATGAGTGAGTGAAATAACTTTATTAGGTCCACAATAGACGCGAGTTAACTCAGCGTCACCTATAGTTAGGCCCACTCGGAGACAACCAGGCTTAAAGCCCTCGCGTGGGCTCTCTGGACGGCCAGGATTTCAGAAGTGAGATCCTGGGCCTCAATCAGCTTATTCATTTCCTCTTCTTGGAAAGGGGGACAGGCCAAGCCACAGCCCCATAAGACATGCTTGAACTCCGCATAACCGCCACATCATCGTTCGGGGTATATTGTGTGCAGTGCCGCAGGGCTCGGGTAGGCTCTTGTTTGGAGCAGTCTGAGAGAGTAACAGCCTGGGCCCTGCACAGCGAGGACTGTGGCAGGAGCAGCACTCTTCTTGAGAGATAATGGTGCTTGCATATCTCGTTGTACGTGCAGAGAGGCTCGCATCGCCCAGGAGATGACGCATTACCTGCACACGGTCAGTCGAACCTCGTGCAGCCGAATGCGCCTCCTCCTTCGGATTGATCGAAGCATCCTCAATTGGTCCAAGGTGTGCAGGAAACCAGACCAATCAGGAATTTTCGTTGGAATTTTTTAAGGATCTGTAGGGCCTTGGGAACCACCATACTCATTTGAAATGCCTTGATAGCAGACTTCAGCAGATAGCAGTCTGAATAAATTGTGTCATGTACACCGTCAGTTTATGCAAGAGCAATGGCAACCTGCTCGGCAACGCTGGAGCTAGGAGGTTGGATGGTATAGCGCAGCTGATTACTTCACAATCACAGCCAACAACCACTGGTGATAACGCTTCTTTTTCAGCGTACGAAGCGGCGTCAATAAAGCAGGCTCGTTCCTTGTGCAGGTGGGCACTGGCAAGCAGAGCTTTACCCCTTGCTCGTCTTCGTGCTGCGTCGTAGGTTGGATGCTTATTGCGTGGCGTCCGTTGTATGATAATCTTTGACCTTACTTCGTTAGGCCACTTCACGGTATCAGGACCGACGACCACTGGGGTCACGTCCTAGCATGCTGAATATGACAACACGCCCTGGTGAGAAAAAAAAACTACACTTAGTTTCTTTTTAAAACAAACACATTGGAAACACTGTGTAACTACGGTGGATAGAACAAAAATGTGCAGTGGCTAAGCTCGACTATGCCAGGATATAGCAGCTTGAGCTATGGATCGAGGGATGGATGAACGAACCTCGGATGGATGGGCAGGTATACACAAGGAAACATAAAGAAGGATGCTCGAAAAGAACGCGCAGATATACACAGGACCAGCATGGACTAACAAATATGAGTTACGCTACGTATGTGTGTCAACTGCGCAGAACCTGGTGCCTTAGATATATATATTTTTCGAAAACTGTGGCGTGGAGTCAGTCTTCCGCTTTTCTTCCCACGTGGTGGCGCCTGATGCAAGTTTATACAGTAGCTTTAAATATGCTCGGTGATTTCTGTTTTTTTTTTTCGTTCCACATCGCGAGTGGGTCACAAAGTGGCCACTTTCTTTGTGTGCACCTTAATGGCGGTTGCCAAATTGCAAGAAAGTGTAGGAGAACTGCTTGACAAAGCACACGCTCAACCTCCTCCAAGATCTGCGTATCGCCAGGGTTAAATGGTGCATATAAATAGTTCGTCGTTATTATCCCTGTGGATGTGTAGCGCATGGTATACAGTTGTCTAACGCGGTGTGCTGCGAAGCTCGTATTGCTTGTTTGAATCCCTCGTCAGGTGCTTTGGAACTTTTCCTGTTTTTTTTTGTCCTCCCTTTGTTATAATATACATACGTATATGTAAACCGCGCATGATGGCGACGGCGAAAATCTACCCAATGCTTTTAAATAACTGGTGTTGCAATAAAGAAAAACGGGGAGGGGTGAAGCATGCAATGTGAACTATTGCTTTTTCCAGAAAAAAAAAAACGCTGCCAATGGGTGATTAGAGACAGAAGAAATAGAAGTAGAAGCGCCACAGTGATGTAATTTCCCATATTGTATTGCGAGAGTTTTTTTTTTTTTCGATGAGGCACTGTTGGTGGTGGTAAGCCTGAAGCCAGGCTTGTAGGGAAGAAGGTTTCAGCTTGACTAACGTCCTCGGCAAACTGCGACGAAATAAAGCCTACCGTAAGGTACTAAGGTGAGCACTGTTAGGCTGAACACGTGAACGAGCGCGTGGCCGACGACACTATCGGCGCTGCGGAACACACATCATCGGAATCATTGCACATGCACAGCATGTGCTCTGCGATACACTCTTTTCACAGTGCACACTACGTCTCGAATAAGACTACTCGTCGTCTGCTAGCCGTATTTATTTTTTTGCCTGCTAAGCTGATGCATCCTGCATTTTAATTAATTTCTTTCGTTTTGCAGTTTTCTGTAATAAATAGGTGAAATATAAACTGTTTTATGCTCATTTTTTTTTGTATTCGTGCACCAATATTCAATTGAGATGAACCCTGAAATGCAAGATACGCCAGCTTAGCTGACAAGAATGCGTCTAGCAGACGACGAACAAGCGTGTCTATGACGTGGTGCACGTGGCGGAAATGGTTTTTTGGCGCTAAGATTTCGAAGAGTGTATCGCTGAGCACATGCTGCGTTTGCGCGACGTGTTCGCCGATGGTTGTTACGCGGCGCCGATAGTGCTGTTGGCCACGCGCTCGTGTGTTCACTACAACAGTGCTCACCGCTGTACTACTTCTTTCTCTCATCGCCCAGCAGTAACGAAAAGATTAGGTCGTAAGTTGTCTTCGTGTTGCACACCGCAACATGCTGCGAAGTATGCTTTACAGGACAAAAGTTGGGTTCCGAAACCGGTCTTGAGATGGAAATAATTTCTGTTAATTGATTCCTTTAAACCATGACGCCTCATCAGCTGCTCCTAGGGCTAGATATTTCCATCATTATTTTTGGAAGCACGTGCCCAGTAGTCGCAAGTGCCTCGGCGCGTACAAGTTTCTATTTAACCATGACGACGATATGACACGTCGACTAGCCGAGACACCAAGACGCTTCGCCGTTAAAATTGACCTGAGCTGAGCATTAGCTTCAATGCATAGTTGATACCGGCTTGTGAAAGACAGACACAGAGCTCTACTACCTAAAGGTAGCATATACAGTAAATCTAATTCAGACGAATCTCGCCATCTCGTCTCGTCGTATGGCACCGGGTTGGCGGATTTTGAAAATTAAGAATGTAAAACTTGGCCATTACATTATGCTTTTCGAAAGGCCTTAGGTTTTGCTTCTTCGTTAGGTGCCTGAGCTCTCACTTACAACTACGCGAGTGCATCTCCGCTAGTACGCGCGCTGCGATTGGCGGAGCCGTCTTTAACAAGGCGTCATAGTCTCTCTCCAACATGTCTCGTCAATCGATCGCGTATGCGCGTTGCGTCATGACACGAGTTCTTGCTTGCGAAGTATTCAGATTTTTTTAACTCGCCGTGGGCAAAAGGTAGCAGTATCTGTGCAAGGAACGTCCGTGCTTCCAGAAGCTCGAGTGTGCACGTTGCAGTGCCACCGAAATCGATCGTCGGGCAGGTGAAGGCAAATGAAAACGCGATGCCTCACCATGGGAGCGAGCAGTTGGAAGTGCTCTATCTTTATCTCTCTCTATCTCTGTCTCTGTCTCTCTGTATATATATATATATATATATATATATATATATATATATATATATATATATATATATATATATATATATATATATATATATGTGTGTGTGTGTGTGTGTGTGTGTGTGTGTGCGTGTGTGTGTGTGTGTGTAAGGGCCGCCAAAAGCGCGACACTTAAGATTTTCGCCTCGAACGTCATATTAGAAGCGTGTCTATAGCCAAAATTTGCTTTTGTTTTTATTTTATTGTGAAGCAAGTTAGCCGCTGACGGAGAGGGCCAGGGACCACAACCACGTGGTCCCTCCGATGAGGTTATTGGCGGCGAGCTCGTGCACAGCCACCGCCTAGTGGTCAGTGGGTGAACCAAGCGTAGTGTGTATGGCTCCTTGCGTCGTGTGCTAACCGCGACGTGATCTCATGTGTGCATACGGCGTGCATATCATCAAAGGACAGCTTATTTTGTCGTGCTTTTTTGAGAGCTCTGAACAAGACCAACAACTGAGGGCGATGCAGCAGGCCAAGCAAGCTGCTGAGAGGCACGGTCTGTCTGTCGGCTGCTAGGCAGCGGTACCCAGCCCGGAAACCTGGAAATTCGCAGGAACTGGATAAAGCTATCCGCTCCCTCACTGAATAAATCGGACAAATGCATCGCACTTTTTATTCTTTAAAAGATGCTCCAGTGCAGCGGGTGGTGTACGCGTTTGTATACGACGTAGAGGACGCATCCAATGAGAAGCAGTTATACACATGAGCAATATGGATTTTCGTTTCACGTAGCCATGTACAGCTTTCGTTGCAACAGATCCCCCAGATCCCACGCAGCGCGGGTACCAATTCAATGCGAAGCAGCCAACGAATTGGTGCTTATGGTGCCATATTTATTTATTTATTTATTTATTTATTTATTTATTTATTTATTTATTTATTTATTTATTTATTTATTTATTTATTTATTCAATGATTTAAGCGTGGTTGCTAGTTAGATCAATGCTTAGTGTAAATCGAATAGCGTGCAGATTGTAGGCTTATACAGGCCCGTTGACAACTCTGGCATCTATAGGTTATGGTCCGCCGTATAACGTCACCACTCACTTTAAAGCAAAGACGCCAGTTTTGTCGAAATGGACTGCACGCTGTGTCATGATGACGCGCATTCCATAATTAGCAATCGTTAGAATATTCTTCCAGAGTCGAATGTCACCCGAGTATCGCTTTTTGACACACGCATTCACTGCTTATCACATTTTATGAAAGCTGATAGCCAACCACGCAACCAGAATGGTCGTTGTCTGGACACCACGACTGTATAATTCACAAGTAGTTTCAAGCTCTTTCGTGGCTCAGCGATATAATACTTGACTGCGACGCAGCAAGCCTTCGTTCGATTGCGGCTCAAATCAAGATTTTTCATCATTTGTGTCCAATGGAATTTTTCACTCACGGACATCGCCTCTAATGCTGGTACCGGATTTTTCGTTGACACGGGCTCCTTAACACCATCGCGTTAAGAACTGTAATGTCTATTTTCTCCATTGCTCGGTTGTCTTAAACACAGCAGCATTTGCACTTCCCGGGTCATTATTTGTGAATGTGAGCCACACGTGACTAGAAAAGGGGTTTAATGACGTGCGCTACAGGCACGTCATGTTATTCATGTGGACTGTCATTCAGGTTGTTGATACGTAGACCCCATGCTAATATTAGTATATACCAAGGAAAGCATGGTTATTTGACAGTGCCGAGTCCAGTTCAGTTAAAAAAACTTTACTACGAGGGAATTCGGAGCCTCCTAGGGCACTTTGGTCCCCACACTCGCACGTTTCTGCCTAACAAGGCCATCATGTTGGCAGCCCAGCTGGCGGCGACCTTCTGCCTTGCCGGGTCCGTTTAGCGTAGTGAGGTATTTCAGTCCTCCCTGGTTTTAAGTGGCACCGGCCCACCGGAAGGGGGAGAAAGCTGAGAGGCCAGGAGAAGGTAGGTTAGATATGATGAAAGAAACGGGCGAGGTATCGCTGTTACGATGATAAATGCTTCAAATTAAAAAAAAACTGCACTCTAGTTTCAATAACAGTAAGCCTAGGTTAATTTCAGTGATTTGAACCTTTGCCCACTGGCACGCATTTGCATTTAAATGCCCTCATGACGTCATATTCTGGCCGATGCAGAAAGCTAGGCATGACTAACGTAGTGCCCGCATGCCTCTGGCGGCTCGAAATCTATCTTTTTCTGCATGTGTACCCAAAACACGCTGCTCTTGTTATAGAGCACCAGCCTGCTTACATGTAACAATGCAGGGGAATCAAAGGTTATAAATTCTGCTTCTAACTACTCTAACTTTTTCTGTCAACAACAGTTTCTGCTACAGCTTTGCTTGGTTCGTCAACCGATTTATCGAAATTTTATTGAGAGAGAGAGAGAAAGAGAGAGAGATGCAAGGAAAGGCAGAAAGGTTAACCAGACGCACATCCGGTTTGCTACCCTGCACTGAGGAAGGGATGAAGGGGAGAATAGAGGTTGCAGAGAGATAAGAAGGTACACACAATCACGAGCACACTCGGGGGAGCACACATAGTCTACAGGCGGTCGCTCGGTTTGTTGACTTCAAGTAAAGTAGGAGTGCTTTAGTCGCTTTCTGCGCAACTGAGGATGATGCCCCTAGGTCCCAGAATCTTCTGCACACAGAATGGTCTAGAGTCAAGTTGATTCAAAACCATTAGGAGCTGGCATCGCTGCGTGTCGTAGCAAGCGCAGCTGCACAGTACGTGTTGAATGGTCTCTTCCGCTCCGCAGTAGTCGCATGTAGAGGTGTCTGCCATACCAATGCGAAAGGAGTACACCTTTGTGAATGCAACACCCAACCAAAAGCGGCATAACAGTGTCGCGTCGGAGCGGGAAAGTTGTGATGGTAGCTGTATCTTGAGCGAAGGATCAAGTTCATATAAGTGACAACTGTGGAAGCTGGTGGATGACCAGAACGTGCGTGTAAGATCTCGAGCCAGCAGGTAAAGTTGTCTTGCTGCATCATTGCTTGATAGAGGAATCGGGACTACACGGGTTTCTTCATGGGCTGAGCGGGTTGCATCATCGGCTAATTTATTTCCGGTAATGCCGATATGTCCAGGTAGCCATTGATATATAATATCATGCCCTCGTGCTAGAGCTTCATGATGGCAATGTCTTATTTCATCTACCAATGGTTTATGATTCCTATACTACGCATGGCAAACTGCAAACTCTGAAGTGCTGCCTTCGAATCACAGAATATGACCCATTTTCCTGGACGCTCTTGAACGAGATATTGTAAAGCAGCCCTTATAGCAGCAAGCTCTGATGCCCTAGATGAAGTCATATGCGACAACCTAAATATATTGCCATTGCTGCAGCCGGAATTACAGTGGCACCTGATGAGCTTCTGGACGAGACGGACCCATCAGTGTATATCTGTGTTCGGTCCAAGTACAACTCATGTAATAATAGCAGTATTGCTTGCTTCAATGCTACTCTGGAGTGATTGTTTTCTTTTTGATACCAGGAATTTCTAGACGTATCTCGGCTGGTCGAGGCACCACAAAGGACATGCAATTTTCGTAGCTGGCGTATATCCTGATGGAATGCTGTTTAGGTGCTTGGCTATGACGTCTGAAAACGTGGCACGTGGTCTTTCGTAGGGTAGAAGGGCCAAGTGTTGGTCGGGGACACGGCTAGCATGTCGAATGTGCGCTCTGAGGCAATCCACAACTCTATATTTCCTGACCGGATGGTCTTTGGCAAGCACGATTGTGGTATAAGTAGAAGCGCATCGAGGCAGTCCTAGGCAGATACGCAGCGCCTCACCCTGCAAACTTTCCAATGAATGAGTATTGGATTTGCAACTGTTAGTCAGTACCGGCAAGCTGTAGCGTAATAGACCCAGAAATAGGGCCCTGTACAGCTGTAGCATGGAGGCCACAGAAGTTCCCCATGCTTTCCCGCACATGAATTTGATTATATGCATGTGACGTATGAAGTGATGGTTGGTAGAGGTAGAAGAGGAAAAAGTCAGAATAGAATAAACATGGCGTATGAGCCAGGCCACGTCTCTCATTCATCATAGCGTCACACGAGTCAACAGGATGTTCTGTTCTGTTCTGTTTTAACTGTTTTGCTGTGGAGAGGTTGAGGTGCCTATTGCCTCGGCTACTCCATATCACAAAGTTCTGCAGCGAAAAATAAAATAATAATACTCGACAGGATGAAGACCTGGCCACCGCTCATCAACCTCACATCATTCACGAAGCCGCCAGCAGTACGCCTCAACTGAATATCGGCCACAGAAGAGGTGATCTCAGGCGCATGCAGTTTCCGGCATTATGACAGAACCATCGACTGACCTTCCCATCCCCAAGTACGCCGGAGCAGCGGACGGTGAACCTGTACAGGACTAGTTCGACCTGTTCGAGCTCCATGCTACCACTGCATGTTGGTCGGAACGGGAGATAGTCACAAACTTCAGCGACTACGTCACCGGTGAGGCATTTAAATTTTACCTCACCCACATATTCGACAACGACGAGTCTTGGCAATAGATAAAAGAAGAAATGATCACCTGGTTTCAAGAATATAATGAAGATTCGATCAGAAAACGCACTGTCAGTGCATTCGAACTCGGTCATCGTAGTCATAAGCAGCCTTCGCGCATTAGAGCACAGAGCATGAATTTACAATTCCCGTCAGGTGAAGTTAGCCACATGCTCACGGAAAGACCACGCGGTCGTTTTCCCAACCTTCCACCTGTCTCCTCATCCGAGCAAATATCGCCAGTGCTTAACTCTCCTCTGCATAGAAGAATGCAATCCACTATTGATGACCCAGATGAATTCAATACTTCGTGGTGCATGCGTACTTTGCAAACTGACTTGGTATTCAGCTCAGCAGTTCTACAATGACAGAAGCATTCACAATCAGCATATTGTGAAGAAAAGTCTTCTGCAGAAGCGTCTAAGGTTCATCAATCACAAGGTCGACGCGACGGCAATCCAGTATACAACGTCACTGCCAACACTGAAAACAAAAGCGCAGGTGCGACTTCTGGTGACACAAGTACTCTTCAGGCAACCACCAACAATGAGCGGTTCATAAATACAGACGATTCAAGTGCACGAAACATCCTACAGTGTCATGCGCCAGAAACAGCTGCATTTGTTGGCGTTGTAGGAGCCTGCGGAGGAGTTGCTAAGAATCCTGGCAGACCACGATCAATGTCACACCACAAGCAAGCCGACGAAACCAAGAAACTACAACGTCAACGTATACTTCAACATTGTCAGCGACGAAAGAAAACTTTATCGAAACCACTCTTAAGGCTCAAAGAACATTGCGAAAAGGCCCATCGTTGTGGATACATTCTCCACCAGAGATCAAAAATGCGCCTTCGATCAAAACAACTGCGACACCGCTATAGAAAAATCTCCAAAAGCCACAAAAGCACCTCTTGTACTCGGCAGAAACACAGGCAGCGGCCAATCAACGTCGATAAACGCGCACAAAAGCTGCCTGCACGGCCTGTGTATCAACCACGACGAGGTATTCGATGCCTACAATATCAGAACTGTCGATTCTGCAAGATGTTCGAACCTCGTTCGTTCTTCACAAGAATGCCAGCTGTGATTACCCCTGTCTCCACGTCCAAAGCATTTTTGTGTTATCCAGGACGCAACCACCAGCCGCGCCCACCAGAACTCCTGCGTTAACCGGACTGATGCACTCTCCCCTGAAGTCTTTGGAAGTTTACGGAACTCCCCTGGAGCGAAGAACCAATTGTGAACTTTGATATTTGTGTTTTTAACCCCTCATTGTTTACTTTTTATTGTTCGTAATCGACGCTTTCCTTCGGGGGGGAGGGGGAATCGTGTGAAGTATGAAGTGATGGTGGGTAGAGGTAGAAGAGGAAGAAGTCAGAATGGAATAAACATGACGTATGAGCTAGGCCACGTTTCCCATTCATCATAGCGTCACATGCACAATTGATGGCAGTCTCTTCTTCAAGTACGCTCAATGCGGGCTCCACGAAAGACTTCTGTCGAATATTATGCCCAAGAAACGATGCATCCGTGCATATTTGACACTCTGCCCATTGTAGTAAACAGGGTATGGCGTCATTGGTTTGCGTGTAAACGTCATCAACGCGCACTTCACAGTTGATATACTAGGCCTTGTTTCTGAAGGTATATGCTGTTGTGAGGGTTGCCGCCCGCTGTATTCGTGCACGCACCTGAGGGCGAGTAACTGCAGTACTCCAGAGGCAAATATCATCGGCGTATATGGATAGGCACACCGACTTTGACAGAACCTTCGCCAGACCAATGAGGGCAACATTGAACAATGTGGGGCTTAAAACACCTACTTGAGGTACTCCGCAGTAGGTATAATGTTCAGCAATTTTACCCTCATCTGTTTGCTTAAAAAAAAACTCTGCCAGTTATATAATCTTTTATTCATTGAAACAATCGTCCACCAATGCCCATTGCTGCGAGAGAAGTGAGGATAGCATCGTGAGCTACATTATCATATGCACCCTTCACGTTAAAAAAGAGTGCCACTGATATATGCTTGTGACTTTTTACTTGCTGAACAAATGTCGATAAGTCAAGGACACAGTCGACGGAGGAGCGGACCCGACGAAAGCCTGCCATGCAGGAAGGGTATTTGGTGTATCGTTCCAAGTATCACTCGAGACGAAATAGAACCATTCTTTCCATCACCTTTCCGAGGCAGCTTGCGAGGGCAATAGGGTGATACGTTGTTAAGTCCAATGATGATTTTCCCGATTTCAGAAGTGGTAATTATCGACTTATTTTCTATTCTCGCGGAACACTGCTGCTGAGACAGGAGTTGTTGAAGCTTGTTAAAAGTTCTCTTCTGGCTTTTTGTCCAAGGTGTCCCAACGAACTATAAGTAATACCATCAGGACCTGGCGATGACGCGCGCTTAGAAGTGACTAACGCACCTTCCAGTTCTTCCATGGTGAATGGAATTTCCATTTCTGGTAATCGCGTCTCAGGAACGATCACGGTGTCGATGCTCTCGTTCATAATATTGCCGGCAACTCTCGTGCAAAATTCTTCAGCCACCTCAAGTTCTGTTTTTCCATTATGGAGTGCCAAAGCTTTAAAAGGGTGCCGTTGTTGCGGAGAGGAGCGAAGACCACGAACTGCTCTCCAGATATATGACAGCGCTTTATGAGGGTCTAGAGATTCGCAGAATGCTTTCCAGCGTTCGCTTTCCAGCTTGTAAATGCGTCGTTGAATCTTTTTCTTGAGCCGTCTTGCTTCCCTCAGGTCGTAAATTTATCTTGTGCGTCTGTATCGTCGTTCAGCACGCCTTCGTATAGCTCGTAATCTTTACAGTTCCATGTCGAACTGTGTGATTTTATACGAGAATGATAATTTACATTTGGACGCTTGCATAGCTTCCGCGATGGTATTTCCAGGCTGCAGGCAAGGCCTTCTTGGCAAGCGTCCTCAACACGCGATGTAAACATCGACCAGCCAGTGTAAATTACAACACCGGAAGAGAATTTTTTTTTATGATACCATCGATCTTTATTAAGGTGGGTATGTGATCACTCCCATGAATCTCAATATCGCAAAACCATTTAACTTTGTGAGAGAAGCACCGCGACACCAATGTCAGGTCAAGGCATATGCCATACGTGAGACCCCACAGATATGTTGGAGTACCATCGTTCATGATGGAAAGGTCGTAGTCGGAAACGAATGTAACAATGTTCCGGCCCCTGTCATTCATCCTAGTGCTCCCCCAAAGCATGTGATGGGCGTTGAAGTCACCGGTGATGATCCAAGTCCCATCGGTCCTCATTAGAATGTCTTTTAGTCTCTCGCAGTCAACTCGCGATGACGGAGATATATATCCACCAATAAGCGTGAACGAAACTGCATTCTTCTTTACACGAAGACACACGTACTGATTGTCGTCATTTGAACTTATTGGATGCGAAAGATAAGTCAAGTCCGTGTGGATGTAAAGAATTACTACGCTTCGTTCTTCGCAAACGGCTGAACAAAAAGCTTCATAATCGCACAATCTATAAGGCGTTGATACATTTGAATCACATATGACAAGTATAGGAAATTGATTGGCCCGAAAAAATTGGCGAAAGTCCGAGATACGGTACTTCATGCATCTGGCATTCCATTGAAAATCATTGAAATTGAATTATGGAAATGGCAAGTATACATATAGTCCCGCCATGGTGGTCTAGTGGCTAACGTACTCGGCTGTTGACCCGCAAGTCGCGGGATTGATTCCCGGTTACGGCGGCTGCATTTCTGATGGAGGTGAAAATGCTGTAGGCCCATGTGCTGAAATTTGGGTGCACTTTAAAGAACACCAGGCAGTCCAAATTTCCGGAGCCCTACACTATAGCGTCTCTCATTATGATATGGTGGTTTTGGGACGTTAAACCCCAGGGGAGGAGGAAGCAACAAAAGGAAGAAAAGCAGGGAGGTTAACCAGAAATACATCTGGTTGGCTATCCTACACTGGGGGATTAGGGAAGCTTTCCGCCGAGGCGGTGTCGTACCCAATGAAGTGAGTTAAACCCCAAATATCTATCACTATACCTACGCTAAATACGTTCGTGCACACCTATTGCTGCAAGCTACAGGCTACAGCAAAGTTCTAGTTTTTTTTTTCCATCTGTGTTTTTTTCAGACAATAAAGATATTTTAAAAAAATGCGCTTCCCTGTACAAGCTCGTCAAACCTGATTTCATGAGGCTAGAAAAAATATCCCAATTAGCTGATTGCTGAATTATCAAAAGTACAAAAAAACAATGAACGAGTGTCCTTTACATCAATACACTTTCTATTTATTGGTTAATACGTAAATTCTGTACTTATGTAGGTGAAGGGCACTTTAAAAGAACATGTTTTATACGGTAACTCACTTCTTATTTCGCGACAACATATGCCATCAGAAAAGCACCGGCATCTTCAATAACATTTCTATGCTTGCTTGATTGAACTCTGCCCTCTAGATGGCACCACCTATTCGGCCCCTCATCCTTACGGCTAGGTTATTTATTAAAGCGCTACTACAGGGAGGTGTTTGCGAATTAACTAAAACTCTTTTATAGTAGCCAAAATTGTGCTCCGTATAGATTGTCCGAGTCACAGTTTTTCTCATATAGAGGCTAACAGGCGCTTTTAAAAAAAAAGTGCAGTAAAGAATGAATGTATGCGGCCTGGCAATGTGAGGTGCATCATCGAAGAAAAACAACGTAAACGAAATGGTTGTATTGACTAGTTTATTTCACAAACAACCATTGAAAACATCTTTGTGGCAAAATGACTTTTGCGGTAACATTTGTGGTAAACATTCTGTGATAAAATGAAATGAGATAAAAGGCTGCAAAGAACCTTTCAAATCATTAACCACTTTATATATAACCGTACAACACATCATGGCTTGTGTAATCATGTACTCTGAAATATTCCAGAATTGTGACATGAAAGGAGGCAGCACTTCAAAACAGTGTTGCCAGCTTAGCCCATCTTCAATGACATGGCGCGTTCAGGATAAGCGGCACTACTTGTGTTGGTGGTATGCATTGATCTGGGACCACCAGAGATTCCTTGCTGTGCGCTGCAGAACTGTGTGCTTGCAGTTCCATCAGAGCATGTTGACGTCCAGCTGTTGTAGGGCACTTGTAACGACAATCTGCGTAAATAGAAAAATAGAAACGTTTAGATAGGCCACATATTTGCCTTCCTAAAGTTGCACAGTGGCAATATGTCACTGAAATAAAACCAACGCTTATAGCTAGAGAGCTAAAGCTCAATTTTCGCTGAAGTCTTTCCATCTCCAATCACTCACAACCTTGAAATGGGATACAATAAATGTAAATAATTCATTGGGCTGGTGATCACCGGCCCTCATTTAAATCTTTAAATAATTAATTCATTCGAGATTTCTTGGAAGTTCAATTGACTCAGTTCTACTGGGAGCTCCAAGACCATCGTAGAAATGTGTGGCTTAACATCCCAAAACCACCATATAATTATGAGAGACGCTTCAAAACCATCGTAAACACACGTGAAACTACAAAGTAGTAATCTCTAAAGCATACTGAAAAAATAGGACCTAATATATAGTATAGCTTCACCTATTCTTTCGCCTCTGTATGAGTGCATGGCAGCCCTTGTCATGAGATATTTGTTACTTTGACATTCTTGCCCTAGTCGCACTGTTTTACCCGCTGTTGTGAGCATTTTTCATAAATAGGCCCGAGTTACATTGTCGTTCCATTTTCCAAGCCCATTATGCGAAAACAGCCAGCAGTGAAATTTTTTTGCATGCGCAATGAAAATGTATGACATCAAATGTGCACGTAAGTGCATCACGTTTTTTTGTGACACTCTTGTTAAAAATGACGTCAGGCCGTTCGCGTGTTTTTCTTGACTCCATAGGTGGACTGTCAATTCACTTGTAGGACACTTCAAATTTGCCTGCAAGAACAGAACATGACAACACAGTCGGGCCCCGCGCGCATTACCCGCGATTTTTCGTGCAGGATGTGTATCATTAGCCGTTTGAAACTACCCTATAGAAAATCTATGGCAAGTGCATTCGTGAAGTGCCCTACGCCATAACGCCCTTGCTAACTGAGGAAGTACTCCCTATGAGCCCGTAAAACACCACGCGCACCTTCATTTATCTCTCTTCCCTTCCTGCTCTCTATCTTTCATCTCCCCTCCCCCTTCCAGGCGCAGGGTAGCAAACCTGCTGCCTAAAGACTGGTTAACCTCCCTGCCGTTCTTTTCCTCCTATTTTCTTCCTTCATTTGCAATGAGTCGGCAGATTTAGAGCGCTCACCCATAGCACCATGTACATGTTTCAACGCGTGGTGCAATTGTACGATTCTGCCGCACTATACTACATGCGGTAAAATACTTCTGACGGCAAAATTTTTGTTTGTAGGTTTCTTACGTTCATTCGAAGCTTTATGTCGGATAATATCGAAATGCAATCGTAACTGCTCTGATGTAGTGTATAATTAAAGCTAGCGTCGTTTACTGCCACATATTTTTCACCACTTAGAAACTGTCCCCTAAAACGATATGAAACTATATACCGCCCCACAGCGGGGGAGCGCCCAAGGTCACTTGCACACAGCCTCTGTCACGTTGCAATCCAGGTGCAGTCTTCAAATTGGAGGCCCTACGCAGATTGAAATGACGTGGGTGCTTCGGTTTGACGTAAGCCTGATAGAAGCATTTTCTCCTGGGAAAAAAAATAAGGTGCGGCCAACCACACGAGAACCACTGAGGCCAGCGCTAGCATAGCGCCGCATATTATTACCTGAAAAAAATAAACCTGACACGTAGCAACAGTGTGCGTAGACCAGCTAAAAATATTTGATTATAGCTTTGATCTCTCATTTTTACGTCTGTTGCGCGGAAAAGAGCCACAGTGTCGTTTAAATAAAGAATAAACAAATATTTATCAAGAAATTGAGAAATGTCTTATAATATATGGCCTCTGGTCTTGACGATTTGGCATATCTTTGAGGCCACAAATTCGGCTAATCCCTTCTGAGCCTAACACTGAACTTCAGTATATATGGTTCTCGGAGCCAGTCAAAAGACTATCAGAAGCGCTTTGCTGTGGAAGCTTCTAGGAAACAAGCTACTGTTAAAGGAACACTAAAGACCAAAACGCTTTTTTCGTGAATTGGTGTAGTACATTTTCACAATCCCGAAAACAGCCCTCTTACCGCGACACTACACTTGGTATAAGTGAGGAAACGTGCGAAAAGAAACTGCGGATGGAGACGTCACCTTGAGAATCCCGCGTCCGACACAGTGACGTCATGACTTTTGAAGGCGTGCGTCTATTGCGTCCCACGTACCTTTTGATCGATAATTTTGAAGTATACCTGGTCAACGGTTAGTTCATAGACTTAACATATAAAGTTTCAAAATATTTAATCGAGTCAAGGTCGCGAAAATATGGAAAGTACATTGTGGAATTTCCTACGTCACGCGTGGAGACTACGGTGGGAAATTTAAATACTAAACTTCTACCTTAATTTTCTCCGCTAATATTGAACTTAGGGTAGCGAAGCATAAAACATTAGCGTTTTATGAGGGCTGTTTGTAAATCTAAAACAACTCATTGTTTTTCTCAAGGTGTCTTAAGTACTAAACTTCTACCTTAATTTTCTCCGCTAATATTGAACTTAGGGTAGCGAAGCATATCACATTAGCGTTTTATGAGGGCTGTTTGTAAATCTAAAACAACTCATTGTTTTTCTCAAAGTGTCCTTTAAATTCAAGCAGTTGCGAAGTTGAGGGCTGCACGGCGATGAGTTTACAGATTAGAGGTGGATGGCAGCCATTAGGGTCTTTTAGCTTGTACGTATACGTTACGTTAGCATGTTACCGAATACGGATTAACCTGCGCATGCGGGGACCTTTGGGTAAACCACTCAAAAGGATACGACGTCTATTTATTGCCTTCCTACAGTAAAATGAAGCTGTTAGTTCAGTGCTCGTGTTGTCTCTAGTTTTTTTCTGTGTCCTTGTTTCCCGCGCTGCAGTTCACAATTAATAATGAACCACTCGCCGGATGCGCCTTTCATTTACGGCCCTATCTCGCCAATTGGCCTTCGTTCGTGGCAGCGCAAATATTCGCTTTGTGAAGACTCCAGCCGCCAAGAAAAAAAAAGACCGTATAGCGAATACTAATCGCGATCACCTTATTTCAGCCGGCATACCAAAGCTAGAGGGACTTCAGGTATAAATACTACAAAGGTGAGAAGTGTAAATCCCCCGACTAACGGTCATGTACTGGATTTAGGATAAACCAAACAAGCAAGAAGTTGTTACTGCAGAAACGTTGTGCATTCAAGCATTCATCCCCGCGGAATAATTGCGAATGATTTGAGTTTTATGTTTTTTTCTCTGAAACGCTAGGCGCTAACAAACCTGTTCATGATAGTGGTTGTACAAAGCGTCGCAAAATTTCGATGGCATCACCCGCTAAACCGGTACTTTTGCACTTTTTCGCTTTTACCAAAATACTGCAAACGCTAAAGACCTCTAACTATTTGCGGCAGTGATGATTAAATCTTATTTAAATCAAATATAGTTTAAATGCAGTTATCACTATTCAGTGTTGTTGTTTTTTTCAAACGTGATTATGTACGTTTACGTGTGGACGTAAACATTTACGTAGGGTAGGTAAACATTTGTGAAAAATTCCTTCTGGTAACACGGTAGGCGCAATTCGGTATTCCAGTAACATTGTAACGTTAAAAAATAGTAGAAGTACAGCTTCAATAAAGTATACGTACAAGTCCCTATTATAGCAGGGACGACGTGATTACGCTGATGGGAGTTGCTGCCAGCTGCTCGCTAATTGGATCTGCGTCCATCGAACTGCTTCCGACGTCGATGCTGCCGATGTCTGGAACGTCCAGAAGCTCCCTCGCTGGATTTCGTGCCGACCGGTTCTGCCCCCGTGACCTCCGACGACAGTGCAGCTCTGGCCGACTGGGCTCCCCCTACGCCATCTGCTGACGCCGACAAGAGCTCTCGCCTAGTGGTGCCCCATCCTCCGAATCCTCCGACCGGGTCCATGTTTCCTATCTCATCTTTATTTCCGTCGCTCGCTGTCCCTGCGCCTCGCTCTCTCCTTCCTCTCTCTCTATGTATATACCTTTTAATCCTATCCTTTTAATCCCTTCTTACCCCCATTCCTAGTGAGCTACTGTTGAGGTGTCGCACTCTGATGCAGACAGTTACGGGGCTCACTTTTCTCTTCTTTTTCCTTTAGGAATCACATAATAAGCGGTCTTTTAGGCCACATTCACCAGAAAGTAGCCTCTACCCCGAATGACCCCGTGAAACGAAATGCCGCTAAAATCATTGCACGTTGTTCAGCCTTCAAAGGACCCCCATGTCAACCAGAGGTCAAAATTCAACTTAGAAGTGTGGCAGATTGGGCAAGTTGGTATGAAATGGCGATAGTTATAGCGCGAGAACAGAACGATGACAAAGAGACAAGAAGGAAACGAAGGTCGTTCTGTTCTCGCGCTATAACTATCGTCATGTCGAAATTCCGTTGTGATAGGGAAGTGATGCGCGAGTGCACAAGGAACACAGAGCCATGAGAATTTTTCGAAATGGTGTCGCAATACCGGATTTCGACGCATTTTATTATCAAAACGCGGTGATCGCTGCTTTCACTCTTTCCTTCGCTACCCTCCACTGGTATCCTCTCTCAAAGCCATTTTCCCCTGTCGCCGAGCAGCACCCCTCCTGTGTTTCTCCACCCATCACACGAGTTTCTTTTTTTTTTTCGCTTGCTCAATTCTTACTTTCTTTTCTTCACTCTCACTGTCCCTTCAGTCCCCGTTCCCTTGAGAGAGTCTCCGTTGAAGTGTCCTCACATGACAGACAGTTATCGTGCAAACCACACCCCATTTTCTTACCTTCCGTCTTTTGCTAAAAATTCACCACCACCCCTTGCAACAATACTCGCATGGCATGCAAATGCAAGTGTAATCTATGCGTGCCCTAGGAGAACGTGCACTCACTAAAACTTGTTGATGGGCTAGCTGGTTATTCGCCATTTGGTAAGGTATTTAGCGCAACCTTCACTTTCGCAAACCACTCACACAAACACTCACACATCCACTCGAGTGTCGTGTGTTACTCGGATGGATGTGTGAGTGTTTGTGTGAGTGGCTTGCAAAAGTCAAGGTTGCGCTAAATGCCGTACAAAAAAAATGTGTAGATCTCACGTACAGTGGGAATCGATGATAGGCGAAGCACGAATGATGAAGCTACTAGTGACTATAGGGTACTCGGCTGCTGACCCGCAGGTCGCGGAATCAAATCCCGGCTGTGGCGGCTGCATTTTCGATGGAGGCGGAAATGTTGTAGGCCCGTGTACTCAGATTTGGGTGCACGTTAAAGAACCCCAGGTGGTCGAAATTTCCGGAGCCCTCCACTACGGCGTCTCTCATAATCATATGGTGGTTTTGGGACGTTAAACGCCACAAATCAATCAATCGAATGATGAAGCTTGAATTGTCACAAGAAAATCGGAGCAACGTTAAGAGGTGGACGTAATTATGTCCTACATGACTTCCATGTCATGATAATCATGTTTGCGCCTCGTATTTGTGCTCGTCGTCCATTCACGTAAAGTAATACTAAATTTGATATACAGGAGGCTAGTGAGAAGGCAACGAGCGTACTATGAGCGTCGTCTGTAGTCATTTTTACGTGACAGTTATGAATGATTATCGTGTTTGCACCACTCATATACCTTCGTCATCCATGCACGTCACGTATTACCAGATACGGTGTATGTGAAGCCAGTGAAACGACAGCGAGCGCATCATGAGCGTGGCATGTAGTCATGTTTCTACATGACCCGCTTATCTTGATTATCGTCTTTTCACTAGTCGTATACCTTCGTCATCCATTCAGGTCAGGTAACACCAAATTTGGTATATATGAAGCTAGCCAAATGGCCACGAGCGCATCATGAACGTGGCATATACTCATGTTCTTACATGACACGCATTATGATGTTTGCACCAGTCATATACCTTTTTCGTCAATTCGCGTCACGGAACACCAAATTCGGTATATGTGCAGCTATAGCGAAATGGCCGCGACCGCATCATGATTGTTCCATGTAGTCATACTCTTACATGACATATATATCATGATTATCGTGTTTGCACCGGTCATGTACCTTCATCATCGATTCTCGTCATGCAATACCAAATCCTGTGCATGTGAAGCTAGCGAAATGACCGCGAGCGCATCATGAGCGTATCATGTAGCCATGCTCTTACATGACACGTGTGTCATAATTTCCTCCTGAGGGCCTTTCATTTATGTTCGCATTGCAGTCATGTCATACAATACCAGTTTTGCGATATGTCATGTGAACAAAACCACCGCATGCGTAGCAATAATACGACTTGTGAATCAAGAAATTCATGACGTACATGCCATAATCTATGCCTCTTCCTCTGCGGGCTTTTCTGGCCTCCGTGTGACGCACTGCAGAGAGGTGGCGCACCCGGACAACACGACGAACATAAAAGCCAGGACCGCTGCTTGCAAAAGTTGCTCGACCAATCGGAGCATGAATGCGATGCTCGTCAGAATGCTCTTCGCTACTCGTCACATGCAGGCCGGAAAAGCCCGCATAAGAAGAGGCAAACATTTTTCTAATCTTAAGCGAGCCGGTCACTTGTATAGCGCTGTCACATGTGACATTGTTGATCGAGACATTATTCTGCACATGGTCCTGTGTGTTCACTGGAAATGTTTGGGAAAATATCGCAGGTTGTTGAGGGGCCCTCAACCACCTCCGCGTGGTTGAGGGCCCCTCAACCGCGTGGTTCGGCCAAATACTCAAGACTAATTCTGAAAGATTTGCATTCTTTACAGACAAAACGTTCTTAGGAAAGTTTTAAAGAAATACAATCCTTAGCGCAATGTAAAACATTAGCCTCCTGGAAAAAAAATAGTATTGCTCCTCATTGTTGAATCCTCATAAACCTCGTCTTTCGAATATATCGTTTCGAGTTTCCTGCTCTGAATGATAAAGATTAAAATATCTCACTTATCACAGCACTTTCTTCATTGGGCGTCATAAAGCTTGAGCACTGGTCAGCATATACATGCGAAAAGAAAGTAACAAATAAGGAATGTTGTAACGAATCATTTTGCCTGGTACTGTATATCGTTCAATATCGTACAAGGATGACCAATTCTTTCAAAATGTGAGCGGAGTCATATTCTCACCACACTGACAAGCACAAAAACAAGAAAATGAAATAAATCACTACCATAATGGCGTTCATTGAAACTGGGATAGCAGAGCACGTGCCGGAAACATAACCGAAAGTCCACCTAAATGAAAGCGCACCTAAATTATACGAATGCTTTAGCTGTTCACCTGTACAGATATATCATCGCAGTGACTGGGAATCGAGCACCCATTATCTAGAACAATGCCTTAGCAGCTACGATACCTCGGCAAGTGAATGTGCGCGCCTGTCTACGATGACGACTGGCCGATAAAATACAGGAGACTGCACTTCTGCGTTGTTACGCACTCCACTGACAGCATTTAGTTTAACGCCCACAATGAATTTGCACTTGAAAGGCAAGTTGATGCCGAGCACAGTTTCACTAGTTTTGAAAACAGCAGGTAAGGGAAGATGGAAGCTTTCGACGGAGTCCGTAAACAGGAGCTGTGTATACTCGAGTGACCACTTCGACAAGCGGGCTTGTCTTCCCCAAGGCTGGGGAAGACACACTTTTTTCCTCAGTTTTGTTGAAGCCTCGCGGAAGACGATTCCACTTGTCGAAACATGGGTTAGAGCGCACAACCCTCGTTTAACAATTTTTTTTCTCAACTGCAGACCTTGAAAACACAGCAGTAAATGTGCTTAGGCAACAAAAGCTCAGGCCATACCTCCACAATTCATCCATGACCTTGATAAGGGAGACTATTTGTATCGCAACAAGTTGAGGTCACTTCACCAGTTGACCGCCTAACAGTACTGCACAATCTAAATGAGAAGAATATTCTTGCTTGGGTTGTTTTATATTATCACAGTTTTGTCATCGTCGGTGTTTTTGCCTGTGCTGTCGGGGACGGGGGGGGGGGGCGATAATCAACGCCATGCCACTCCGTAGTCTTTATTGTTCTGCCAGCATCACTGCTTCCCGTGTCGGTTGCTAACACCGAGACACTGCAGCTGCCCTTGAGGCAGATAGTAGCCTCCCGTCCTAGTGTGAGAAACGTTAGTGGCACGGCATGGCCATCTCTGTTGCGCAGACGAAGCGCGGCATAGTGTATTTCGCTGATTATACCATTTTTTCCCGGATCTGGAGTTTCACAGTGATAGAAGTTCACTCACAGCATAAAGAAAGCATTCATCGCTCAGCGCAAGTTCCAAGAATACGCAAAATGTTACACACTGCAAGTTAGATTTTTTTTCTTGGTTATTGTGAGCGAGGTTCACAGTTTTGATATCCTAAGTCAATGAATAGATGAGCAATGACACTGGAAAAACCAGTAATAAATGATAAATATTATCACATTCGAACAGGCATTCATGTCTTCATCTGCTCGACTAAGCGACATAAAACTGGGTTAAGCCCAGTTTTATGAAACGCGTATTTCGGAACTGTCATGTACACACGCGCGCTACGGGTGTTCGAGCAGCTCCGGCACTCCAAACGACGCAGAATACACTCCAATGAAAGCCAACAACGTGTTGGATAACAAGCCAACAAATCTTGTTTCATATACGTGTACAATGATAGCATCCTGTACAAAGACTACCGCACCGGTTGTTACTTCGATCCCTACTCTGAATATTTCATTACATGGAGGTTGCGGTGCCCAAATAATCCCCGTTCTGTCCCTAGGTTCAGACCTCCTGCTTCATTTGGCTGTCCTGCAGCGCTGCCATCGCTGCTGACTGGACGTAGGTCATTCTGTTAGAAGACGGCTTCCAAGACTCGTTGTGGCATCCGCAGCAGGAACAGTTTGACCATGATGATTGGTGGTTCCATGTGCCGTTCACTGCCGTTGCCCCCAAGCACCGGTGCGTGTGTGAATCAGCAAGTTGTCGGTGCCGGGTTCGCTCGAGGTATCTGGACACGCCCTCATAGGATCTCGGCATGAGGACAGTGGTGGAGTTCCCGTGACATGTGCTGCGTGTGTTAGTAATCGGTAGTTACTCAGCACATAAACTTCGAACCATGTGTTAGCTCCCCAATCAACATCCTCAGCGTTAAACTCTGGGCCCTCTGTCACACCCCGGTTATTGTCATCCATGGCTTCCACGCACTTCCTTTCTGAAAACTCAGCGTTAGCTATTTTCTAGTCAGAGAAATGTTACCGCACTGAGACTGAGCATGCCGTTCACTACATAACAGTACAGGGCGCATGTGCAAAGAAAGAAAGGCACGTGAGATAAAGACGATTATTCGTTTGTACACAGAATGTCATAGGACCAAAAATGAAGGTGATAGCAACCATGCAATAGGAAATACTATAAGTAAGGCTCGCTAACTCTGTTAGCATGCCATCTGACGTAACTCAACAAAACGTTGACGCAAGAAACTGCAGCGAGTGAAGTTACCATGCTGCTGTCGCGGACTTGGACACAATCTTTCGACGAGAATGTGTAGCATGTACAAAGACATGACCCGTCTCCTGATCCCCATAAATAAATGCTGCACGTGACCGCGGGCACCCACGCCAAAATTCACCCGTGAGCCACGAAGCCCTCCTTCCGAGACCATAATGTAAACGCGACGACCACCTCTCCACCACGCCTCGCCGCGGTGGTCTAGTGGCTAAGGTACTCGGCTGCTGATACGCAGGTCACGGGATCGGATCTCGGCAGTGGCGGCTGTCTTTTCGATGGAGGCGAAAATGCTGTGGGCCCGTTTGCTCAGACTTGGGTGCGCCATAAAAACCACAGGTGGTCGAAACTTCCAGAGCCCTCCACAACGGCGTCTTTCATAATCATATGGTAGTTTTGGGACGTTAAACCCACTTATCAGTCAATCACCTTTGCATCCCGTCGTTGTGCGGCTGCCACAGGAGCTCTGTACCCCATCCTCTGTCTCGCTGGGAAATATTACTATTCGTAAGCTTAACCGCTGTCGGTCCACGTGCGGAAGGCAGTGTTTGGTGTACGTGCACAGATGATGTGCTAAGCGTACGCTAATCCCACCACCAAACATGAGTACGTTCGACAACGAATGCAATTCGAGCGCGAGTGATATACGGTACTAATCGCGGATCAAAGTAGACCAGGTCCGCCCAGCCATGCGCAGTCCATTCAATTGATTGGTTGTGTAAATAATCCCTTTGCTGAGTTGGTGTACACCAAGTTGAACCGATATAAGTATGACGAATGTGAAATACAGGCCACAGCTTGTTGTTCATGTCTCTGTAATTCTTAGCTATCGTGATACCTCGGTACCTTTTCATAGTGGTATCATGATGGCCGTTGCAGTATCTTACTATACATGGCAGTTTGAAAGATTAGGACGTAAATACTGTAATGACACGAATTCGATATGTATGATAGAACGATGCTTTCACCGTGGTCGTTTCATCAAAAAATTTGCATCCACCAGAAGGTAAGACTGATGATATGGGCATGAGCATGCTGAATCAGAGTGAAAGAGAATGGGATAAAAGTAAGCGGCAACTGAATGACATGGAACGTGATCAATATCATTAAATTCATGAATTGTACGTCAACCGTGGGATTTATGGCAAGGCTTGAATAGATGTCATTATAGCTGTGAAATCTCAATGTGTGAGACGTCGCGACTGACGAGATATAAAGCTGTCATGACGTGAAGCATACTTGCTCGCATACGCGGAAATCTATTGAGCAAAATGTGAGCTAGTGTTTCGTAAGTATACCAGAACGGGCATACATACATGACAGACAGAATAATGAACGACTTGTCACAAATGAAATTACTTGTTTGTCACGCAATGCATTACATAAACGGTAGTATCAATAAAGAGTCTGCAGAATACACTCATTGCAGAATACCCTTAGTCCACTTCATTCGAAGCAGTAGGCGAGTAATGGCCTATACCACATTTTTTATTGCTTCCAGTCGAAAGTTGTGAATTGGTCTAGCTTTGTGAATTTTGAGGTGTTTTGTGTGTATTGTGGATAGGGCTGTAGAGAGAATTTTTTTGTCGACTAAGGTAGGAAATCACTTGCTGAATACCTTAACTATCTTTATTGAATTTCATTGAATTAGCAACTTTAATAAATTTTGCTGGTAACAAAAGCCCACGAGGAATTGGTATACGTAAGTCAATATTTTTACAGTTACATCAATTCATTACGTTGTTGCAGATTTCATTTTATTGAGTGCATTCTAAAAAATGTCTTGCGAAAATTCATGGTTTGACGCCTTCTAGCTCAGTCGGTGTGAAACTACAGACTACACAACTACAGAAAATTTTCTCCAACGGAAATATATGAGCAGGATGAGTTTCGAACATTGAGAAACATGTGAAATTTTTTTCAGCCGTATTCGTGATGTTCAGAAAAATGCTGGTTGATTCGGCATGGACTGACCCATTCCCCAATATTGACATGGCTTGACATGAGTGTATGAAGAAAATCAATGCACGTGGTAACACGAAAATCGTGCCATGCATGCCATGTATGGCAATATTTAGATACCGCGCTCATGGTGTACTCGCCGCGATTTCGTTATGACATCATAATTTGTAAGATTTGACATCAGTGTAAACAGCTCAACGGCAGGTCGTAGCATGAAAACCACGATATTCTTGTCATGTACGATGCGATTTTTATGCCGTGTTTTTTGGTGCTATCAGGAACAAGTTTTAATGTGGGAGATTTCGTATTGTGGAAGAAAAGTTTATCGACTCATTTTCAGATCATATGACTCGAGTCATGACATGCATGATATGCACGGCATGGTTCACATGGCATGGTCTCGAGGTACTCGTGGTCCTTTGCCTTAAATGAATACATATTGAAATAGGTGTGGCATTGCATGGCTAATTTTCCTTCAGTTATTTATTCAAAATGCCTTATTGAATGACATTGAGTAAGGACACCAATATTTTCATAACAACAATACAGACAGGAAGCAAAAGAGCAAAAAAAATCAAACAAAAACATTATAAAGAAGAATGTGTGAAAAAGTTGTACAATACTGAAAGGTCACAAAATCAAGTTATCACGAAACATTTCACAATTACACATAAACACAATGCAATCTTGAGGACCGTTTCAATGTGCAATGGCTCTATGGTCGGATAGAACTTTCGAACTCCGCGGCGTTTCCTCCACAAAAGCGGATGTTTACAGGTTGTCCCACGTAACTTTGGCCAGAGTTTAAAAAAATACCGCAACACGTAATTACGACGCTACTAAATGCATGTTGCTCACCATTACCTGGAGTTAGTCAGACTTTTCTGTGTTCTCAAATACTGTTTAATTGGATCTGTTAGATTAACTAACCTTTGAAGGAACAAAGACGGATAAAAATTTCAATAAGAAAGTCGTAGATCGGTTTGCAAAACGTCCAAAAAGATAGTTTTGAACTTTATGTCTGTTAAGCATTGCTGTTTTTCTGCTAATTACGAATGTCCACGATATACAAAAAATACCACGTGACAAACCCGCTCGCGTGCCAGTGCGCACGATGATTCTAGTGCTCCCTAACATTCCGCATACGAACTACACGCTTCCCTCTTACCGGTTCATGACGGCAATAAGCATAAAAGTGTGGCAGTTTGGGCTAGTTGGTATGACATTACGATAAATGTAGCGCGCTATAACTTGTTCTCGCGCTATAACTATCGTAAGCGATAAGCAGTAACGGCGGTTATCGTTTTTGCGGCCGATAGCAAAACGTGTTCATCGTAAAGCCACCACCACCAATGCGGCCCTGCCGAGACAGCACAATGGGCACATGCTATGGTGGTTCGTAAGTGACACGGACGGTAGGGAGCACTGGAATCATTGTGCGCACTGGCGCACGAGTGGGTTTCTTGCGTGGTATTTTTTAGATGCGGAAGCATCTTATACTCGCGCCTTGTAGTGCGCCGTCCGCGCCGTCCGCACCGCTTCTCGAACATTCGACAGCTGACGCGCGCGCATGCGCCGTCGCGCCGTCGCGCCGTCTCCTCCTTCTTCCACCATCTGTGCATCCCTTCCTCCTCTACACACCGCGCGCGCTTCACTCCTCCACCATCTGTGCACCCTTCCTCCTCTACACACCGCGTTCGACATCTACAATTCTCCTGATTCTCCAGTGAACGCGCAGGCACCGTCGCGCTTCGAGAACATTCAACAGCTGACAGTGGATGCGCCGTCGCACTGTATATATACTCAAGGTCGGCGCTCGCTCGCTCAGTTGCCGCTCGTCGGTTGGTTTGTACGGCGCGTCGACGTCCAAGGTCGCGGTGAAATGAATTCCAACGAATCCACAAACACAATGATCGACGTCCCTTCGACCAGCGCCGCCCTTTCGCATACGTGTGTACGTGTTCACTCATTTAACACCCCTCCTACAACCACGTTAACCAATTTAGCCATCGACCCAAGTAAGTCGCAATTTAACACCCCATTTCACAACCACGTTAACCAACTTAGCCATCGACCCAAGTAAGTCGCACTTTAACACCCCGTTAACCAATTATATGCTCCGCATCCTCCTCAGTGTTCCCCCGAGGGAAGCTGCGGGCATTTTTTTTACTTCGCGGGCATTTGTAATTAGCAGAAAAACACTAATATCTAACAGATATAAAGTTGAAAACGGTCTAATCGGACGTTTTGCAAACCGACCTACAACTTTCTCATTGAAATCTCTTATATACCTTTATTTAATGAAAATTTAGGTAACTAAACGCATCTGAGTAAACAATATTTGAGAACACAAAAAATCTGACTAACTCCAGGCAACGGTGAGAAATATGCATTTGGTCACGTCATAATTACGTGTTCCGGCATATTTTTAAACTCTGGCGCAAGTTAACTGGGACATCCTCTACAACAAGCCTGCTCCAATCGGCGTCCACTAAGGCTTGACGTCATGAGCCGCGGGGCCAGTAACCCCGACTTCTGGGAATAAGTTTACCTTTCATGATATAACGATTCCTATCATGGAAGGTTCAGACACGTTTTTTTAACGCTTTTTCAGCATTCTGAAGCAGCGAGCACTAGCTAATATTTGTGTTGTTACTGTAACCTCATTAGCAGCATTAAAAAAATTACCGGTTAAATATTTGACTGCTTACATCCTAAACTCGCTACACATGACCACATTGACGGCAAAAGTTTAATGAGTTCGCTTTTTTTTTTTCAGCTGATGTTCACCAAATGTACTGAACCGGATTGTTACTGCAAGCACGAACGATGTAACCACTACGGTACCTGTGATACATTTGTCCCGAATGCCATGCAGATCAGACAGTATCATGGCTTACCTGTCAGTTTGCAGTGTGCTGTTGATCGGACACTCCCAGGTACTCTGAGGTGACTCAGGGATACCCTGGGGTGACCCCAGTGTACCCTGCGGTGATCCCGAATCTCCACTTTTCTGCGACTCGTCATCCGTAGACTGTTCTGGGGATGACGCTGCGCAGCTGCGCCGGGATTCCTTCTTTAACTTCATGCGCCTGTTTTGGAACCAGACCTTGACCTGTTGTTGGGACAGGTTCAACGCATTGGCCAGCTGTGCTCGACGTGTGGAGCACAAGTACTTGTTGTAGCGGAACTCGACCTCCATGTGAAACAGCTGTTCCCGCGTGTATACCGTTCTCGGCCGCTTAAAGCCCTCGGATTTGTTGCCTCCTTGTGCAGTGTCACCTGCAGCGACCATAAATGCACCGTCAAGAACACAGAGCCAGTCGAAAGAATCACACATCCAGCACAGATTACATTGACAAATCTGCCAACCTCGAATATCGGGAGAAAAGATAAAGAGGGGGAGGCACAGAGGGAAGCATGTTCTTTCACAGCTTTTCAAGGTCTTAGTGATGGTTTTAGACTTCAGCAATGACACTGCGGCTTGCAATCATACTGTGCCTATATGCATGCGTAACCTCCTCTGACACATGATGATGGCTTTTTGCTCCGTGTGGACCTTTACGCACTCTTGTTGCATGATCGCATTTGTAGCCCGCACAGCTGTCGGGGGCACAAAAAAGAGAGACAAACGAGCGCTCGTTCGTCTTTCCTTTGTGTTTCCGTCAATTGTGCGTACTATACAAACTTAACCAGGAGTACTTACGAACTCTGCCTAGCTATGAATTTTTTCTGCGTTACAATAATGTACTGCCGCAAACAAGCGTATCCCACGCAATCAAAAACGTTGAGAAGCAATGTTCTTAGCAGTTATTTGTTTTCTGATGATGGTGGCACTAGTGTCTGTTTGTGGGAGATTTATATCTGTGACCGTACAATTGGTAGGACTGCTCGAAATTCGGGAGTCTCCCGTCCAATGCGGGATACTTGGCAGATATACACTGAGTCATTCCGCAAGCTGTATCATCAGACGAAAAAGAGCTTGAAGGTGATATTGGGAAGACCAAGGACGTAATGGAGCCTTGCGACGCAAATTAGGCCCGTCGTTTTGATAGCTTCTTCTGGAACTGGAATACACAGACATCGTCGCTCAATTGACAAGGCGAAAAATGAAGCAGTTATAATTATATTTCAACAAAAAAAAAAACAGAATATTTTCGAACCAGAGCGACACGCAGGGATATTTTGGGAATCGGAAGTGCCGTTTAATCACGTGGGAGTGACGTCATTCACCACGCGTTTCGACTAGCTCGACGCGAGAAATCGCATCTAATATTCATAGGATTCCAGCCATGCCACAATATATTGTGCGCTAAAAGTTGTGCAAGCCCTCTTTGTACTTTGCGAAATACTCGTAGTGTAGTAATATCGCTTTTAAATAAGAAAATTTCGAACCAACTCCAAAACGAAGCCAAAGGCGCTAAACAACTGCCACCGCGAAGCGAGTCTTCCGGAATGTAGCGCGTGGTGATTGCAACCAGCCTTTGATGTCAGTGGGATAGTAAAATGCGAAAGGGGACATTTTTTTCATCGCCTCTTGAGTATTGAAGATAAAATACTAAAAACATCCGTTGCCGTGCACCAATTTCAATACTTCTTGTTACGTTTATCTCAGTACTACGCACACTCCAGCGCTGCAGAACTCTGACGGGAAAAAAAAACCTTCTAGCCCAAAATGCGCTAACCTGCAATTAACCCGAAGCATTGTTACCAACTTGTGCTGATGCGCTGATGACGATTGATCGCACCGGTGACGATGACGACGTAGACAACACCACCACGTTTTGTTTGTCTGCAAACGCCGTTTTCACTCCTTTGTGTCTCACAGTTGCGGAGCTGTTTGCTCGACGTGCTCCAGGAATCGTCCGCATTGAGCGAAATGCGGCCAAGTATGACCGAACGGGCGCAGTTAGGTGCCATTAAAGAACTCTTAGACTAGCACAGGGTAAAGTTTTAACTTAAAGAAAGAAAAAAAACAGCATTTACTTACAGAACTTTTTTCCTTACTGTCCGTACAGCAAGTTCTATTTCGAAAACGAGCCCTTGAGTATAATACACTTCTTTCCCTTACTCGTTAACGAGGGTCTCTTACTGGCAGACTTGGTGCTCTAGGTTGTCTACGAGGGACTGTTGGTCAGCTGGCAGCCCTTCATAAGTTCACGTGTTACGCGACGCCACACAGGCTCATAAAAGAGTGTGCCTCACTCGCGGTCATGGCTACTGGTGGAGCTGACAGACACTCCCACGTTTAAAGTCACAGATATGCCCAATAAAGTGGCTGGGAGGATAGCCGCCGTGGTAGTTCAGTGGTAGAGCATCGACCGCACTGTTCGATGGTCGCTGGTGCGGTTCCTATTCACGTTTTTTTTTTTTTGCTTCACAATTACATTGCGACTCGGTCTAATAACTTCCGCTATACTTTCCTTGGCATTATTGGCACGGTTAGGTACTTTAGACCCAACTCTCAGTCTTCGAATTCCTCCGGAATTACGCCGACGAGACGCTACTATGCTGTGCAGATTATGGTTGGGCGTCGCATTTACCAATGCGTACGCGTTCCGCGTAGAAATGGCTGACACTGCTGCATGCGACCATTGTGGCAGTGATGAAACAACTTGGCACATTCTGTGTGAATGCCCACAATACTGCTCGCAGAGACAGTCACTCTGCAATGCACTACACGAACTGGACAACCAGCCTCTTTCAGAAGAAAGACTCCTGTGCTGCCGACAGGACTTTATGTCGCAGAAGAAGGCTGTGAAGGCGCTCATGCGTTTCTTGCGTTCAACCGGCCTGTCCAAACGACTGTGATCGGAACTCCTTGAATTTGTGCACATGTGTTTTTTTTTTCTAATTTATTTTATACCTCTCTATATCTATCCTCTTTCCGACCCTTTTTCCCACCCCCATACAGGGTAGCACACCAGTTCGTCTAAGTTACCCTTACTGTCTCTTCCTTTTAATTATTTCTCTCTCTCTCTCTCTTGTCTCGTAAATTCCATTTTATATTTTTATATATATATTAACTGTTCTTGCAAACTGCGCATATTCGTGGCACATCCCACATATCAAACAATATTCGTGACACGAGGCCGTCGACTTGACGCCTGCCGGTGCCTTCGTCATCGCTGTCCACATATCTTCATTCATTGCATCATGATCGCATGTGATGCGAGTGCCGGTCAACGAAGCCTGAGAAAGAGACGCATTTTGCCGCATTCTTTCGATGAACGAAATACAAAATAGCAGACACTGAAGTGCGCAGCAACACCACGTATTATAGTTACGGCTAGCAGTTATTGCAAATACGCGTTGCGTCCGAACAGTATATTTTGCCAATGATTTTACTCGGCCCTTTTGGGTTGCGTGTGAATGCACGAATTTGCGGGACTGAAACACACACGTGAAGTGCAAACGTACAAGTTGTATTTCGAAATGCGCGTGACCTTTCATACACATGCCAAAAACTCTGCCCATGTATCGTGCTTTCGAATGACATGTGGGCACTACTACTCCGATACGCCATCTCTTTTGCAGACAGAACAATGGGTGGCTCACTGATTATTTCTTTCTTCAATCATGTCGTTTCATTCTAGCTTTTAGCTAGGATGGTGCAGTGTTCAAACATTCGTCTGCACCGGCAATACCTGCGGTGGATTGCCAACCAGTCACGTGCTATATTCTTAACATTATTAGCGTGCTCACGTAGCCTATTGGTAATACCACTGGATGATTGTCCTATGTCAAACTTTGTTCACTGTCCGTACAGCAACTACATCAGCTATGCTTGTGTCTTCGCTTCTGCGAAGCAAACCAGCAGAAAAAAAATAAAACACATCAGCTTCACTGCATTGACATTCCATTTCTTCTCATTTCTCTCCATCTGGGTCACTTAACATTCAACGGTGATTAACCGCTCTACCTCAGCAGCGAACACTAGGTACGCATGAGTGAGGAGAATGGGAAAAATTGCAGGCACCTTTCTCCTCTCTCTCTTAAAGCCCGCGTGCGTCATGAACGAGCAGAGCGGAGAACTAAAATCATTACGGAGCAAAAGGGCTTTGGTACCTATTGCTTATTCAGGCGGGATTGCTTAATTATGCAGCTCCATTCAAGGGCTCAAAGCAGGCTCGGCACAGCGCCCTCTTCGAGATTCTCGTGTTTCCTTTAAGACGCGCGTGTCAGCGGAAGGTCCTCACTGGTGTACTTCTCCGAATTCGAAACTTCGCCACGCGAGGCTCTAATCGTTGGCCGTCTGATTAAGATGGTCGCTGAGAAGCTGTTGAGCCGTGGAAAGAGAAACGCTCTCAGTGGATACGTGTGTTGAAGCTCCTCGCTAATTGGCAGGCCGTCTTCGAGCTAACGTCTCCATAAATCTTTCTCTTGACTTTTTCCCGTTTTATCGCTGGCTTTGTTTCACTTTCGTTTCGCCACACCTTTCGCAGGCTCGTCTCTCAAGCTCTGTGTTCATCTTTTCTATGTTCCTCCTGAACTTTTCTGCTCTCCTCAGTGATGTTATAAAAACTTGTGTCAGCTTCGCAAAGGGGCTCCCTCGTTCCTTTCAAATGACAGTTTTGCTTTTGCTATCCGATTTCGTTTCTGCCGTTCGCTTTGAGCCTGTTTGCACGACGCTGCCTCGCTCTTGCTTCAGAAATGCTGTCACAGTTCCCTTTCTCTCTCACTCTCTCTCACTTTGTGATGCGAGATTCGCTGCCTATGTCTCAACATTGCCCTTTCTTTTTCCAAATCTCCTTCTCTCTCATTCTCATTTTTGTTCTCTGAAACCCCCGAGTGCCTTGTACAGTCGCTTGGCGCCGTGTGTAACAGGGAAACGCCATTATGCCGTGTGCGTTTCGGTGTGCTCTGCGCCCACCGTGGCCGGCATCTCGCGAGACGTATTGCGCGGGGAGCAACTCATTTCGTACAAGAAAGTTTAATTAGAAAACACTTTCGCTATATGGTTCGCGACTACGCGATTAAACGCTTCCCTGTCCTCCCGGGAATCGAGGAACATTGAAACGAGTGCGGGTATCCTGGGCCGTTCAGCAACGTTCGTATCGTATTGCCACAAGTGAAAAGCGTTGTTCTGCTACATTGTTTCTTTCATCGCACATATTCGCACACAGCGACCTCTCAGAAAAAAAAAATATTAGGTGGTTCCGGGTGCGTCGCTATTTAAAGAGGCAGCGTTGCTATAATTTTAGAGCACATTCTGCTTCTTAAGCGATTCATTCAATTCGTAACCATGTGCACTCATAAATTCATGAAGGGTAATTTTCTTATTCTGAACTTATGCCCCATAAATTAATCACACTATTTTCCATGCGAGCACATCCTGAAGAAACGCGACAAAATGTTTTCTGTGTCGTACGAACACTAATTTCGTGTTTGTTACTTGTTTCGTAAAAACAGATAACCTAATATAGTAGGAGTACTCTTCAAGAAAGTTCTGTCGACACTACTTGTAACTATGGCTCACGTGTCGCGCGTTGAATCGCTGCAGTTTTACGCTTGTGTCAAAGTCGTGCGTACATATGTTAAAGGGTGCCATGTTAATACGTAATAGTATTAGCGCTAGCCAATGGCTGTGGGTAATTCAGAAGAGCCAGCCAGTGGTGGCGCGCAAAAGTTTACCGAGTAGGCTATAGGTCCTGTGTTCAAGTCGACCGGCGTTGCAAATGGGGGGTTCCTCCGTATTTCTTTATTTTCGAGTGAAGTATAGGACGACTGCCAGGATGAAGTTTTATCGCCCTGTCACAACGGCGAAGTACGTAAACACGAACAGCCGAACAAAAAGAATACATTAACGCCGCATCCCAGCGGCGAGTTAATAGTCGAGAGTGCTGCAAGCACTGCTGGGCCCAACGTCAAGCAGTGCAGAGCACCCATTTACTCCGGCATCCACCGAAACGAAGTTCCTCCTCCAGACAACCGCATTACTTGGCGCGCGTACGTTGAGAGCACTTGCTCCGCGAGCATATTTTCAGTTAATTCGATTACCTAAAGCTCACCGCTCAGACCGTCGTGGCATGCAGTCTCCGGCGCCACCGATCCTGTACCCTTTTTTCATCCAGCAAAAAACGAAAAAAGTACCGCCGTTGGCAACCACGCTTATATACTGTCCGCTTCGTGAGGACACGCGAAACCGTCGAGAAAGCCAGGCCGACGGGTTGTGTGAGTCACACAGACAACAACAGCAAGATGTGCAGCTGCAGTTTCCGAAGGACGCGGACCAGGCATCAACGCCCGACTTGACAGAGACTGGTTGTCGAGGAGCCGCTGTCTCGGGTCTCTCTAGCGATGAAAGCCGGCTCAAGGGAAGCGTGTAATACCAGCACAGCACGCCAGCCGACAACATCTACTCGCCAACAGAAGCCCATGCGCGCGTATACAGATGCGAAGTGTGCGACTGGCGTACAAACGCCAGTAGCTGCAGCAAGCTATGGGCCGGAGTATTGGGGACATGCGAAGGGGATGTGTGTGTCCCTTTAATTCCATTTCCCAGCGCGAATTTATCTTCTGGCGTGCTTGCGGCAGCAACGCCGCCTAGCGGTTGTCCTTCCGCAGCGGCGCTCCTAATCTTCTTGAAGAGGGCTCGCTTTGTTTTCATTAGGCCTCCGCGAATAAATCCTAGCTCTCGTTCGCTGTCTGCATTCGTGGTATCGGGTAGTAGGCCTGCTGTATAGTCTAGCACGGCGCCCACGCAAACGTACATACGTACATTGCTGATGTGGAAGTCAGACTCACGAGCTCTCATCTCTGACTGATCTGCTTTCTGAAAGAGTCATTGAACGTGAGAGGAAAGGCGAGGGGTTTTAGCGGCCAGTATGAATAATTACTTCTGCCCAGTAGCAGCAAGGTTTGGTGGCCTCTCAATTGATGTAGAGTGATTTCTGGGAGTGAAACACTGTCAGATGCCCTTCGTTGCGTTACGGATTGTAGTCACTTTCCCAGACAGGTGTTTCTTTGTCAATAAGACCGTTATTTATCCTAATAAATCTTCTGGGCGGAAAGATGGTGAATGGTCGCGTTCTGTTGTAATGTGCTCGGTCAAGCGCACATGTCCACGCCGTGTCATATTGACGCAAGGTAAGCTGGCAACTATAGGGGCCAGGCTCTAGAAAAAGGACAATGAAATAGTTTCGTGTGCGCGCGCTTTGGTGTTCGCCCTTTGTGCCGAGAGTAAACGACCCTGTTTTGTATCCGCGTCCCTGTGTGTTCTGGTGCCTGTTTGCTAGCTTCGTGACAATATTACTATATTTTTTGGAGATATTCATTGTAGGCATGTCGTCATTATTTATATTAGTGAGTTTCTTTACTTCGTCAATTAAGGACATTTCAGTGGGTCGCATGGTGAGAACTTGTTTGTATCATGGTATCAAAAATGTTGGCATCACATCGTTGAACTTGACGTGTGAAATGGCAAAGAAATGAGCAAATACCATTGTCCTGGGGGGGGGGGGGGGCAAGCGAAGAGCACGCACAGGCGGAACGAGTGGTTCCTGAAAAATTTTCACAGGTCTCCTACTCGGAAAAAAAATATTGAGTTAAATTGAGTTAGATGGTGCATGTTAATATATGCATGTTAGAATGTATATAGATGCTGCATATATATATATATATATATATATATATATATATATATATATATATATATATATATATATATATATATATATATATATATATATATATATATATATATATATATATATGGGGGGTGGGGGTGGGGGGTGTAATAGATAGATAGATAGATAGATAGATAGATAGATAGATAGATAGATAGATAGATAGATAGAAATACTGTACAAAGCATCGCTGGAACTGTTTGCCGAAATAATCTAAAGCATAAAAAAGAGTACAGAATGTCATCTATCCGGAAGTGTACGGGCGTGGAACCAGGCACCCCTGTCGAGGTTCTTACCAGAGTGCTCTTTCAAGCTTTGAGTGCTTCACGTATGCGAAACGAAAATGTTTCTTCTCTGCTGTATCCGCACATACCGGGCATCGTTGGCGCTTTTGGGATTCCGGGCAGCTACTTCACCGGTAATTAAGCACGGGGCGAAAGATTAATGCGTCATTTGCAGAAGGAAGCCCCGTCTCGGCTGCACCGGGACACGCCGAAAGAAAGAACGAGCGAGCAGCGGTCATACGGAATATGTAACGCTCGACGTGCAAAGTCCGGGCAGAACAAAGGTAAAGCTTCCGGCTCCACTATGCAGCAGCTGAAGCCAACGCGAGGATAGCGAAGCTCCCGGTCGGGGGACCTAAAGCTTCTTTCGCCACGCTGCATTCCACAGAGACTGGTCGTTCCGGCTTGTTTACCTCGTTAAAGTCATTTTTTTGAGGAGCCTTATCTCTCTATCTCTCGCTCCTTTGGTGTGTGCGCTTTGTTTTTGCATTATTTTTTTATTAATTCGTTGCTCCTCCATCGACGACCGTGTATGTGCGCATTCTGGAGGTAACGCCAGGGATGTAGAATGGTGATTGAGATTGGGGGACTGAAGACATGGGGGAGGGGAAAGGAGGCCGCAGTGAACAAGACTCACGGTTACGAACGGGTTATTGAACGAATGGGCTAACGCTGGCAAAGAAGTTACGTTCTCGTTGGTGAACACGTATTCCTTAGGCAGCACAATATTACGCAGCCGAGTAATAACTGAACACCTTTCACTATATTGTTACCAAGCTTATTCAAATCGATCCCCGGTGATCGACGCCTTGGATCGCCGATTTTGGTATGTGGAATTCGTTTCTCGTTCACCCAGGCCTTTTTAGTAGTTAGTCCGGCTTGTCAACGTTCAGAATAATTTTGAGTCTGGACGTTTTAGCCCATCGTGAATTTTGACAGACGTTTGCGCGAACCAATATGATGAGTTGTTAGAAAAATGCACTTGGCTGACGAGTTTCACAGAAGTGCGTGTCTCGCATGGTTATGCTGCAGTACCATCGGAGTTCTGCATTCAAAAGTGCCTTTGCAAGTCAATCATCAAGTTAAGGGGTCACATTCACGATCTGACAGTGTTGACGAGTAAAAATTGCCAAAAGTTTATGCCATCCATTCATTAAATAGTTGTTTCAGAGAGCAAGGAAAGATTTATTTCACAAAAAAATATTGCCGAAGGTCCACCGCATGTACAAAGTGTGGAGGAAGCCTTCTCAACCAGTTTCCAGTAGCTTTGGTTTCACTTGCATTGTTATATCAGACACAGGACTGCATTTAGTGTCACTAATCGATCCTATGACCATGGTGTCAAGCGAGCATGGGCTGCAAAAAGGAAAAATAAAACACGCGCCAATCGAAAATGTCTTGCAACCACATCTGAATTGAGTGAAGACGAGCTTAGAGCACGAACATGACACCACCTTTTATGGCCGTGATGTTTTGCGTCCACCCTAAGACATCTGCATGCAGTTCATATGTTTGTTTTGTTTACGGCCTCAATATCTTCTCCGCCGTAAGTGCGTAGCTGCTAACCATCGTGCCCAATCTTAAGGCTACGCTACTCTGGTTACGTGCGATCTCCACGCGTCTCTGGGGTGCGGCGTGCTGGCGCCGGCTGTAGAGCTTATTCCCACGGCAAGAAATCCACCGGAGCACATATTGGCTTTCACCACGGAGCAGAACGAAACGTTTTTGAACTGCGAGATATTGTTCCTTTCGTTAATACCATGTGCAACTGGGCAAGGAAAAGGATTCGATGCATGCATATATTGAAACGCCAACTTATGCGGAGTGAGGTGGCCCATGGAAATAGATCACGCAGAAGGAACATTTGATTGTACACCTGTTCATGTATCCACAAATGCCGGAACAAACAAAAAATTGTGACGCATGCATGATATCACTGATCACAAATACGTGAGAGAAATCCTCAAAAATAATCTGCTCATTTTTTAGAGGGTTCGATATATAGGCTATGTTTTTACAATTTTCGTTTTAATTTTATTCACTCCCGAATTCTAGTCTCTTCTTTCTGCACAATGAATTAAGTCGAAGACCATCGTGTTTGTGTCATTTTGTCTTTGTGTCTCAATGTCATTTTTCTTGTGGTTTTCCTGTGTTTCTTGAGCACTGAAAACGCATTAAAGATCATTATTACAAAGAGCTCAGCTAACTGCTTTGAGTGGTACTGAAGATTTTTCACATTACTCATAATAAAGCTACTTAAACCATTTATGACAACACTGGTAGGCCATGCAGCATTGGCAAGTATTGCTGCTATTGTTCAAGCAAAATTAGTGCCTTAAGGGTGCACGTTAAAGAACCACTGGTGGTCAGAATTTTCGCAGCCTTCCAATATGGCGTGTCTGATAATTATATGGTGGTATTGGGACGTTAAATCCCACATATCAATCCATCAATCATCGGCCTTGTAAGCGTTGTAGGCCAGCTACAAGTACCATACAAGGAAACATGGTAGAAAGGGACTGCAGTCTGTCGGCAACTGCCCATTTGATATAGTTGTACTTTCTCATAATGCATCACATATGTACCACCACCAGCCACCATGCACGTTAAACGCAATGCGCTTTCTTTTTAATCCAATAGTGCGAACCTCGCACAGGTTTGAGAAGGGTGAGTAAAAAGATAAAAATAAATCCAGTGCGATGTTAAAAAAATTTCATAGTATCCAAAAGTGGTGAAAGGCATTCACACTGATCAACTACAGCGTGATGAAAAAAATATTGAACCCTGAACAAATCTGTCCAACATGTCAGCGAACTAGGATGATGGTGGTGCATATGCATTTATTTTTAGGACGATAGATAGAATCACTGTTAATTGCTAGGTGTAGACTCAAAAGCAAGAACCCGATTTTGATGTTTAAAGCAAGGTTACAACGCCCAGTTTTTCGAAGTTCACACTAGGAAAAAAAAAAGGAACAGTACATTACGATTACCAACCCAGTTTACAGCATCGTTACGTTTTATTGATTTATTCCCTCTATTATGTGTCACGTGACTTACGTTACGACTAGCCCTTACTACTACTACGAAAACGGCACCGATCAGACTAAGACAGCGTTGCTGTTAAACGACTTTCCTACATCTCCCCAGAGTACTTTGTGTTCCCAGTACGCTTTTCCGCAGTGCTTACGCATAGCTCAGGTAAACGTGACGCGACATAGAAAAAAAGAACCGGAAACCTGTCGTTGTTCCGTGTCAACGGGATTTCGCGACCTGCGTAAAAGCAACACAGTGACTGCTCCTTTAGAAACACAGTACATACGTGGACTCTTCGAGGCACGGCCAAGGAACACCGGCGAAGCCAATGGCTCGCGATGGAAGACTAAGTGGCCCGTTGAGCGATTTGCCGCCCGATGCTGCGGCTCGAGAGATGGATGAAGCACAGCCGGTGACGGATGGCCTCGTGGAGCCACAGGCCAGCTTGGATACACTTTCTCCTCGCCCCATTCGGTATCCTTCATTTTTGCCTTCATATATATAGACATACATGTGTGCCTCCGCGCTTTTAATGTTGGCGCTACGTCAAAACGTGGCGGGTGTCCCCTTTCCATGTGTATGACGTTGCCCTCCTTTTTCTATATACGTCGGCACTCCTACGGCATAGGTGTATATCAATGTGACGACGTCTTCTCGTCTAAGGCGCGCGCTCAGTCTTCTGATTGAGAGTAGCTGCCGCGGCTGGCGTTGCCACTCAGTGCGGAAAAGTTGCCGACGATTACACTGACAAAACGCCAGAGCGTTTATCGGTCGTGCGTGTCACAACACGCACTTGTGGTATAGGATGGAGCAAATCGCTGTTTTGGTGACAGGCTCTGCACTTTCGTTTTGCAAGTATTTATTTGTCATTTGCAAATACTTGTCACGTAGTTCAGAAATAGAACTCTCCGATAACGTGATTGCATTTCCGTGTTGTTGTTTTTTTCAGACACTCTTGACTTTCAGGCATTATACTTATTCATTTGTTTTCTGGCTGACAAAAGTATTCCGGGTGCAACTTACAATGTGATGAAACAAATGGTTTTGTGATAAAATGAAACAATTTGTTATTTTTATGGCTCCCAAAATTATTATATATAGTATCCGTGTTCGCATAACTTGCAATTATTGACTAAGTTCTCGCAGACTGTATATTCAGTGTACACCCAGACGCCCATATTTTCATTTTGACGTGCAACCACGCAAGGACTTTCATATCACCAAAGACAGATCTATATTTATTTTTAGGGGGTACATCTGCACATTTTTTATTACTATTCTGTGTTTCAAAACAAGGACAGCAGGGAAAATATGGAAGCCTGCAATGAAACGAAAAATGCGAAGAAGTGAAGTGCATCTGAGTAGATTTTTCGACAAGGTGACTTGTCTTTTGCAAGGCTATAACTGTGCCGCCCTTGACGAAGAAAAGTTTCGTTGTCGAAGCGTCGGCTAGGGCGCACATCCCCTGTTTACCGATTATCTTAGTGCGGCGTCATCGCACTGCTTCGATTCTGCCATCAATAGTACACATATAGTATAAATATATGCAGGTCCCGTCAAAGCAGCTACACGCTTCAATTCAACATTGTAAGGCGTCGCAAATAGAAGATTCATCGTGGTTACATCTCTTACGCTGTCCCGCGAAGGAAGATACATTTCGTTTCGAGGTTTCGCTAGACGTCACGAATGTTAAAAACTTATAGGCTGATCAAAGTACTCAGAAGCCACGACGTGGTACTCAAGTCAACGTATATGGGCCATCAGCGTACCGAAAGTTACGGGGCCACAGTATGATGAGATGACATCACACCATGTCACTTGGTCTAGAGGGAAAATCAATGATACCGGAAGAGGGGCATCACCACGTGGTGTAGAGAAGCTGCAAGGGGTGATTGGCTGATTGATTGATATGTGGAGTTAAGCATCCCAAAACCACCATATGATTATGAGAGACGCCATAGTGGAGGGTTCCGAAAATTTCGACCACCTGGTGTTCTTCAACGTGCACCCAAATCTGAGCACACGGCCCTAGAGTGTTTTCGCCTCCATCGAATCCAACGGATGGCAAAAGCGGATAGTGTAACCAACGTGGAAGAAAAAAATTGATTTCACTCTCAAGTTGTATTAGGCAAGAATGCACAAGTGAATTTGCCACTGAGTTCTTGCTTCAGTTTTCAAAGCAATAAAGACGTATAATAACAGTTTCAACATTATATCCTAAAATTTGCTATTTCCACTTTTCCTTATAGTGTTCGCTGTTGGCGGAGTTTTTTGTCTTCCAGCGGTTTTTCTAACATAGGAGCAAGATTGCCGGTAAACAGACCATGCCACGAGTACTTAACATCAAACGAAATTTACGCCTGCGTAGGTGTGAAAACTTATAAGCCACACCAATAAAAACACCTGGCTGATACTCTCTCATAAAATCTGTAATAGCAATCGCTAAGAAAAGCCAAGATTCTTTTTTGCAAGTCACTTCATTTCAAGCTGTACCTTATGGCGCGAAAAGTGGTATAAATGAATTTCCTCGCTTTCACTGCCCAATTACCGTATCACAAGTTTCCACAATTATTCGAGCTTGATTTGAAGGCTATCACACCATATTTGACTAAAAACTACAACAGCCCACGTAGTTTAGTACTTTTTCAAGGAGAGAGGGGGCATCAGGCAAGCTTTACTGACCCTTTTTGCTGTTCTTTAAAGATCCAGTCAACAGGCTTTAACTTTTCTTATACCTCCAAAACAATCTCGGCAAGTCGCAGACTGGACCGCAGCGGTCACGTTTTCTCAGTACTACAGCGCCTTCGCCGCGCAGAGCCTCCATTTTGGAAAACAAAAAACGAACAAAAAATTGGTAGATACAACTTGCCAAGCACAAATGAAGAAGGTTGAAGTGTCACATTAAAATCAGCACAACGTTACTAGGCGGAAGTAAATGGTGCCTACATGACTTCTTTGTCATGAGTATCATGTTTGCGCCTGGTATTTGTGCTCGTCGTCCATTCTCGTCACGCAATACCAAATTTGGTACATATGAAGCTAGTGAATGGCCGCGAGCATAGTATGGACGTAGCATGTAGTCATGTTTGACATGACACACATGCCATGACTTTATGCTTGCACTAGTGATATACCTTCGTCATCCATTCACGTCACGTAGCATCGAATTTGGTATATGTGAAGCTACCTAAATGGCCGCGAGCGCACTATGAGCGTAGCATGTAGTCATGTTCTTACATGCCACGCATATCACGATTATAATGTTTGCATTAGTAATATACCTTCATCATCCATTCACGTGACGTAATACGAAATATGGTATGTGTGAGGCTAGCGAGACGACCGCGAGCGCATCATGAGCGTGACATGTAGTCATGTTCTCACATGACACGCATGCCATAATTCTGATGTTAGGGTCTGTCGCTTGTGTTCGCCATGCAGTGATGTCATACCGTGCCAGTTTTGCATCATATCATGTAAATAAAACCACCGCAAGAGCAGCAAGATCATAACATGTAAATCATGACACTTATGACATACATATCATGAATTTCATGTTATGACTAGTCAGTTATGTTCATCATACCGTCATGTTCTATCATACTAAGTTTGGTATCGATACCATTATCGAAACGGTCAGGAGAGCTAAAAGTCGTAGGCGCAGGGACAGACAGACAGACAGACAGACAGACAGACAGACAGACAGATAGACAGACAGATAGACAGACAGACAGATAGATAGATAGATAGATAGATAGATAGATAGATAGATAGATAGATAGATAGATAGATAGATAGATAGATAGATAGATAGATAGATAGATAGATAGATAGATAGATAGATAGATAGATAGATAGATAATGGTCGAAGTCCCCGAAGTTCGCTATGAAATGCTTCGCATTTAAAAAAAAATGAGGCGGTAGGGAGCAAAGCAAGCACAAATTCTGTGCACACTGTAGATCGCCAATATTCCCTTCGCTGGCATACATCGATCTCGCGACATGAAATTCCTGAGATGTCCTACTATGCACCCAACCTATGTGATTTCTGTGCGGCAAAGATAGTGAAAATTATTGGATATATATAACCAGGTTGCGCACCATACTAACCACTTGTGCGTTGCATAGAATTTCATCAACCGGAGACGTCATGCATACGTAGTTTTCTTGCGACGTCACAAGCAGGTTCCCTGCGCTGGTGGTGCTATAAGATGCCGGCAACCGCAACTCATTGTAGAGTGGAATTGGAGAGAAGGACACAGTCGTTCAATCCCAGCGTTCTTTTGAGCTCTCCCTACTTTCCCAGGCACTGCGCCGTGCTCCCGACCGGGTTGCAGAAATTAGGTGCCTTTTCTCATCTTCTAACCACTACCACCACCACTTTCCTATGTTCGTAAGCCGCGCCAAAGAGAAACTCTGGGGTACCGGCACTAGTCTAATGTCACCGTTTCTTGCACCATGCGTTTGAGTGAGTTCACGCGGCATCCCAACTAGCTGGGGTCCTCAGATAGTGGCCATGATGACGTCAATGCAAAATATGTACAAGGAACAAGGCTACATACTGAACTCTACAGAAATTACAGAGAGAAATCAAGAAAGGCAACCATTCCAGTAATCATAACCGTAAAAACAAACCGCCATGGGAAAACACAGAAGGCAACAGACAAATCTTCCCGCAGCAGAAGTACGCTAGCGCTCCTCGTTTTCCGCTCTTTGTGCTTTAGCCGCTCCCAGCTCCAAGCTAACCGTCCGAACGATAGGGTTCTCGCTAACAATGCGTAGCCTGACAGGCAACAACGAGGCCTGACAACCCCGCAGTAATTTTCGAAGAAGCTTGTGTGGGGTTGGGGTGCCTCTTGGCACAACCACAGAGGAAGGAGAATTGGTACCATCACAGGAAACCGTATTTCCGTAATTTGCCAAGGCTACAGTCCGCTTGCGCTCAAGCCAAGTGAACAAAAGCTACAACCATGGCCCTATCGCAGAGAGGGAGATTTTTTTTTAGGTAAAGTCCTCAGCTTTTTCACTTTTACGAAAGTAGCGACCACTGCCTTCTCTCCCGGCCTTCTCTTACGCGTAGTCGGCGTCTCCGGCCATGGTATTCCTAACGTATAGATGATTGACAAAGCCACGAACGTTGGTACATTAGCCACGCACCTTTCAGCGGACAATATGCAAACACCTCGCTTTTTAATCCTGCTAATACACCGTCATTAGTTTGCAAGGGACGGGTAAGGGAGGCACTGGAAAAGCGTTAGGAAGAACATAACTACCGAAAACGAGCGTTACAACATCATATTCACCGGCGGTGTTTCAATTATTATCGCTACTTAACAACAAAGTGAAAAAAAAAAACTACAGGTCAGTTTGAGATTCTGAAAGATCAATTTATTTAACTCACAACATTGCAAGACTCAGCAGTCAATGCATGGCAACGAAGCACAACAAGTGCTCCGCGTGCACTCCAGCTAGCGGTAGAGCCACGTGGTAAACAGCTGCCTGTACTGCCTCGTAAACGTCAAAAAAAGACGAGTGGTAAGGTCGGCTAACAGAAACGGTCGATAGGGCAGGCGCAGGCCCCGGAGGCGACCTTTCAACCACCGTTCACTAACGTTCACACACTTACAAATGGGGGCCAAGATCGGGTTTCGGTCTCTTCATCGCCGTTCCTAGCGCCTCGCTAATGGATGTCGGGAGCACCGTTAAGTGGCCTCGTATATTTATCAGCACCCCCGTTGTGTGCGCGCACGGGTGAGGGGAGGACTTAAGATGGGGCAGTACGCCGAAGAGCGCGTGTATCCTGTTTGCACGGTTGTAAAGGAGAAAGACGACAAGAGGAGGCGGCGCTGACGAAATTTATGTACCGAGCCCGCGTAAGGAGCCAGGCAAACAAGCGGCAGTGGGAGGTCGCAGTTTGTATACTTCAGAAATGGTTCTTACCTGCAGGGTGACGGGAGCACTCTTCAGCGGACTCGGACCGACGCTGCAGCATCCACGGAAACACTGGTGTCGTCGACCCGTGGGGGTTCGCCGAAGCTGTGGGAGGTGTCCCGACGTTGCAGTTCAGCGAGTACGGTGCACTGTCGTCGTTGCTCCCGGCGTATCCGACAACCTGGCACTCACCGCCACTGCTGAGGTGGCTCTGGACGTACGTTTGCAGCTTCTGCTCGCTCGCCAGAGTCCAGCCCAGCACCGGCACGGGCTCTTGGAACAGCGTCTCGAACTTGACAGGAGCGCGCACAGAACTGTTTGGACGACTGTTGCTGCGTAAACGCCTGCTGCTGTTCATTCCGAACAACAGGCGTTGATGGCGCTACCGCGGCGGCAGACGGGTGACCGTAAGTGGTCGAAGCTGCCTGAACGAAGTTCGTTTGAGCGTCATTCACGAAGTCGTTCGGGTTCGCGCTGCAATTCGTAAACGCGCGCACCTGTGGGTCGTAGAAATATCCATCCTGGTGCGTAGGAGCCGAAGCGTCGGCGTATCCGTGCGCGGCATTTTGCGTCGTCTGCCAGGCTGCGCCGCGATATGCCATCGAGAAACCGCCCGACATCGAATCGGCACCGGTAACCGAAGTGTCAGCGCAAGCCAACCCTTTCTTTCGGGACGGAATATTTTCCGACCACCGCCGCCAGCGTGCGTGCAAACGTGTTCACTCAACCGTGTCGAGTGGGCGACGAGCACCCCCTTTTTCAAGTCGAGAAGGGGATGTCACGTGAGTGCTGCCCAGCGGCCAATAGAGTAGCCACTGCAAAACATGAATGACCGTAGCGGCTTTTACTCTAAGCGGACGGGGGGTGGAGGAGGCAGGAAAGAGGCGCTGGTGGTTGACCGGTTTGTTGTGGGAACACACACAAGATGGGGGAGTCAAAAGCTGCTAGATTTAACGTGGGGTTGTTAGGAGAGGCAGTCGTGGCTCGGTGAGGACGTTCTGGTTAAAACTGCGGCCCTTTCCTTATCTGCAAGGTTGCTTCAGAGTAGTGTCGGTGTTTTTCAAGTCTACGTGGCCACCGGTTCCTTTTGTTGTTGACCTCAAAGCAAGAGCCGTAGTAGCCGCAGACGACGCGTTTTCTCACGACTCCGTGGCGCCATGGCGCCACGTGTTTAGTTCGTGAAAAAAATACTAAAAAAATAAAAAAATGAAAAAGTCTTCAGTCTTAGAGCCGTTCTTCCACGTCAAGGACGGGAAAATTTGCAGTCGCCTGTGAGATGTTCTTTATAAGTTCGAAGCCACCTTTCCACGTCTTTCTGTTGGTGTAAAAGGTGTTGACATTATACAAGCACAACAAACGACACTGTTTAAAAGGAAGCGCTCAGCGGCATAGTCGTCATTCCGGAACATGTGCTACATCGAGGTGACTTCACTTCCGATGCATTCAAGGGTCACTCTAATGGCGACCTTCCATCCCCCTTGATAAAGAAGAACAGTGTGCGAAACAAAAGTGGCGTTGTTGCGTCATCTTTTTTTTGTAACTTGTAACTCAAACAAGACAACCATTTTTTTGTACTTTCCGGTATTTATTCTCAGCTGCGTTTCGTCGGGGTGATGATCATGTCACCACAGCATACTGTTTGGTGGTGAATTGCTATCACATCATTACTAACAGTCTTTATTCCCTCGAGATTTTAGCACATCCTTATACTCTCCCAATTCAGCTGCATTGTTTCTTTAACAAAGAGAGAGAGAGTAAACATTTACTTGAGCAAAGGAATTGTGCGCCCAAGGTGTGCGACCTCCTTATTCCAGGTAGCCGCGGGCCTTCGCCATCTCACGCGCCCTTCGAATCATGCTGCGCCGATTCTTCAGGCCCGGGTCTGATAACTGAGCCTCCCACTGCTCTTCGGCTAGTGTAGTGGCTACAGGGCTTTGTCTGCATCCCCATATTATATGTAACAGGGTTTTGGGGACATCACAGTGCTTGGAGTTAGTACGAGTACTCGATTGGTGAGATGCGGTGAAGCAGCGTACCAGTGAACGTAGGTGTTAGTTTGCAGCTTCCTGAGGGTTACTGCCTCTTCCCGAGTAGGGATGGGGTCAGCTGATGGATGACTTCTTCTGTTCAGCCTGTAGTGCTGTAGTATATTGTTGTACTTTTTAGGTGCATCTTCTTCCTTCTTAGCGCATCTTGTGGCATGGCCCAGTGAACATGAGCTCAGGGCTAAAGCATTGGCTGCCTCATTTCCCATCAGGGACTCGTGACCTGGAGTCCAAATGATGAACGTGTCTAGTATATTTGTCTTCGCTGCAGTGGTGAGAATTCCTAACGCTTGCTTGGAAATTCTTCCTTTCTGATAATTTCGACAGTCTGCTTGCGAATCAGTTAGTATTACTGCTGTGTCAGTACAGGTTGTGACTGCTATCGCTATCGCTGTTTCTTCTGTCGTGTCTATTTCTGCAGTTAAGATGCTAGCTGCCACTCTCTCTTTGCCACCGCTGTTGACTACGCTGACAGCATGTGGTTTAACAAAGAAAAAAAGAACAACTAGGAAAACGGGCAAATAAACTTTCCTTCCAATACATGCCGCTCCACACTGTGCATGTTCTTATCAACAACCAAGGTAACGATGACTGAATGAATAAATTGAACCTTTATTGCGTAGAAAAGGACGGCTATCGGCCGCAGGTTGGTGATAGGTGGGGAAGGGATTGTTGGATGTACATAGAGCGTAAGCATATTAAACTATAACATCAGCTCGCATTAGTGCGTTTTCGAGTGGAGGTTACTCTAAACAGGTCATTGATACTAGAAGGTCGTAAGTGCTTTTTGTGCGTCATCATGTGGTTGTCACACAATACCTAAGCTTCCTAGATCATCGCGTGACAGGTTTTTTTTTCTTTGTCGAGTAAAGGTGAAAATATCAAAGTATTTGCTTGTAGAAGGCGACCTTAACAAGGAACAGCACACACATTACAGGAACTGGAATATGGAAACGCGTGGCTTCAGGACATGGTCGCGATAAATCTTTCATGCACTGTGCGGACGCCAGTGTGCGAGTCGTGCAGAATCCGCCCCAGTCCGGTGCATACTATATGCCCCACCGTGCCAACCCTCAGTTCGGCGTCTAAGAGCAGTTGATGACATTGCGTACGACATGAATATTCATGGCGTCCAGCATCGTGCGCTTGGGCAACAGGTGGGTCGTCAACGCGCTTTCGGCACAGCCTGGCGACCGCACAAAGCGGACCAGCCCCGCGACCAACCACGCCGCATTGTATCTAATATACACGGCGGCGTGGTTGCACGTGGCACAAGACGACACCACTGCAAACAGGCTACATGATGCCGAGATGAACTATGAGTCAACTCCTACGACTCCTGTGGCCGTATTACGTATACCGAGGAATGCTCGCGATGACGTGTGGTTTCTGATGTGACTGTATAGGTTTCCTTGCGTGCAACACTTGAGCGTTGTATGCACGAGGGGTGGGAGCCGAGCGGAATTCATTCAGTTTCACGTCACGCTAACGGTGCTTCACTCTTATGTGTAGTTGCTACGCGGTGAAGTAGGAATTATTTACGGCCCACATCCTACATGCTTCGCCGACAGAGGAGGCATGGTGGTGGCGAAACTGTCATGTATTGCGCCTATACACCACGTTGCAAGAATATCCATTGCTGCTATTCAGCGTCATATGTGTTTAATGAAAAACTTTTGCTTGACTTTTTTTTCATCATTCCTGGTTACGATATAACTACAAACACCTTTTTATTGAGTTCTTACATGTTAATAATACGTTATATAATTTTGATGTCCTATAGTTCTATACTGTGGATATCTGCTGTGCACCTGCATTCGTTCTTCTTTCGCGACCACCAAGCACACATGCTTACATTCACTACGACTGCCTTTTCAATAAAGCTACGCATTAAAAGAACACGAGTTCCAGTCCCTCTCTGGTTGCGGCCTCAGGCCTCAAACCTCTACTGCAGTGAACACTCCTCCTGCGCCACCATAACGCCCTGTCGACAACGAAAGAAAAACATGGGTGCCACTATGTGTAATTCCGTGCAGCATAACTAAAAGCGATGGTTCTGGAAGTCTCAGTCGAGCAAGTGGGCTCTTGGAAGTTGCCGACGTGTGTGCCACCGAGAAGGCAGGCGGCGCCATCAAGGCGACTGCGGTTCTCTGAGACACTCTTTCAGGGGACGACAGTAGGCTACTACAGGTTTTCCACAAAAGCCGCTTATGCCGTTGTGCTTGAGAGCGCTGGTCATTTGGACCGGGCTAGACAACGCGCGTTCTGAGAACGCCAAATTGGAGGGAGGCTTACACGGTGCCCGCGCCAGAGGAACCCCGGCACACGCACCCTGACCGACATGACGACTGCCTTTTAATATTATACTAATAGTTTTCTACTGCTGCGGAGAACGCCGTTTTCGAAAGGTAAATGCTAAAGCAGGTAAGGAAGCAGGACCCACAGTTTTGTGGAGAGCAGCAAGATGAGGACGGGACAGAAGACAGTGGAAAGGAGAGGCCACCTTTCGGCGCCAGTACACAAGAAAGCACTAGGTCAGGGGACCTCTAACCCGTTTAGAAAAATAAAAAAAAGCGGGGGAAGGGTGGCTGTGAATTCAAACCAGCTCTTCCTGCATTGGGCAAGGCTAGCTTTTTCTTGCGGCCAGTGCGGGGTGTTATTGCGCTCAGGGGCACACGGAAGCTTCAACAAGAAAAAAAAAGCAATAAATTATGAAAATGGGCTGTCGCTCCGATGTTTTGACAAGAAAACTTTACTACTTCAAAGCCGCAATTTCAAGCAGCACTTTCGCCGAAGGGGGGGGGGGGGGGTCTCACGTACTTACAACACCCTTGGAGGTATTACAGCCACACCTTGGGAGCCTTCGTTCAAAAGGCGCACTAAAGGGAGGCACTTGAGCTCATGCATGCGTGGCGCAATGACCTATTTTTCTTGGACTCCCTGGAACGCGATGCTAAAGTGGCAAAGAAAAGCTGCGTCATGGCTTCTGGTCAATGACGTGCTAAAGAGTGAACAAAACCACGCCATGCTGCGCTATGGCACGCGAGTACAAATATTGACATTATAGCCTGGGCAGTGCATGTGTGTTTCTGACCAAGTATTGGATCTAGACGTTTTTGGCCTGGGGAATAAAAAAGCTCCCCTATTTGTTATTTATACGGTTGTCAATATGCTAGCCAAGAATGCTGAGCGTCTCTGTTTGTTCGTATTGTGGCCTCCGCGATTAGGTCCGTCAGCACGCTGCTGCAACTTATCGGTGAGGCCACATTCACAACGACCAAATCCAAGCGCGATACGCTCGGAGTTATAAGTTTTGTTGACCGAACTTCTTGCACAACTTCCACAACGTTGCACCTGAGGCATCAAGCTGAGAATAGCTAACTGTGCTTACTCCCGTAAACCCACTCGCTGAGCGAAGAAAACCTGAAAATTAAACTGAAAAAATGCGTACGTATTTTCCTGTCTGGGGAGTGTTACCATGTCTGCCAAGGAAACAAATTAAGACCCTTTTGCGATGCATCAAAGTCGTGTCAGCACTGCTTTAACGGTGTTTTTTAGTTCGATATTAAACTCACTTTTCTTGTGGTAGGCCTTTCGCGAGCCTTCTAACGAGAAATAAAAGCTCTTGAACGAACGTGAAGTTCACTCGCATAAACAGCCTCGCAAGTGATGCGAGAAAAAGCTCAATGCTCTTCCAACCGCAAGTGAAGGCAAAGCTTTAAACTGGTGCTAAGGCTCTCGGATCAGTGGGCTTGGAAACAGGGACTCCCCCGAAAAAAAAAGGGAGAAAAAAATTGCGCAAGGGGGTCTGTGAGTCCTCTTCGCAACATCACCGCGCGAGATCTCGGCACAGCGTGCGAGAAACTCCTCGCAGTGACAGGCGTCGTTGCTATCACCTCGATGCAAGGATGGCACCGAGATAGGCCGGGTTGAAATAAAATACAAGAAACCAAGAAAAATCCTGATCGGAAACGAAGGCTTTGAAAGATAGAGAGAGAGAGAGAGGTTCACGAAGAAAAGAAGCAACATGGCGCCCACTCGTAATACAAAGCTACCGGGGGGGGGGGGGGGGAGAGGGGTGGTTGCGAAGAAGACAGAGGAATATAGAGAGTGTAAGAGGTAAGCAACGAATGTTTACTTATTTATATTTTTGACGAGACCAAAGCACTAGCCTATTCACGCGTGCCCCCCCCTCTCCCTTTCACCACACGTGCGCTTGATCAACTTCGTTCAAGCTTGCCCTTTCCCATTTCTCCCGATTTTTCCGAAGATTGCTTATCCTACGACGTTTTTACCCGTTTCTACCCTTCTAATCTCAACGTTTATTTTTATTTGCTTACCGGATCTGCCTTTTTCTCTTTCAGAGAAACTAGCGGATTCCTATTCCCCTTTCTTCTTCCCCCCTCTTTGTTCTCTCCAAAAAGGAAACGAAGGCTTGCCCTCCTCTCGTTACTCTCCCGTACACACTCTCCCACCTTACTTCACATTCTCTCCACCTTCCCTTCTTTTCTTCAATCGCGCTTCAGCACCACTTCCTTTTGTCCCGACAGTGACGCGCCGTTTTGATTTTAAAGGAAATCAATGTCGGAATTTACGCTCCAGGAGAAGCGGGAAAAAAAAGTGTGTGGGTCGGAGGGGGGTTCTTGGTTGGTTGGTGTATAGTCGCGGGCCTCGGGATCTCGAAGCGCCTGCAGGCGTGAAGTCGGGAACACCGACGTAGCGCCGGGGAACCCGAAACGCACTTCGTCTCTGCGCCGCCTTTTCCCCACTTTCGTTATCGCACGCTTTCCTCCCGCCGGTGCCCTTAGTCCCTAGTCTTCCCATCCCTCTTTTTTCTTGCTTCCATCCGTACATATTCATCTGTGTCTTGCCTAGATTCCCTTCATTTTATTTTGTTTCATCGTAGTTATTACTATTGCACGGTGCACTCTGATTTTCGTTGAACCTCCAGCCCACCGTGTCTTTAGAGCGCGTTTCACGTTCGCATTTTTCATCGTGATTTCCAATGCGCCGAGTTCTCTTTTTTTTTTTTTTGAAATCCTCCCGTCGCCACTCCACGCACCGCCAATCCTGCGGCCAGTTTTATGTAGGCGCAACCGTGGCGGTGATATGAGGGCTGTTTTGGAGATGGTGTTGCACCGTTAATTAGAGTTCGGTGTGAGGAGGAGTTGAAAAGAAAAGTGCTGGAAGGCCTTTTTACTGTCTTTTTTTTTTGTACTTGACTCGTAGCGACATCTCACTATCTGTGGGGAACAATTTCTGACTCGGTGCCGGTTTGCGTTTCAGGTAGATTTTCTTTTCTTGAAGGCGCACCGCAAGCCGAATGGAATGCCCTTTTTATGTAATCACTCCGTCACTGTGTCAAGACTATAGCTTACTGTTCCCGGTTCGTTATACATCGCTTTCGTTTATTTCGTTAGTACACCTTTTCTTTTTGGCTTCTTCAAAGATAATTCTTTTGGTTTTATAGTAATACTATAGTGGCAAAAAAGTACAATATTTATACTGCTCCCTTGCTTGCAGTGTTTGTTCGCGCAAACGGTTTTCTGTGAAATTATTGGTTTAGTGGCACAATTGCTAATTTAGCGCTTTTGTTCGAAAAATAATGAGTAGTTTTTTCTTGGTTCCTACTCATGAAGTTACGCGGCGAACTGTCCAAATTGAGGAAGCATTTCTACCAAGGAGCTTTCTGTTTACATCTTCGAAAGACAACAACCTGGATCAAACACGAAAATTTTTTGTGTTATATACGGAGTTCCTTGCTCCCTTTGAAACACACTCACGCACAGACACACGTACTCACAAAGACACACACACACACACACACACACACATACATGCACGACTGCTCACTCATGCCCTGGATCCATCGCGGTGGTGAGCGGGGGCGGTGCTCGGCTGCTGATGCGAGTGTCGCGGATGTGATCCAGACCGCGGCAGTTATATTTCGATGGAGGGAAAATAAAGGGTAAAGGCATGAGTACTGTGTTGAGTATCTGGTATTTTCTAACAGTGCATGCTGGAAAATACCTGATGGTCAAAAATTTTAAAGCCATGCCCTATACGCCATGCCTCATATTCATCCTGTGGCTTTGGCGCGTGAAACCCCAGATAATAATATCACATATGCAATTGCCACTCACTCGCTGGATTTTCGTGCCGACCGGTTGTGCCCCCGCGATCTCCGACGACAGCGCAGTTCTGGCCGACTGGCTCGCCCTACGCCATCCATCCCCTGCCGCCGACGAGAGCTCTCGCTGACTGGTGCCCGTCCTCGGACTCCCGTGACCGTGTCCATCTTACCTATCTTCTCCTTACTTCCCTATGTGGCTGTCGCTGCCCCTCTTTCTATCTCTATATCTTTAATTCCTCCCCATCCTTTTTAATCTCTCCTTACCTTCATCCCCTGCGCAGAACTGTGGAAGTGCCCTCCATTGATAAAGAGGCAGTAACAGAACTGCGCTTATTTCTTCCTTTTCCCCTTTTAAAGCCACTTTGCCGCTGCGTTTGCTTGAATTAGCAAGTGGCGTACCGCATGAGTATACTTCAAGCGCACCGCTTGTGTGTGTATGCTGGCATTGACCTATATACCAAGGTGAATCGTATTAACACGACAGAAGAGGGTCGACCGAGGTCGGGAAGTCGGCTCGCGTGGTTCATGTAAGCGCTGGCATGTCAGTTCTGAAGTCAAGGGGGGCTAGTGGTAGAAGCCCTTGTTGGAAGAACGGCTCATCGTCTGTGTGGAGAAAAGATGAAAATGATGAGAAGTCACAAAGGAATTAGAAGGAGGTAGCGGCATTCTTAGCTCGTGACGTGGAGAGTAAAGAGTGCGATAAAAAGTCCACTGAAGGCCGCATGCAGTGTGCTGTCCTCCCTTCACGGATGAAGCTCTATTGTCCAAACAGTGCACGCAAAGGGCACTGTTTGGACAATAGGGGAGAAGGGTGCGTGTGGAGGGGGAAACGAAAAAAAGGCAAATAATGTTGATAATTCATGAGAGAGCATCCATGTATTTCAATATAGAGATAAACTTAGAAGCAAGGAGACGCGTCTTTTTTGCTTTGAGGAATATCACACGCTAACTCCCAGATGGTTGTGAGGTAATCAGAATGAAGGGGGACATATAATAGGCAAAGAACTGACTAATTCCACAGGCTTTGCTGCGCAGTTTTTTTGTTTTTTCGGGGTGGGGGTGGGGGTGGCACTTAGCAGCACTCTCTACTGCACGCAGATCATCGAGGTGTAAACCACTCAAGCTCGACAGTAACAATGACGTCAACTAGTTTCACGCGTTTTCCAGCGTGCGGAGAGGTCCTGGCCGAAGGCCGAGCAAGTACATCTTGTTTGTCGGTGTAGTCTTCGCTGTGGATAGTGTCAAACACACACGGGCACGCGGAGAAAGCCACCTCTTTTGTTTCTTCGGCGCTACTGTGGAGTGATCTTTCCGAGGAAAATTTACCTACGGTGATTCTCACTTCCTCTGTTCCCCTTCTGCAGAATCACTGAAGGCTGGTTGAACAGCCCGGTGGGGAACTGACTCAGAAAAGCGAGTTGTGACACACACACACACACACACACATGCACGACTGCTCACTCATGCCCTGGGTCCGTCGCGGTGGTGAGCGGGTGCGGTGCTCGGCTGCTGATCCGAGTGTCGCGGATGTGGTCCAGACCACGGCAGTCGCATTTCGATGGAGGGAAAGTAAAGGGTGAAGGCCCGAGTACTGTGTTGAATAGCTGGTATTTTCTGACAGTGCATGTTGGAAAATACTATAGCCATGCCTCATATTCATAGTGTGGCTTTGGCGCGTGAAACCCCAGATATTAATATTACACATGCGATTACCACTCGCTCGCTGAAGTTCGTGCCGACCGGTTGTGCCCCCGCAATCTCCGACGACAGCGCAGTTCTGGCCGACTGGCTCGCCCTACGCCATCCATCCCCTGCCGCCGACGAGAGCTCTCGCTGACTGGTGCCCCGTCCTCGGACTCCCGCGACCGTGTCCATCTTGCCTATGTTCTCCTTACTTACGTATGTGTCTTTCGCTGCCCCTCTTTCTATCTCTATATCTTTAATTCCTTTCTGTTCTTTGTAATTCCCCCTTACCTTCATCCCCTGCGCAGAACTGTGGAAGTGCCCTCCATTGAGAGAGAGACAGTAATGGAACTGTGCTCATTTATTCCTTTGTCCTTTTTAAAGTCACTTTGCCACTGCGTTTTTTGAATTAGCAAGTGGCGTACCGCATGAGTATACTTTAAGAGCACCGCATCCGTGTGCATGCTGGCATAGAACTGTATACCGAGGTGATCAGTATTAACACGACAAAGGAGGGTCGACCGAGGTCGGGAAGTCGACTCACGTGGTTCACGTAAGCGCTGGCATGTCACTTCCAAAGTGAAGGGGTGCTAGTGGTCGAAGCTCTTGTTGGAAGCATGGCTCGGCGTCTGTGTGGAGAGGGGATGAGAATGATGAGAAGTTACAAAGGAATCAGGAGGTAGCGGCTTTCATAGCCAGTGGCTTGGAAAGTAAAGAGTGCGATAAAAAGGGCCACTGCAGGCCGCATGCAGTCTGCTGTCCTCCCTTCACGGATGAAGCTCTGCTCTACAAACAGTGCACGTAAAGTACACTAACTAAAGTAGGGGAGAAGGGTGCGTGTATGGGGGGGGGGGGGGCGAAACAAAAGGCAGATATTGTTGAGAAGTCATGAGGGAGCATCCCCGTATTTCAATATAGAGATAAATTTAAGTGCAAGGAGACGCGTCTTTTTTTTGCTCTGAAGAATAGCAGCACGTTAATTCACAGAAGGTTGTGAGGTACTGAGAAAGAAGGGGGACATATAATAGGCAAAGAACTGACTAATTCCACAGGATTTGCTGCGCAGTTTTTTGTTTTTTGGTGGTGGGGGGGGGTGGGGTGGCACTTAGCAGTACTCCCTACTGCACGCAGATCATCATCGAGGTGTAAACCATTCAAGCTCGACAGTAACAATGACGTGAACTAGTTTCACGCGTTTTCCAGCGTGTGGAGAGGTCCTGGCCGAAGTCCAAGCAAGTACATCTTGTTTGTCGGTGTAGTCATTCGATAGTGTCAAACACACACGGGCACGCGGAGAAAGCCACCTCTTTTGTTTCTTCGGCGCTACTGTGGAGTGATCTTTCCGAGGAAAATTTACCTACGGTGATTCTCACTTCCTCTGTTCCCCTTCTGCAGAATCACTGAAGGCTAGTTGAACAGCCCGGTGGGGAACTGACTCGGAAAAGCGAGTTGTGGTTTGCTTTGTAAAAAGATTTTACTTTCCAAGGACACTCGGTCAACCCTTAGGGTCTGCGGAAGCGGCAACCGAATGTCTGTGCAGCTTTGTGCACCGCGCGTTGGTGTAGAGACGATTGACTGATTACGGGTGTCACTGCGTCCAGGGTAAGAAAAGAAAGCCGTGGTGACGTTTTCTCCGTCTGGCGACGCATGCAGCCACGGGGAAGGGAGAATGTTTTGTGAAACGTGCGGCGCCGGCGCGATCCATCAGCGGCCGTCGCGCACGCGAAAAAGGGGCGACCGGTGAGAAAGTCGCTCAATCTGGACACACCGACAGCGAGGACTTCGGAAAACCGGTCGAAGAACGATGAGGCGGTGGGTGCTGAAGTCACACCACTGCTTTTACGTACGCCGAGCGCTTCGACGTGCTGTGTTCTGTCGAGCCGTACGCGTTGCGGCTGAGTCCAAACGTTACACGCCATGAGGCGCACTGTTCTGGCGAGGAGGTGCGAGTTCAGTCTGGCTTCATTGATAACCCTATGACGGCTACCTTGCCTGGACACGTAGTACGCGCGGGTTTCAAGTACGGTAAGTGAAAGGGCCGCTCCGACTCACGTTCGCTTATCGCTAGGACGTATCTCTTCGGGCCTATCTTCTGAGCTGTCTCTGAGCGAAACGCGTTTGCCGACGCCAGAGTCTCGGTCATGTTGCCTCCTGTTTGCCAAAGGCCGCCGACTGCATTGTCCGAGCGGTGTGGGTTCTCGGGGCGCTCGCTATTGAGGGGCGGGAGGAGACCGTTTCATCATTCGTCCTTGGACAAAGATGTCACCCGACACTGAAGGCACAAACACACAAAACAAATAACAAATATTAAAAAAAAACATAATGTGGGCTCGCAATCAAGGGCGGGAAGTGGCACGCAGCTGGGTTAAATGATCGATTAGCCAAGATTGCGGCAACCTACATACAAAAATGACACCAGAAAAAAAATGCAAGAAAGAAGTCGGCGCTGGGTGCGGAGGGAGGGTGAGGGGTGAGACCGAAGTGGCTGGAGCCTTGGGGTGCTCCTAAAAGGTGCGTCATTTGTCGCCCCCTTTGGTGACAGCGACGTGGCTTTAAGTGTCACTGGGTGACTCAAACGTGATGCTAATTCAGTGTGAGTGAAATTTCGGGGCAAACTGTTCTTACTTAAAAGCATTCGGTCAAATAAGAGCAAAAGGATAGACGTAAGTGAACAATGTGAACTTCAGCTGTCTCGTTTTTTGTTTTAGCCACAAATTATACAGTAACTGATTAAAGTATTTACGGCAAAGGTCCGCAAAACGATCACGGCGCTCGAAAAATTGTCGGCGTTGCCAATAAATATTCTCCGAAAATTATAAGAAAACGTGCACAGTTGATAGACTCAGAAACAGAGCAATCAATGAAGGTAATATGTGAAGGAGAGTACACAAACCAATGTGTCGTCCCTTTCTTGGCCCCGCTTTCTTGCACCATCTTTCATGAATATAACCCAATTGCATGTTAATTTGTTATTTACAAATTTGGGTGGTCTACATTTAGAACTAGCCCTGTTATGTATTTACATCGTCCGGGGTCATGAAGTAAACTAACATAGCCAGCGAGTAGGAGGGAATGAAAAAAATGTTTTAAAAACCGTTTTGAAAGATATACATCATGACGTTTTCATTTGTCAGCATCATGATCCACATTTTAATAGCTCACGCTTATATACATAACAGGGGGAAACGAATACGAAGCGGAAGAATAAGAAAACCACGAGAATCTGTTTTAACGTTCCTCCTCATTGCCGTGGGTGCTTCCAGAAAAACGACATCGTCAAATGTCTCGAGCCTATGATGACCTTTGATGTTTTTTTTTTGTAAGCTGCGTACCATCGCTGCCCTTTTTCCCTATTCAATGAAGGGCAAAGCTAAATAAAATGTTTGATGCCCCCGATATCCCTACAAAAGGCACGAAACGGCGAAGAATCTCGCCCGGTCTCGGTCTTGAACGAACGAGTGGGCGTGTACACTCTAAGCCAAAAATGGCCAAAATGGGAGCAACGGCTGTTTTTACTCCTTCAGACCGACTGTTAATCTCCGAAAAGACCAAGCGGAACAAGATGGCCGACTTGTTCGAGAATGGAGGAGCAACTGCATTTCATCTTAAGTTTGTAAGGGAGCAACGGAAGGAGGAACCGCTGTGAATGCTCTCGTCACGCAACGGTTACTCCCCGGCAGGACACCGCACACAAATATGCATGCCGCCCACATTGATATTCATGGGCCAGATTATTGTATGTTCTGTGTGCCAAACTTCACCAAACCAAAACAGTGATTTATTTTAGCATCCGTAGATAATAAGATAGCAGCGCTGGCTGAACACAGAAGGCCTGAGAATACAGTACGGCAAATACCTAACACACGCAGCAGCAGAATGGAGAGTTGGCACGTCAAAGCGGACCGAACGCCGAAACACGTGCAAAACAACGTTAAAAAAAGCCTAGACACGCCGTTCGTCCGCGAAGTAAGGGTGTCAAAGTCGATCAAGCACCGAAACACGTGCACAAGGACCCCCCCCCCCCCCCCCCCTCCGTCCAAATATATCGGAGAAGAAAAAAAAAGTGGACCCAGACGCGCTTCTCATCAGCCATTCACTTAGTAGCACGCTTCGCCGTGTAGTTTGAGGGCAGAATGACAAATCTGCACCATCTGCGCCCGCACGACAAGTGTGGCGCTAGTGTAGCAAACGATGTAAGTTACAAAGTAATTTTTATTCAGTGTTTATGTTGACTAGCACTAAATGAAAATTACACTCAACTTTTTATATTTATTTATGAGTTTTAGTGTACCTCAGTTTTTTTTTATAATTGTAATTAGGAGAACACACTGAAATTATTGCGCTGACGCCTGTGCTGCCACTGCTCGACGTTTTTTTTTTTTTTCGGCGCAACTAGGTTCGCGTTCGCACTACTTACTCATTTTCATATGGTCTGTGGTTGGCGAGCACATGGACGTGCGAGCTTGTCAGCTATGTTTTGATCGTGTCTGTGTGTCGCAGATTTGCGTTTCTACTTATTCGTGATGAAGGTTAGTGTATATTTATCTTTATGGAGCGCGAGGTAGTTGTGGATTTTGCTGCTGGGTGGAACAAACACATCGTAAACACGTCTTCAGCTATCTGCAAGCCTGTTCGCTCGTCGGACAAAGGACTGTGCATGCATCAGCGTGCAGGTGAGTGGCATTTCCAGCAACATTTAATGCTCTTACAATACATTGTTGAGTGGTTGCGCTATTGAAAGAGAAATGATTTGCTCTTATTCACCGTATCCATTGCTAGCCGTATCGGACTAAATTACCTCTATTACCGCCTGCATACCCTCTTGCTTCCCCTGTCACCACTGCAGTGCCAGTGTACTTTAGCAGTTAAAGTTCATTTCCGCAACACTACCTCGCTTGAAAAAACATTGGGGCGGGGTTGTAGCTGCATTCATACTGGCACTTTTCTACCATTGGCTTATGTAATGTTAACGGCTGAGTGTTGGGGCCTTGGGCCGCATTTTTTAGAGATGTAAAGTGTATGTAAATCAGTAAGTGAACAAATCATTGTCGCATCACTTCACTGGCATAGCCAGGCGGTTGCGCACAGAATTTTTTTAGGCCGGCCCAAATTGACGACCATATTCACTTGCCCGGCCTATTCAGATAAGCGGACCCCCCCCCCCCCCTCTCCGCACGCCTAAAAAAAAAAAAAAATCTGCCCACATCACTGCGTCACTTGCTTCACCTCTGCGCTGAACGTACTATTTTATAAGCGCACCATCAAGCGAGCAGTTTACATGTTCTGTTTACATATTGACAGAACAATTGGAGAAGGAATGACCCAAATCTTTCAGATTTCTTTAGTGATGCAAAACCTTAGCAAAACTGAATATTGTAAAAGACAATCATAAATGCTGTAGGTTCGCGTTAGCGCTGTCATTATTCTGCATCATGAAATCTTTATGCACTGTGAAAACTTGGCATGCCGTTGAAGTCACATATCGACGTTAATACCAATCGACGAAAATTTCGACAACCTCAATAACGCTGTTTGGGATTTGCCGCATGCACATAATTAGGCAGATTCCCGCTTGGCTGTTCTGAACCTGACTTCACTGCTACCAAATGAAACAATATTTGATGCATGTCTTTTACTTTTTTTTCAGGGATATGACACAAATTTGGTTATACTGCAGATAAAGATGCTCCCAACAATGCTAAAGTACAGAAAGCAAGTGAATTTTGGTAAGTGCAGACTTTTTGTGCTACGTATATGAAAGCATCGCTTTTTAGGGGCAAACTGTGCATGTGTTGGCCAGAGAATAGTTCATTATGCCACATGGTTACACTGGCACTGACAATTCGACATGGCTCCGCTGGCCCGTGTGTGTGCTCACACTGTTACCGTTAAGATAAAATGTTAATGTTTTCATTGCAGGGATTGCTGTTTGTACTAAAAAGCCAACTGCCAAGATTTGTTTACGCTGGCACTCCTAAAAGTATGCTTTCCCTATTTACATGGATTTTGGCTTGCACAAAGCATAACACTTGGGCCTAGATGCACAAAGCTGTCCATGCGCAGGCCTTCATAACAGCGTTTCTTGACTTGCCTTTACCCTGTTTTCTGCAGATGTTTCGGGGGTTTAAAAGTGCCACAGTATGTTGACCTCCCCCACTCTGAAATATCCGCGTTCAAAGTTCCGCAAGAGTGGGCTTAACTTTCTTGTGCACCTCTTTGCTAGTCCAAGATACTGAAGTGTTATGCTCTTACTAGAGGTGGCAGTGTTTCTAATGTTTGTATTTTCATCACATTGACCAAGTATGCGATCTTGGCTTGACTGGTAGCACATCCTCAACAAATGTCTTTGTGGCACATGTAGAAGGCAACACAAAATAAATAGGCAGACATTCACACCGGGAGCTAACTTCTAATAATGCTTTTTTTTTTTGGAAACCGTGGTGTGCTTATTCCAATTTGTCTAACAAGCAGTAACCTGTTTGGCTGTGAACCAACAAGACGTTGAGCTAATAAAAGCTTCACATCTTGTTGCTCTCAAATATATATGTATTGGCAAGCTATCTGTGACACTGTCAAACAAAGAATCAGAATATCTGTGCGTGCCTTAAGATATATTGCTTCGTTTACATATCTCGTGGCTGTGACTCGTCAACCGAGTGAACAAATGCACCCTAGTTTTCTAAATTGAAAGCATTTTTTGAAGGTAGCACGGTCTACATTTATTTGTCTATAGTTTTGTCCAGCCGTTTGCGTCAGGTACAAAGAAATATACTGAAGATTATCATGTAGCCTCTGCAAATGGTGCTTTCAAGCAGGCTTTGCATGCTTGGCTTGTGCCTACAGGTATTGCACAATTCAAGACGCAGCAGCGTATGATAGAACAGTGGAATTGAGAGCAACTATGTGCACGAGCTAAATAAGTATTTAACATGAGCGGACGGTACGTGTTATTTGCCACACACATGACCTCATTTAGAATGCCCATTGGTGAATGGGCTCATAGAAATGTCACTCAGCTGTGTATAGGAAACAAGTTAACTGAACCTAAGGGTATCTTTAACTGCTACAAATATGCCTTGTTGAGGTGCTGCACATTTTCTTCCAGAATATTGCTGTCTGAGACATCATGTGAAGAGCGTCTACCACATCAGCATTTATATGGCTTGCCAAGTAACGTTTGGCCGAACCTTCCTTTTTTTTTCACATTTCGTTTTGCAGTAGACATCCTAGAATGTAAGCGCTGCTGCAGTGTGTGTGACTCATTGTTATGAAATGATTCTGGCATGTTTAACCTCACACTTCTATTTTTTTTCTTGCAGCAATGAGATGCTTCACATATGCCTGTGGTGACGTTCTGCTGCGCTAGCCTGATGGAAACACCAGCTGCGAAACTTGAGTTCTTCAGAATTGGAGAAGTTGCCCTTCTCTCACCGATGATGACACAGACTGCCCTATGCTAGAAATTCAAGATTGTTTTTCCACGGATGACGCAGAAAACCTTTGATGTATTATGGTGTTTGTTTAGTGCTGGCTGTGGTGTGGCGAAGTCTACTTTTACGTGTGGTCACACGTCACCTCATAAAAAGAACAATAAAGCATTTATTTTCCTTTCAATATTGTCCACTTTTTGTGTTAGAAGCACCCAAGCAGTGCTCTTCCAAGGAGCTCTCGCCATGTGTTAAGCGTGTGACAAGCATACTCGAGATACTCATTTCCCCAAGGAGTAACTGGAAGCATGTG